>JACSOB010000095.1:0-362580 GCA_019677175.1 Bombus sylvicola
ACGATGTAGTCATATAATATTTGATGCAGGATTTACACATTTTTTACATTGCAGTAGTTGATTCTATCAAAACTGCTCATAGGCGGTACCGTTACGACCGTTTGCGGAGAGTCGCGTTAGCGAGGAAACGCGTCAACGAGAGGCGTAAATTCTCGCTTCGATTTTGATAGCCGACGCCACGAACCAAACGATTCTCCCTGTTTCGATTAGAATAACAGAGGTAGTTCAAGTGATTGTGACATTGAATTAACAGGATTAATATAAGCTTCTATTTTTAACAATATTTAAAATTATAATTAACACGTTACAAATGATTTAACGATGATACAACTAGTTTATTATTATAATTCGACTCCACTTTATAATATTTCTCGACGTATTCGTTCGACTAAGCGACCTTGATTTTATTTCTCTGAACCTCTCGATGCGTTCGGTTTGATTCCTCGTATGATACTGATTGCCATCTCTTATTTCGAACTTTTTCATTAAATTCTCTTTTATGTAACTAAATAACTTATGGTTCTTAGTGGCTAATATTATGCCATCCACGTAAACTGCCAGTATGAGAATTTTATCTCCATCTCTTATTGAGTAAACACAAGGATCTTTTTCAACTTGTTTAAGATTAAGTTCTTCTATGTAACCACTTAATTTATCAAACCATTGTTTACCGGATTGCTTCAATCCATATAAAGATTTCTTTAGATGATATGAATAATTTTCCTTGCCCGGTACTTCAAAATATTTGGCTTGATGCATGTAAATATCTTCATTCAAATCACCATAAGTATATGCCATAGTTATATCCAATTGATATAAATCCAATTTTAATTTAACAGCTAAGACCATTCATTATAACTCTCATAATAGAGGTTAATCGTGCCACAGGAGCGAAGGTTTCATTGTATTGAATACCCGGTTTTGGAGCAAATCCCCTCGCTACTAATCTAGTTTTTCTACGTTCAACTTTTCCATTTTCATCGTATTTGGTCTTTAACCCTTTCGATACGGCAGTGTGCTCCGTCGGAGTGACACCGCTGTACGGGCCATCGTGCCGCCGATATAGCTGTACTGAACGGAGCACTGCGACGGAAAGCGTGCATATGTTGCGCGTAGGTAAACTGGTGTTCGAACTTACATCTTTCGGTGCAGCCTCGTCATTATCCGGATCGTACGATTCTTTAAGTGTTATACAACAACATATTTGGAGATTTTGCAATTACTATCAATAAAAATATATTTAAAAATTAAAAATTACACCTTACAATAACAAATTAAAATTCTCAATAATTTAATTCACAGTGATATATTTTGAAGCAAAAGTTTATCTTTACTCCAGTACTCTGCTAATGATAACTTCTTGTTGCGTGTCATCAATAATGACACAGCAAAAAAACACTATAATTCGGCTAGTCCAGTTCCATCTGACATGTTCACGTTATTATTATTCTTTCGAGACCAATATCGATTAGTTTCCCTTGCAATCAACTCTACGAGCTCTTCCGAAAATAAAAGTTGAAAAAAGTCTAAGATTTTTGCTGATCTATTAATATTTCTTTTAATTCCTGAATCCGCTACCGCAAACTTATATATTTTGGGGACGAATGTTTTTGACGTCCATACTTCAGAATTATTGTCTTGGGTTTCAATCTGTTCAGCTTCTGATTCAGAAGTATATATATGTCGGGTTAAGATTGGAATTTTGGGCGCGTAACAACTCTTCACGTGAATTAGCCTTTGTTTCACAAAGCCGAGATTATATTTACACGTATATATGTGACTATCACAATGCTTAACAAATAATAAGTCTAATGGATAATAAGTTTAACGAATGATAAAGTTAGTGAATAATAAATGGTACGAATAATAAGTTTAACAGATAATAAGTCTAATGAATAATAAGTTTAACGAATAGTAAGTTTAATGATTAGTATGATTTACGAATAAGTTTAATGAACACTATTAACAACGTTTTGGGTTCCAACGAATCCACGGTCAACGGGATAACTCCTTACTAAGCGTAAACTAATCTTAGGCGCAAAATACGATTGTTGAAAATGCTCGATGTGTCACTCTCCAAGGCAACTGCACGAATGCCAGCCTCGTGGAGATTTTTCTCGCTGTACGATTGCATTTGTTTTCCATACTCTTTTGGAAGCATCGAGAAGGTTCCAAACGCCGTTACTAGGCAGTTTCTGCCTGGAGTTTGATTATTAATACAATGTATGTCCCATTGTATCGGCACCTCCGAGGCAACATCACACGTGGCTAGGCCCGCTCCCTAGGCCGCATGCCGCCACAACCACATTTCTCGGAAAACCCATACAACCACTCCAGACCTCCGTTCGGCAAAACGTCTATCCCGTGACCGTGGCTACGTTCGGCGACCAATTGTCATCTCGAACCCAAACTCGCTATCACAAATCTTGAACAATTACAGCTATGATAAAATCTAGGCTAGAGTACTAGAGGATGTTCCCAAAATTTCCAAGGAAAGGCTTCGGCTTTCCTTTCATCTCCGACATATATATATGTCGGATCACGATTCGAATTTTGGGCGCGCGACGACTCTTCATGTGGACTAGCCATCGTTTCACAAAGCCGAGATTTTATTTACACGTATATACAGGTCTATCACTAAGCTTAACAAATAATAAGTACAACTAATAATAAGTCTAACAAACACTAAGCCTAACGAATAATACGATCTACGAATAATTAAATTAAATAATACTATTAGCAATGTTTGAGTTCAAACGAATCCACGGTCACCGGGATAACTCCTTACTAAGCGAAACTAACTTAGACGCAAATGCGATCGTCGAAAATGCTCGATGTGTCACTCTCCAAGGCAATCGCAAGAATGCCAGCCTCGTGGAGATTTTTTCTCCCTGTACGATTGCATTTTGTTTTCTATACCCGTTTGGAAGCATCGAGAAGGTTCCAAACGCCGTTGCTAGGCACACTCGTTGGAAGCATCGAGAAAGTTCCAAACGCCGTTGCTAGGCAGTTTCTGCCTGGAGTTTTGATTACTAATACAATGTATGTCCCATTGCATCGGCACCTCCGAGGCAACATCACACGTGGCTCGGCCCGCTCTCGAGGCCGCATGCCGCCACAACCACATTTCTCGGAAAACACATACAACCACTCCAGACCTCCGTTAGATAAAACATCCATCCCGTGACCGTGGCTACGTTCAGCGACCGATTGTCACCTCAAACCCAATCTCGCTTATTACAAATCTTAAGCAATTACAACTATAATAAAATCTAGGCTAAGGTACTAGAGGATGTTCCCAAAATTTCCAAGGAAAGGCTTCGGCTTTCCTTTCATCTCCGACACGGCCATCCTGACTATCACACGTCCTCGGGTGTACCCTCGTCAACAAAACAAAAGGAAACAAGATTAGTATCATTGTGATTAGCATTCAAAGTGCCAGTTGCATTCTGCGTGCTTTCAGTCGGGTCGTAATGACATGACGGACCATTCTCGATTTCACACCCAAATGGGTCTCATCCTTCGAATCGCACATACTCTCAAAGTTCGTTACATAACCAGCTTCGTAACACGATCGCTGTCAACACTAGACCGCCTCCAGCCTCATGACATTGTCACTGTCGGTACTAGACCAGCTCCCAGCTTCGTGACATCGTCGCTGTCGGTACTAGACCAGCTCCAAATCCGTGACATTGTCGCTGTCGGTACTAGACCAGCTCCAACCTCGTGACATTGTCGCTGTCGGTACTAAACCGGCTCCCAGCTTCGTGACATCGTCACTTCCAGTGCCTGACCGCACTGAACTCCATCCCATGGCCGCACCTGGGCTCATATAATTCTACGATATTCTGGGATCGGGGTACTCACATCGCCATGGTCACTGTTCTCGTCATCACAACAGACATCCAACTCCGCAGGAATGCAACTATCCGGCATTTTCCTTAACCTGTCATGACTGTACTTGTATGACCTTTTCCCATCCAGTGTTTTCAAGGTATATCGGTCTCCTTCCAGGACCTCCGATATCACAAACGGACCCCTGAATTTTGGATCCAATTTTGTCTGGTTCCTTTCTTCATTTTGGCGTAGTACCAAATCACCGAGATTAAACCTAACTACTTTAGCTTTGGTTTTATCGAATCTCTCTTTGTCATACCTAGCACTAGTTTCCATCTCTTTTATTGCCTGTTGTCTTACACTGGAGATATCTATTTCTTTTTCCTCGATGTTATCAGGTAGTAATAAGTCATACGGTCTTGCTGCTCTACCAATCAATAACTCTAAAGGACTCGATTTGGTTACGCGGTTGATGGTGCAATTCAAAGCCAATTGCATCTCCCCGATCGCGTCTTGCCATGAACGCCCGGTCGTTTCTACCGTTGTGAACATATTTTTTAACGTGCTCATAACACGTTCTATTTGCCCATTGGCCCTACTTGCACCGGTCGCGATCAAATGAACTTTGATTTGTTTGCTTGCACAGAATTCTTGAAATTCCCGGCCCGTGAAACATCTACCCTGATCTGCTATTATCCGACAGGGACTACCGAACAAAAACACGGCGGACTTAAGTGCCTTGATAACGCTAAGCGAATCCAATTTGCGTGTGTGATGTAAGTGCACGAATTTCGTAAAGGCATCGATCAAGACGACGACATACTCTTTCGAGTCATTCTTGCCACTCAGCTTGCCCGTTATATCCATGTGCACCGTATGCCACGGTATGCCGGTCTTAGGTATAGGATGCAGTTCAGCCTGTATTTTACCTGAACTAGCCTTCGAAACTCTACAAGCATGGCAGTTCTCGACAAATTTGCGAACATACTTCGCCATTCCCTCGAACCAATAATACTCATAGAGCCTCTCGAGCGTTTTATCCCATCCTAAGTGCATAATTGACTGATGCACATGGTTGATGACGGACCATCTAAAACCTCTCGGAACAATGGGCAAGCAAAGGGTTCTGCCCTTTCGTTGTACTTTACGGTAAAGTGTACCGGATCGCAGTTCGTAGGTATTCGCGATATCTTCCGCGAGCTCTTCGTTCTGTAATTTATTAACGATTTCGGAGATTTGCGGATCGCGACGTTGTTCCGCTAATAGCCGATCTTCGGAGATCTCGGCCAGATTAATCTCTTTCTCTGCGACCTTGTCTATCATACGGCGATTCAAGTCTACGGGGTTTCGCGAAAAGAAATCTACGTGGGCCATTCGTTTACCCTCTCGATACATGATGTCAAAATCGAATGTTTGCAAATAAGCCCACCACCTATAAACCCGGTCGTTTAAGTTTACTTTGTTGCTGGAGGCTTTCAAAGAATTACAGTCGGTAACTACTAAGAATTTCCGTCCATGTAAGTAGTGTCGGAAATGCTTGACGGCGCTTACTACTGCTAGTGTCTCCAGTTCGTACGAATGATACCTAGATTCCGCGGGACTGGTCCTTTTACTATAATATTCGATGACTCTGTTTTCCTTTTCGACTTTATGCATTAAAATAGCTCCATATCCCTCCGAACTAGCGTCGGTATGTAGCTCTATGGGACGATTGGGATCAAATATCATTAACACCGGCGCGTCGGTCAGAACGGAAATTATCTGTTGTCTTATCTTTTCGTGCCTGTCCGTCCAAGTTATGTGCTTGTTACTAGAAGTGAGTGCGTACAAGGGTTTCATCACTTGTGAAAATTTAGGAATAAATTTTCGGAAGTAAGAGGCCAAACCTATGAACTGCCTAAGCTGTGTGACGGTCGACGGTGCAGGTAAAGAATTCAAAGCTTGTATTTTTCCCGGGTTTGGACGGACTTCTCCGTTACGAATTACATATCCCAAATAAAGTACCGACGTCTTCAGAAAAGAACATTTAGCGAAATTGAAAGAAAATCCGGCGTTTACGAGAGTGTTTAGTACAGTGTGCAACCTTTCTAGAGCTTGATCTATTGAGTCGGCGATTATTAGAACGTCGTCCAAATAAACGACGACATACGAATAAGCGAGGTCGCCTAAGGCCTTGAAAATGGCTCTCTGGAAAACGGCTGATGCATTTTTCAACCCAAACGGCATCGTCACGTATTCGTATTGACCGTCGGGGGTAACGAACGCAGTATATTCCGTCGAGTTAGGATGAATGGGAATCTGGTGAAATCCGCTAGCCATGTCCAGGCTAATGAAGTATCTCGCACTCTGCAATCTCGCGATTTGATCAGCAATAAGGGGTAAGGGATACCGATCCGCGACCGTATTTTTATTCAGCGCTCGAAAGTCTACACACAATCTGTCTGTGCCGTCCTTCTTCTTCACGAGTATCATAGGGCTCGCGAACGGTGAATTACTAGGTTTTACAATTTGTGCTTTAATTAATTCGTCTATTCTCTCGCGTACTATTCTTCGCTCTTCCTCGCTAAGCCTGTAAGGGCTTCTCTGCACGGTGACGTTGGGATCAATTAGCCGTATTTCCAACTGGCCCGTACTGACGCGAGTACGCGGGAAACCCGTAATGAATGATTCTTTAAATTTTTCGAGAACAGAGATTAATCGATCTTTATCGTTACCGATCACATCAGTGTCAACCTCGTTAATGTTGACCGCATCTTCCGCGACTTTACCACAAGCGTTAACGACCTTTGTTTTACAAATAACGAGGCTATTTTGCGTGATATTTACGTCGAATCCCTGGCTCAAAATCTCGCGATCAATCATGATGTCGTATTTTAGGTAATCGTCAGCAAGGACATGAAAGACTATCTCCAATGTAAGACCGTTAATACAAACAGTAGACAAAATCTGAAGTGTACTCTTAATACAAGTATTCCCGATCCCCCGCATCACTACCACATCGGTTATTCTTTTACCCGAAAATTTCGAGGCTAGGGACTCTTTGATTAACGAACACTCGGCCCCAGAATCAAAGTAAAATGGATACGACTCACCCAGATGGCTTAATCTACCAGCCGGAGCTTCCACTACACAGGAGTCGATCCGGCGTTCGTCAATGGAATCGTAGTTTCTTTTCCGCGATGATGGGCAATTAGGCGCAATATGTCCCTCCTCGTGGCATTTGAAGCAGGTCACTTTCGACGATGCGGCTGGTCGTTTTTCCTTCGGGTTTCGTACATCCTGCTCCTTCCCCGTTTGTGTTTGCAGGCGACACTCCGTTCTCCTATGTCCGTGAGCACCACAGCGGTAGCACTTAATCCGAGGAACTGATAGCCTGCTTCGTTTAGCTTCAGGTTCCGTTAGTGAATTTCTTGGCGAAAATGTCGGCTGATCGTTGCAAGGGAGAATCCTCATTTCATCATGAAATTGGTCCTCCGTCCTGATATTATTCGCGAGCGTTAGTCGCCGAAAGCGTCGATCTTGTGAACTCAGTATATAAAGGGCGAGGGAATTGATCACTTCGGGCATCGTTAGATCTTGCAACTTCATCTGCAGCATGGAGCGGAGGCGACTACCGTACGCTCCCGGGGATTCAGTCTCCGACGGTCGTTCTCTGGATATCCTTATTATCGCCGAAGCGGCTGTCTCTCTGCCACCAAAACGCGAAAGAAATTGTTCCTTAAACGTTGGCCAGGTAAGCTTTCCACCGCGCACCATTTGTGAAAGCCAATGCGCAGCAGAACCCCTTAGGGCGCGATTTAGAGCGGAAAGTAACGCACTATCTTGCATCGGGTGGTCTTTCAAAATCAAATCAGCATGAGAGCACCACGCGGATGGATCGGCGCCCGCGCCTTCGGGGTCAAAACGTGGTAACGTTGCATCCTTAGATTCCGTACTCGGTCTTTGCTCCCCCGGTTTGTGCGCTAGCGTCTGAATTAACTCGCGCATAAGGACCATTTGCTCTTGTAGCACTTTAAACGGTTCTAATCCCACTTCTGATGTCGGATCACGATTCGAATTTTGGGCGCGCGACGACTCTTCATGTGGACTAGCCATCGTTTCACAAAGCCGAGATTTTATTTACACGTATATACAGGTCTATCACTAAGCTTAACAAATAATAAGTACAACTAATAATAAGTCTAACAAACACTAAGCCTAACGAATAATACGATCTACGAATAATTAAATTAAATAATACTATTAGCAATGTTTGAGTTCAAACGAATCCACGGTCACCGGGATAACTCCTTACTAAGCGAAACTAACTTAGACGCAAATGCGATCGTCGAAAATGCTCGATGTGTCACTCTCCAAGGCAATCGCAAGAATGCCAGCCTCGTGGAGATTTTTCTCCCTGTACGATTGCATTTTGTTTTCTATACCCGTTTGGAAGCATCGAGAAGGTTCCAAACGCCGTTGCTAGGCACACTCGTTGGAAGTATCGAGAAAGTTCCAAACGCCGTTGCTAGGCAGTTTCTGCCTGGAGTTTTGATTACTAATACAATGTATGTCCCATTGCATCGGCACCTCCGAGGCAACATCACACGTGGCTCGGCCCGCTCTCGAGGCCGCATGCCGCCACAACCACATTTCTCGGAAAACACATACAACCACTCCAGACCTCCGTTAGATAAAACATCCATCCCGTGACCGTGGCTACGTTCAGCGACCGATTGTCACCTCGAACCCAATCTCGCTTATTACAAATCTTAAGCAATTACAACTATAATAAAATCTAGGCTAAGGTACTAGAGGATGTTCCCAAAATTTCCAAGGAAAGGCTTCGGCTTTCCTTTCATCTCCGACATATATGTCGGATTAGCACTAGGAGTAGGGTTGTGGGCGTCAAATAAATCTTCTCGGGAATTAGCCATTGGTACGGTACACACAGGTGTAGTTTATTACAATAATGGAGATATTACAGTCTTGATAATCGATCACGGCGATTTGGCACTCGCGGCTCTAGTGACGATGGTCTTAGGCTCGATAACGAATCCGCGGCCAACGGGATGAGAAAAGGAACGTGCTCACAGAAGTCTAAGTCTGATTCCTCGTTAATAAAACGTGATACAATCACTGATCGCGAAGACGCTGAACTTTAGTCGGTGAGGTCGCGCGAGAGAATGCCTTTCCCGTCCCGATGATGCCACCGAGGAAAACTATATGGGGTGTGTCCAAGGACACGAGATCATCGGATTCGTCGAGAAAAGTCTTCGTTCCGAAAGTAAGGGAAATTGGCGTAGCTGCTAATTGGTCAATCTCCATATCGGTGGTTAGAGGAAGATGCTAGCCGCCCTAGAGGGGAAGTTGCTAGTGGGAGACGTTGTTTGTTGGAAAAATACTTCTCCTCTGTCTTCCCATAGTTGGGATAAAGATTGTTTGTTTGAAGGACTTAAGATTTATAACGGGCCCTCAGGCTAGCCGAACATGTACCGCGGAGACGCATCGACATCTTGCCCCCGCAGCCTGTAGAGGTACCTCGTTCGACGGTCTTGTCCCGCCGCTTGAACTCTAGCCTACCCCGCATCTTCGCATCTTGGACGGCGGTGGAATCTTCCCAACCTGTTGGCTCCCTCCGGTTAAACATAGAGCCTGGTGCCGGGTGGGCGGCGTTCATGGCTGCCCAGAGATGAGCCCTTTCGTATTCCGCCGTGGCGTCCGAGGTCCTCTCGCCACACGCTGTCTCCCAAAGCCGGGTCTCCATCTCCGTCACATCACCGTCGAAGTATCTAGCGCGACCTTCTGGCCCGCCGATAGGCTCAGGCGAACTGTCGGGCATGGAAAGGTGGCAGATCAGACTCCCAGCCTGGGGTGGCATCTGTCTGGCAGAGGTCTTGGCTACAGGGAGGTAAGAGCGAGACCTCGGCGCTCCACTGCCACACGTTCTACGACCGATCCGTCAAACACAACGCGAAGTTTTGTGGATGTGCTCGAGTCCTTGACTACGCCGTGATGTGGCAGGTAGTATTCGTTATCCGATTGGTGGTGTGATGTGACCTTGGTCATGTGGCCAATTCCAAATATTCCTGAATGACCGCCCGATACGCTGTTTCGAATTGTTGATCTCGTTGGAATTGGTGATTGAGAGAGGCGAGTCGTTTCATCGCTATTGTTTTGGATGATGCGAGTGAAGAAAGGTTTTCGTTAAAGGAGAGTGCGACGATGTATCGCCCGTCGCTGGTGCGTTGGACGTGATTTTGAAAATGTTCCTTACATCGTCGATCCGCCTCTGATAAGTGTTTTGTCCGTGGTCCCTCGTCGAGTTCCCAAAAGCGGGTGAGGTCCGTCTCTAGATCCGTTGTGGAGGTATGAAAGACCCTGCAGTTACTGGGGAAGGTGGGCTCCCCCCGATGACTCATCCGAATCGCGTTTTTTGCAGGCGCAGATCGGGGCCTGTTGATGGATTGAGGTTGATCTGACCGACATACAATGATGCAACTGTGGTCCCTGAGCTCAACAAAATATCAATCGGGGCTGGCACATGGAATGCTGGATCAGCTAGCGGGATATTCTTAGGTATCGTGATTCCGGAGCGATCTATAGGTTGATCTGGGATTGATATCGAAATTGTTGGTATGATCAGGGACGTCAATGTTCGTTGGTAGGTTTTGTTAGTGGATGTGATCATGGCTGTAATAGAACGCTTTAAAGTTACTGATAGGGTATAGAGGGCTCCGATTGGTACTGAACATTTATATTGAAGAAGTCTTAAGGAGTTTGCAAGCCGCTCAGTTATGAGATTCATGCTGGAACCAGTATCTAACAAGGCTCTACAGCGCACTGGTTGAATTTTGTTGAATAAAATATTGACGCATGCAGTGGTTAACATATCGTTGGATAATGTGTTGGATGGGGTCGTGGTCAGTGAGTCGGTCTCCCTTGTCGCGCTTGTCCGTCTTCGTCATGGTCGGTTCTGTCGTTAAGGATTGAATGACGGACTAGGATATGACAGTGTTGGTGATGTATTATATGGACGGTTTAATGGAGCTTTCCTTGTGCCTGGAGATGTTGTCGGAGGTGTTCGGTTGCCAGAGATGTTCTGATCCTTCATTGGAGCGTCTGATCTATGTAAGAGCGTGTGATGGCATTGCTCGCATATACGGCAAGATCCGGCGGTACAATGTTGAAGCTTGTGTCCTGTCAGCAGGCAATTAGTGCACGCTGAGATTTCTTCGGTGGCTAGAACACGTTCGTCGATGGTTTTCGTCCTGCAGGTGTTGCAGCTCCAAATTTTATGTGGTCCACGGCAAATTGGACAGAGTGACGGCGATTGGGAAGTGACAAATGCATGCCCTCGTGGTTGACGTTGTCGTTCTTGTAGGTTCTATGACCTGACAGTGCTCGTTCAAAAATTTCAGGAAGTCTTTGAACTTAGGGAATGGTGTGGATTTTAACTTGTCCTTCCATATTAAATCGGTTTCCCGGTCTAGCTCAGCGGTACATAGGTACAACAGCAAGGCATCTGCGGTCGGTTGTCCGAGAGCTTCCAAGGCCTTGTAATGCGATTCTAGCTTAATCGTGTAGGACTGCAAATCTTGATGTGCTGTCCGTGATAAAGAGGCCGCGTCAATTATCTCCTGCAAATGTCTCTCTACGATTTTGGTTGGTCTGTTGTACCTTTGTTCTAGTATTTCCCACGCGGCTGCATAATTAGTTGCCACGTTACTTAATGACGATATCGCAAGTGCCGCTCCGTGCGTTAAACAAGAACAGAGATACATCAATCGTTTGCAGTCGTCTATACGAGGGTTATCGTGAACTGTGGAGCGAAATTGATCCGCGAAACCTGGCCAATCTTCGTAGGCTCCCGAAAAGGTAGGTAGCTGAATTCTCGGTAAATCGACGGGATCCGGCAATGAAATATTCGATAAGTTCGTTGTAAGACTTCGGATGGTCGGCTCGGATTGCTTGTTTGCATTACTAATGATGGCAGACGCGTGCCCGGTAATAGTGTAGAACTCCTGTTGTAGGTCAACACGGTCCTGCTGTGTTTGACCCTCATCCCTATCGTCTAATTCGCATTGACTTTTTTTTGAACGCTGCAAACTCTACCTCTAAGTCGCTTAAATTACGCTAGATAGCATGTACGGATGTCCCTTCCTCATAATTATTGAGCAATGTGCGAAACGCTTCTAATTCTTTCCTGAATACTTCGCGTTTCCGTAGCAACTGTCTTATGCGCTCTTCCTGAGTGGGAGCCATGAGGGGTTTCGATAATTTGAACGAGCTTACCTTGATATTGCGGTGCAGACGTCGGTCCGGCTATCGGTTGCTGCTCGTTACTGTGCGGCAGGAGAGTGTGTAATTGGCGAGGAAAGTGTTCCCTCCCGAAGGTGACACTCGTGATGGGAGTTGTTGTGCTGATGATTGGGTACCTGGGCGGTTTTGATGTGTCCACGTGGCGCTGAGTGGTCACTGGTAGTGCACTTTTTCACTGACACGTATCCATTTGTCGCCCATTTGTCGCCCAATTTCTGTTTTGTGGCTGTTTCGACCACTCGCGGAGAGACGCGATCGCGAGGAAGCGCGCCAACGGGAGTCGTAAATTCCCGTCACGATTAGATAATCGACGCCACGAAATGATCGATCCCCTATTTCGATTAGGATAATAGAGGTGGTTAATTGAATATGACACTGATGTAAGAAGGTGTGAATGACGGTTTATTCCAAGAACTCTGTGTAGAAGATAGTTACGCTGGTGCGTATGTATAAGATAAGTGGGTGACTGATCTTCGGGTGTAAACCCGGTCGTAGGATGTTGAATGTTCGAAGGATGAAGAATCAGTGATGTTCGGAGACGATGCAGTGGCGGAGGAAAGCTAAGGATGGGTGTGTCTATCGCACGGAATCATCGGATTTGTTGGTGACGATTTTGGCTAAGAGAGTGAGGGAAATAGGCTTCGTTGTTAATTGGTTAAACGAAGGTTGGTGGACTAGGAAGGGTCTTAGCCGCCCTCGAGAGAAAGTGGCTAGTGGGAGGAAAGTTGCATCAGACGTGAGAAAAACTAACTTTCCCTTGTCAAGACGTAGTAGACAATGGTCTTTAGAAATGGTATGGAAAACAGATGTTTGTTCGGTCTGAGGGGCCTGAGCAAGCAAATTATTGGGATTTATGACGGGTACTTAAGGCTATTGAGGGTATGCCGTTAGGATGAGCGGACGTCTGGTGTCCGTCCGGCCCGCGGTGTATGGCCTGGTCCAGGTAGAGTGTTACGCGACGTAACAGTGGCATTCAGGGGATCGGTAGGATTTAGTGTTTATGATTTTGTTTTCTTTTAGCGTAATTGTATGTTTAGCGAGTGAAGTGCATGGTAAGAGTTTTGTTTCGAGATTGAAGACGTCCAAATAATAAAGTAATATCTTTTCAATTGGTTCTCTGAGAGCTTTTTCTATATGTGAAAGTCTAACTAGATCTCTGAATGTAGAAATTTGATCGTAGGTGTTAGAATTTTCGATAGAATTAGTGATTTTTAAGTTGGACTCACCACCATTGGTAAAGCATACTGGAGTCGGTCTTCCTTCTAGGTACACTGTCTTTGATATGGTTTGCCCAGGTGATATGGTCGTATCCGGTTGTAGCAAAATAATATTATTGTCTAGTTTTAATTCAAAACCTAATATTCCATCTTCTATTAGCGGAAAATCATTATCTATTACATAGATACATATCTTTTTGTTAAACAGATTTATAACGACGCGTTCTGAAGTTTCGAATTCAGAGTGCCCCATTGTGAATTTCTTCATAGGTACCGGTTCTGTTCCTGATATCCATTTTCGCTTAAGCAGGTTGATTCCTGCCCCTAAGTCGACAAGAAATCTTCGTTTCGATTGTTCAACTGGTCCAAGGAGCACTGTGGGGAGTTCTCCTGTAGTTGCATTGATCCTGATTCTTCTGTTTCCATCTTGATGAAGTTGTTTGGGGATGCTCGTTGTCGTCTTTGTAACCGTCAGTCTGTTCGTCAAATCGTAAAAACCTCGCCTCGTTTGACCTGCAACTCTATCTGAACCAAGAAATCAGTACCTTTTTTTTTTCAACGTGGAGAAATCCTCATGGACACCCGCTAGCGGGTAGTGTCGGACTCTTACCGACTAAAACTCCACGGTGGTCTGTCCTGACGCCTGGGTCGAGGTGTACCCGGGGTCTCTCCCGAATTACTACCGGTTACCCCCGGGCGTCTATCTCCCTGTCGTTGTTGAAGGGAGGCGTTCTCGTCTTCTTGGGCCGTTAGGGGGGACCACACCCCCTAACGCCTCGTTTCTGGTTCGTCACGCTCCTAGGGTGGCCGAGGCGAGGAGTATGAGGCGGGTATGGGTTCCCGGGGCATAGGACCATGCCCTGAGAAACCCCGATGGATCTGATGTTCTCTTATAGTCGGGTGGCAGCTGGTCGATGCCTCTGACACCCGTCAGTTCGCCGATTCGGTGCGGAGAATTTCGGGGAAGTTGGTGGGCCCATACCTGTCAAGACCACTCACCTCACCTTCTCGCGGGGCTCCCTGTCACCCTGCACCGGCCTTGACCGGGGTAGGGTGCGAAAGAGTGAGTGGCGCCAGGATGGAAACTCGAAGACGACCTAGGCGAAACAAACATACTTACAAGAACATGGATTGTGGAAAACAGAAGAAAAACGTTTACGGTGCAGGGGAGGGATACCCCAGTACCGGCGCAGTTGTGGGTAGTAAAGTGGGCCCCACTGCGTCGTCATCTCGCGAGCACGGCCGTTCGAGGGTGGACCGCCAGGCCCTCGGATGCGTTTCTGCGCCTGGCGAGGCGACGGAGGAAAACAAGATGGAGACTACGGAGGAGTCTCCGAGGAGGGTGACGAGAAGTTCGCTGAGAAGCGCGGACAGGTCCGAGTGCGTCTTTCTCGCACCGGCCATGATAGACGATGGCACGTCATCTATCGCAGGAGGATTGCGGGCGCGAGCAAGGTCCGACGACAAGGTCGGGGTTTCTCAGGGCATGGTCCTATGCCTCGGGAACCCATACTCGCCTCATGCTCCCCAGAAATCAGTACCTAACAACAGGCTGTGTCTTGACAATATTTTATTTGAAACAACATGCAAAGTGACTGGAAATTCATGCCCATTACCGGCCGTCATTACCTTCGTAAATTCGTCCCAGGTCTTATTGTCAGTGGAACCAAAACCTTCAAACCTAAGCTTACAATTACCTAGAGGTGGTGATCCTAACCTCGCATACTCGTCTGATCATATAAATGTGAAATCACTACCCGTATCCATTAACGATATAAACTTACAGTCTTCTATCGATACTTCTTTCATTTCTTCTTCTCGGGTCTTGAAATGACGTAAGTCTCCTATGGTCGTGATGTACACTTCGCCGCAATATGTCCAAATTCGTTGCACTTAAAGCGCTTAACATCTTTTTCTTTCTCCGGACACTTGGCACTTAAATGATCCTCACCACCACAAATAAAACATCTTCTTTTGTCACTACTTGTTTGCCTCGACTGATTTCGCACTTCTGATCGTTTCCCCTTATCGCCCTTGCGTTCCCCAAATTTTGTTTTCGCTTTCATATCCCTTTTCATCGCTTCGTACTGCTTAAAACGTTCTTCCAACTGTTGCATGTTCCTGGCTCCGTATAACATAGCCGTATTTGCGACCTCATCAGGAATACCCTGAATAATATAGTCGATTAACGACTGTATATCAACTCTTCCTTGTCCCGCAATCTCGCGCATATTGTACATGTATTGCTGTAGACTCTCATCGGCTTTTTTCTTTCTATGTGCCAACTCTCGATGTATCCGCTGGTCACTCACTACGTTCTCAAATTCCTCTTTCAGCGCCTTTTTTTAGCTTCGCCCAAGACATCGTGCATCGTTCTTGTCGTATGAAAGCTTGAGCGGAGCCGGTGAGCAGTTTTTAGCGAAAGCTACCATGTGGATGTCTGACCAACCACACACTTCTATCATTTCCTCATAATCTTCTATCCACCGATTTATACTTGTTAGGAAAGTGATACATTTACACTGTACATAAGAGTGTGTGTGTAAGAGTCAGAGGGCGTCCAGGTCTTAGTTGAGACAAAAGACTGTCGCCAGATGTTAGAAGCTCCTAGAAGAGTCGGTTGAGGACAAGCGTGCGTGCAAGAAGGTTGTCGAGGTCTTCAGAGTGTAAGATATATTGTATAGCTGTTGTGTGTAAAATAAAGTCAATTATTTGTATTTCTGAATCCTTTCTTTACCTTAACATGGTAGCAGAGCGTGGTTACTAGTTTTGCAGGCTATTTAGTGCGTGGTTTTTAGTCTTGCGAGTTAGTTCGAGTGAGTTGAGTACGGGAAGAAATTTTCCAAGGATATAAAAATAAAAGAAAAATAATTCGAGCACGTAGGAACGCTTGAGTAAAGAATAAAAGATCAATTAAAATGGAAAGATCGGAAATTATAATACCGAGATTTGATGGTGAGGATTACTGTATGTGGAAGAAAAGAATAACGATGTTCCTGAGGTATAAGGAATGTGATATTGTTATAACTCGAGTGAAGACCAAAACAGACAATTCAGACTGGGACAGAAAGGATCTGAAGGCGATGAATATAATATATAGTGCAATATCAAATAGACAATTGGAATATATTTGTGAGGAAAAAACGGCATATGAGATAATAAGAAAGTTTGACGAAATGTACTTGAAAGAGTCGACGGCACTGCAGATCGTATGCAGAAGGAGATTGGAAAACATAAGACTGGAGAATTACAGTGATTCAGCATCATTTTTTTGTGATTTCGAGAAATTAATAAACGAATTAAAAAGTGCTGGCGCACATGTGAGTGAGAGAGAAAAGCTAAATTACATATTAAATGCGTTACCCGAAGAGTATAGCTACATAGCGGATATAATAGACGCGGTGAAAGAAGAGAATCAAACAGTAGCGTACGTGAGAAATAAAATAGAGATAGCGGAAAGGAAACAAAAATCAAATCAAGAAGGAATGAAATATAATGCCTTTGCTGCGAAAAAGGAAGGATGCTTCAAATGTGGAAGAGTGGGACACTTTGCAAGAGAGTGTCAAAATGGCGTCCAAGCGGGAAGCAGCAGCAGGTATCGGCGTGGGTCAACACGTGGCAGCAGCAGAGGAAGAGGAAACAAAAGCTATACGAGCAGGGGACGTGGAAACTTCTATCGTCAAAGAGCAACCGACACGAGCGAATATGGCAATTCAGGAGCAGGCACATGGATGGCAACGGCGCACGCAGCACACAGCAGCAAGATGAAAGGGATAAGTAATAATGAGATTAGGTGGCTATTAGATAGCGGTTGTACCGATCATATAATTAACGATATAGATTATTTTGACAAATCTATCGACCTTAAAGAACCGGTAAATATATATTTGGGCAATAATAGATCGATAAAGGCAACGAAAGTAGGTAATGTTTTAAGTTATTTCGAAGCATTTGGAAAGAGAAATAAAATAAATATGAGGAAAGTATTTTATGTGAAAGAAATGTCCGCAAACTTAATTAGCTTAGGCAGGTTAACGGATAATAACAATACGGTTATCTCAAAAGGAAATATTGCGAAAATAATAGATAAAAACAATATACTTACAGCCACAGCGGTCAAAGAAAACGGAATATATAAAATGAATTTCGCTATAAATAAAGCGAAAAAGCGCTCAGAACTTTTTACTTCACCTAATATATATGTCGGAGAGGGAAGGACACCGGAGCCTTCCCCTGGAACTTCGGGAAAATCCATAAAATCGTAATTAGAGTTTACAGTCGTAATTAAACAATTTGCCGTTATTCTGCCAAATTGTATTTGTTTGCGATTTGTGATAATAAACTTGGGCCCGAGGCGACCATCAGTCGCCGAACGTAGCCGCGGTCAACGGGACGGGCGTGCGATTTAAAAAAAGGTATGGAGCGATAGTATGACCCTCAGTAAAAGGAGACTCATAGAGGTACCCGGCAGTAAAACACGCCAACGGTTCCTTCGGACAAAGAATACGAGATATAGAGGCACTTACACTGCACAAGTCCCGTTAGCCTAGGACCTGCTATAAAGCCTGGGTTTTTTGGCAATTAAGATGCTTCTAACGGACAAGTAGCCTTTGTCTCAAGTTGACCAATTGACAGCGACGTCAACTCCCCTCGCTTTGAGAACGAGGGCTATACTCGACGAATCCGATGATCTCGTGTCCTTAGACACACCTCATCAGAGTTGCCCTCGGTGGCATCATCGGGACGAAATTCATTCTTTCTGGAGAGCTCGCCGACGAAGGGAGCAGCGCCTGCCGATCCGAGTAAGTGTATCCCGTTGGCCGCGGATTCGTTAGGGACTTAGTAATCTCAACCCGATTATCGCGAGTGTAGTCATTGTCGTTGATCGTCGTGTCCGGAGTACTCGTTTACGGAATTCCAGTGCGGGTACGCGAGATTAGTTAATGATGGCCGACTCCGAAGGAGGCTCACCAAACGCCCACGGCCCTAGCGAGGGCCTATCTCCGACATATAAAATGAAAAGTATATTGAAAGGGAAGGAGCACTTAGTAAACAGTGCCAAATGTAGTGGTATGAGAGAAAGAGAAAGAGAAAGAGATAGGGACCGTGACAGGGAAAGAGAAAAAGAAAGAGATAGGGACCGTGACAGGGAAAGAGAAAGAGAAAGAGATAGGGACCGTGACAGGGAAAGAGAAAGAGAAAGAGATAGGGAACGTGAGAGAGATAGGGCAGATTATATCACACATATAAAACAACATTTTGAAAAGCAACTAAAAGTGGAAGTGGAGAAAAATGAGAGCTTAACAAGTAGTCTGGATTTGATAAAGGGGACTAACGATCACTTGCAAACTGATCTCAGGCGTACCAAAGAAGAACTAAAAGCGAAACAAGATAAAGGCGAATGGTTACAGCAGAGGATTAAAACCATGTCTGACGCGGAGACTAAGAGACAAGAACAAAAGATCAGTGAACATAGTGAGCTCAAGGCTTTGAGGAGAGAAATCAATAATGCTAGAAATGTGATAATGTATTTGGATTCTGACGAAGATGAAGAAGAAAACCAATATTCAGGTAGAAATGATAGCGAAGATAATTATTTATTGGATGGTATGGATAAGGAAGAGTTAGAAGGTAGGGAATATGAAAATGATAGTAGTACTGAAAGCTCAAACATTCCTAGGAGATCTACACGTATTAAGAAAACTCCAGTAAGGTATCCAGAAAAGGAAAATATTTGCGAGATTCGTGCAAATTATTGTAAAGTAGATATCCCTTGTACATTCGAGGAGGCGATTTGTTGTGAAAATAGTGAAGATGGTAAGAATGAAGAAAATTATAAGGAGAGGAAAAGGAATAGGAAATTGGAGAAGGGTAATGACGAAGATAGAAGCAGGAAAGGTGAAGTATCTGCGAAGAACAAGGGCGAAAAATGTAACAAAAGTAGAACGAAGCGAGGAAAAGAAAGAGATAAAAAAAAGGAATAGGACATTGCAAATAAAAGAGAAAAGAGAGCGATGTTGCAAAGAATATGATATGTAGAATGAATGAATAGAGTTTGTAAATTATCGAAAGCGATTTATAAGTTAAAAGAAAGTCCGAGAGATTGGTATGAGTGTTTTGATAGGTATGTGACGAGATTAGGTTTTAAGAAGAATAATGTAAGAATAATGTAATGTTTATTTGCTAATATCTGTAGATGATTTTTTAATTTGTAGTAAAAATTTATGAGGATAACTCGGGAGCGATAAGTATAGCAAAGTACGGAAATTTCACAAAAAATTCTAAACACATTGAAGCTCATTACCACTATGTTCACGAATGCTTAAAGGAAAATAGGATAAATATAATTAAAGTAAGTACAGACGAAAATACTGCGGATATTTTTACGAAGGCACTGTGTAGGGAGAAATTCGAAAGGTTTAGGTCTTGGTTGAATGTAAAATAAGAGGAATGTAAATAAAGCAATATGTGTTAAATTTTCTGTTAATCAATTCGACGAGCACGTAAATACAATTAAGTGTACAGTATAAATGTAAGGAGGCGTGTTAGGAAAGTGATACATTTACACTGTACATAAGAGTGTGTGTGTAAGAGTCAGAGGGCGTCCAGGTCTTAGTTGAGACAAAAGACTGTCGCCAGATGTTAGAAGCTCCTAGAAGAGTCGGTTGAGGACAAGCGTGCGTGCAAGAAGGTTGTCGAGGTCTTCAGAGTGTAAGATATATTGTATAGCTGTTGTGTGTAAAATAAAGTCAATTATTTGTATTTCCGAATCCTTTCTTTACCTTAACAATACTCAGCAGATCATTCCCGCTGAATTTCTCTAGCGAGTTTTCTACATCCTTGAGCGTTAACACTGTGCGCTTAGGCTCGTCTTGCCTTGGTCGTCTTTTCACTGAAGTTACCCGAACTCCGCCGTCTTGATTATTGAGATCGCGATTTCCTGGACCGTTGACGTCTAAACGGTCCCCAATCACGCCAATCTCCTCGTCGTCGTCGTCTTCTAAATCGTCGTCGTTGCTATTGCCACGTAATAAATGACGAGGAGTTATAAAAAAAAAGGCGAATGAGGAATAGCCCATTCGTATGCTTTATTAATACGACAATATTACAATTCCATTGTAGAACACAGACTCCCTTACTGACTAAAGGACTGGGGGTTTTATACCTTCATTATGATTCACATATCTTATGGGTGGGAGTTCGGTTATTGTTTATTCTTATCGTTATCGCATGAATAAGTGTTATCGACATATCCGGAAGTCGGCAGATGTCTGGCTTTTAGGCGACGTCCACGTATATGGTCATCAACATTAATTTGTCATCTTCTCTGTATTAATATAAAAACAAGGATCCTCATTATTCTGATTAAATTTTAAATTTGAAATAAATTTTGTGAAACATTCCGTCCAACATCTTGAAGACTGCTTTAAGCCATATAGGCATTTTAGCAATTTACAAACGCGATTCGTATCATCGTCATAACCTTTAGGTTGTTTCATATAGACATCTTCTTTCAGACTTCCATATAAAAATGCGGTTTTAATGTCAAACTGTCCAAGGTGTAAATTATTTTTGCAGCAATACTGAGCTTTAATCAAATTTGTAATCTAATTGTGTCAAACCGAGCAACGGGACTATAGTTTTCCTTATAATCTATGTCTTCTTTCTGTGAACACCCTTTTATTACAAGTCGCGCTTTGTATCGTTCCGAGTTGTCCGGATTTAGCTTCACCGTTAAAACCCACCTATTACTATGAATTTCATTGATCTTATTGTTGAATTGATTTTCAAGGCAGAAAGTTTTTAATTTTTCAATTACTTCTGACTTACGTCGTAAGAAGTAAATATTTGTAAATTTTGAAAAATCATCTTTAAATGTCAGAAAATACAGTTTCTTGCCTAATGACTCGACTTCCATAGGTCCACATACATCCGCATAAATAATTTCGCGAGGTTTAGTCGCCCGATTGATTTTCTCGTGAAAACTTGATCTATGCTGCTTCCCGTCGCGCAACCTTCACAGAAAAAGTTATTATCCTCTACAACTTTCATATTTAAATTCTTTAAGAATTCTTTAACATGTCTGATGTTCTGATGACATAGCCGTTCGTGCCATAACTGCAATGTGTCCGCGTTTGACTCTGCTCTATTGCTAAAATTACAAACTGACGGTATGATAACTCGCATATCTACTTTATACAAATTTCCGATAACAGAACCTCTTGCTATTATTTTCTGATTTTGTAAAAATATGCAATTGGTCCCTTCCTTTGAAATACAAAAATCTATGCCCCTTCTTGCGACAGATCTAATCGAAAACAGATTTCTTTTCATACCTGGTACGTATAGAACATCGTTCATTGTACATGTTACCCATTTGCCGTCCACAAAAGTCTCTACTCTGATTTTTCCTTTGCCGCATGCATCCATGAACGTCCTACCATCGCCGATCTCTATCTTCACCGTGTTATCGAATTCTTCGAAAACGCTGAACCATTCCGTCGTCCTGTCATGTGATCCGTAGCTCCTGAGTCGATTATCCAAACATCAGGGTTTGCCGTTTGTATCGCTGAGGTACTTCCTAATAGACCAATTCCGCTGTGATCCCGATTTTTGGTTTCTCGGTTCCTGGTTGTCTCTACTGTTGCTTCTTTTATTATTTTTAAAACAGTTTTTGCTGGTGTGGCCTTTCCTTTTTGCATATAAAGCATCTAAAGCAATCCTTCTTTAGATGGCCAACTTTTCCACAGTTAAAGCAACTTGGTCCTTGTTTCTCGTATTCACGTTTACTTGACTGCTTCTGCTGTTCCCTTTTATAATTATTACCTTTTGTTACCAGTGCCACCGATGTTTCCTGGTCGTCTTTCTTCCATCTAATTTCTTCCGTCATCAGCCTGGTACTAAGCCTGTCTAAGGTCTTCTTTTCTTCTTCCACGGAATCCCACGCACTGTGAAAATGATCGAATTTGTTTGGTAACACCGATAAAATGCGTGTTATCAGCATTTTCTCGCCAATTTCACTCCCAAGGGCTTTCATCTTCGCCGCTATGAGTTCCAACTTTGATAGGTTATAGGAGACATTTTCAGATTCTTCCCATTTAAAATCGAAGAACTGCTTCTGGACCATATTTAAATTCTCATCCGACTTCATGTCATATACTGTATTCAGCTTTTTCCACATTTCATGTGCTGTCGTGCAACATAAAAAGAAGATCCAACGGTTTCTTTCCTACTGAGGTCACGATTAATTTTCTCGCTAATCGATCTGCTTTCAAAAAATCTTCCACGAGCGATTTCTTTCTCCGCGCTGTTACCTGGATGACACAGATTCCCTTCACACACGTTGATCAGGTCGTCATCTTCCTCCAAAAGTGTACGCATAACAAAACGCCACTGGAGCCAATTTTCTTCGCCGCGTAACATCTCGACCTTCGCACTTGCTGATTCCATTTTAGCACTATCCCTTATTTTACTAAGCACAACACTTTAACAATTTATTCACTTCACGTTGCTACCTTGCAATTTACAGCCCTGGGCCCATAACCTGTTGAGGTTATTCGGTGTGTAAACAGAGAAAACACGTGGATAAATTGTAAGGTAGAAAATATATTTAAATAGAAGTGTAATAAGTAAAATACAATTTGAGCTGGTCCAGATCCGCACGCTAGCAGTGTTACCTAATAACTGAAAACCCCGAAGCCAACGTCGCCTGTCTACTGTTTATGACCTGACTTCGTCGCAGTCTTTTGTCTACGCGCTGTCGATGGCTTCAGTGCTTGAGAAAACTAAAAAGACTAGATGTAGAGTTTTCTTAGAAGTGGTAACCACTTCAACAGAAACGACCGGGCGTTTGTGGCAAGACGCGATCGGAGAGATACAATTGGCTTTGAACTGTACCACCAACCGTGCGACCAAATCGAGCCCTTTAGAGTTATTGATAGGTAGAGCGGCAAGACCATATGACTTATTACTACCTGATAAGATCGAGGAAAATGAAATAGACATCTCCAGTGTAAGGCAACAAGCAATAAAAGAAATGGAAACTAGTGCTAGGTACGACAAAGAGAGATTCGACAAAACCAAAGCTAAAGTGGTTAGGTTTAATATCGGTGATTTGGTACTACGCCAAAACGAAGAAAGAAACCAGACAAAATTGGATCCAAAATTCAGGGGTCCATTTGTGATATCGGAGGTTCTGGAAGGAGACCGATATACCTTGAAAACACTGGATGGGAAAAGGTCATACAGGTACAGTCATGATAGGTTAAGAAAATTGCCGGATAGTTGCATTCCTGTTGAGTTGGATGTCGATGGTGATGATGGGAGCAGTGGCCATGGCGATGTGAGTACCCCGATCTCAGAGGATCGTAGGATTACATGAGCCCGGGTGCGGCTACGGGGTGGAGTTCAGTGTGGTCAAGCACTGGAAGTGACAATGTCACGAAGCTGGAGCTGGTCTAGTACCGACAGCGACGGGGAGCACGAGGCGGCTACGGGTTCCCAGAGCGTAGGACCACGCCCTGGGAAACCCTGATGAATCTGATGTTCCCCTATAGCCGGATGGGGACTGGACGGCGCCTCTGGCCTCCCGCCAGTTTGCCGGTCCTGTGCGGAGAACCTCGGAGAAGTTGGTGGGCCCGTATCCGCCAAGACCACTCACCTCACCTTCTTGTGGGGCTCCCCGTCACCCTGCACCAGCCTTGACTGTGGCAGGGTGCGAAAGAGTGAGTGGCACCAGGATGGAAACCCCTGTTGACGACCTTGGCAACTCTTAAGACCATAATGGAAAGGGAAACGAAACAAAGAATCGTTTACGGTGCAGGGGAGGGATACCCCAGTACCGGCGTAGCCGCGTGTTGTAAAGCGGGCCCCGCTGCGTCGTCATCCAACAACCGTGGCCGTCCAGGGGTGGGCCGCCAAGCCCTTGGACGCGCTTATGCGTCTGGCGAGGAGGACTCGCGAATTGGGAAGTCTCGGAGAGGGTCGGAGAAACCCGACGGTATGACCGCCAACCCGGGATCTCCGCGGGGTGGAACGCGGCGGCGCCGCGGTGGCGGCGGGGGGTTGAGATCCGACGATGAAATGTCGTCATGCTCTTCCTAATGAACCATCGCAGGGACACTCGGCAAGCGGTCGTACCGCAGGATTAGCGAGTCTACAGAAAGTACCGCCTCCGCCTACAACGGTCGCGGCGGAAGCATGGGACGTCGCACACGGCGGGGTGACGCGCCCGCGGGGGACCCAGATTCCGCGCTACTTCCGGCTCCCGGTAAAAGGAAGAAGAGGGGCACGAGGCGCGGGACGGACACCGACACCGACACGGACACCGAGGCTGCCGCCGCCGCCTCTACCACCCGCGGCGGTGCCGACGGCGGTGACGACGTGCGGAGAGACGAAACGAGGGCCGGACCGGTCGACAAGCAAGCGACCATGAAGGACGCGGAACCGACCCGCGATCAGGAAGAGCAGGACGTCGCATACCTGCGAAGGAGGGTGCGCTCCCTGGAGGGAGAGGTCAGGCGTCTCCAAGAGATGGTGGAACGGCTGACCAAAGAACGCACGGAGAGGGCAGCCAGAGTTGGTAATAACGACGGCGAAGGACAAGAGGTGGGGATCACCTCTACGAGGGGGATGAAAGAAAATGCTCCCCGGGCCCCAACAGGAACGGTTTTGGGTCCCCCTCCCCCACCTCCACCACACCCCTGGTCGGCGTCGCGCCGTTTCCGCTGTCCTGACGGGTCGGGGAGGAACACTCACACCAAGGGAGTGGACAGGTTCGGTGGTCCAGGACCTCGAGATCCACTAGAAGATCTCAGGATCCTGTTCCTCCGCAAGTTGGAGGAATGTAGACGAGAAATAATGCCAGGGGGGGGGGATCCCCCCGGCTACGGACGCCGGCGTCGTCGAAAAATCGCACAAGCACGATTGCGGCCGGCGAGAGACACCTCGCGGTCGACCGTGGAGTCGTCGGCCGACGAGGCAGCATTCACCACTGTCATAGGAGGGGGAAGAGGGAGAGCGAGGCGAGGGAGCAAGAGGCCCGTGGCTCAACCTCTTCCAACGTTCCATGCGCCGACCGAGGACGATAGAACCAGGGGACGGGTATCATTGTCTCTTCCGTCGCCGGCATTACGAACAGGGGCCTTGGCACCCTGGACGGCGACCGGAAGCGGCAGAGCGAGGGCAAGAACTTTCGCGGAGGTGGCCGCTCGGCCCCCGGTGAGCTCCCGTACAGGAAGGAAATCCATGCGAGGAGCAGACAGCGGCAATGGACCCGAGCTCCGAGAGCTGTCGGGGCAGGAAAGAAACGCAACGCTAGTGGGCGAGACGCGCACAGCGAGAAAGTGCCAGGCCTCCCCCGGCCCCCACGGTGCGCCGCGGTGTCGCTCACCATGAGGGACGGTTCGGGCTTCACTTACGGGGACGCGATGTCGGTGGTGAAGAAGGCAATCAAGCTTTCCGAACTCGGCATCGCGGAGCTAAGACCAAAGAGGGCGATCACGGGGGCGCTGCTGTTTGAAATCCCAGGCCAGGACGCTGGGAACAAAGCAGCGCGACTGGCCGAGCGGATGGCGGCCACGCTGAAGGATTTGCCAGCCAAGGTGGCCGTACCGCGAAGGACGGCCGAGCTAAGAGTCTTCTTGTCACCGGAGGAGGTGGCAGCTGCCGTTGCTGAGGCCGGGGGCTGCCACGTCGACGAGGTTAACGTGGAAGTCATACGCTCCGCTCCTCGGCTGCTCGGGTCGGTATGGCTACGCTGTCCGCTGACAGCGGCCAGGAAAATCAGCAGAGGAAGAGACGCCCGACCAGGAGGCAGGATCAACATAGGTTGGTCAACGGCGAGGGTTTCTCCGCTCCCTGCGCGCCGGCTCCAATGCTTTAGATGCATGCAGTCGGGCCACGTGCGCCGGGACTGCACAGCGACGGCCGACCGGTCGGAGCGCTGCTACCGGTGCGGGGCGGAAGGACATCGCGCCAGGGACTGCTCGGCGCGAGTACCCACGTGTCCGGTGTGCACGGACCTGGTACTGCCCGCGTCGCACCGTATGGGGTCGCCGGCATGCAAACCGCCTGCCCATAAGAAAAGGGCTGCACGGGAAACAAGAACCGTTCCAGGCGACGGCGGGGCCGCGGTAACGAAGGAAAAAACGATACCGCCGTCAACTGACCCTACGAAGGACAGAAGAGGGGACAGAAAAGTCAGATACAACGACTGCGAGGAGAACGGCCCGGAGGAGGCTATGGAGACGGAGCCTTCCCCGACGTGAACGGAAGAAGAGGAGGAGGGCACCTGCTTCTGCAGTGCAATCTTAACCACTCCCGCCGGGCTCAGGACTTAATGTTCCAGAGCCTGACGGAGCGGCGGATTGCCCTGGCGGCAGTGGCCGAACCGTACAGCATTCCCGACGCGTCACGAGGCGCTGGGGATCTGATCGGCTCGGTCGCCATATTCTGGACCGGGATCGCGGAAAGCCCCTCTTGCTCGGTGATCGAGCGGGGACGGGGCTTCGTGGCCGTGAAATGGGGCGACTTGGCTGTGGTGGCCGTCTACGTGTCGCCCAACATCAGCCGGACAGAATACGCCTCTTTCCTGGATGGGCTCGCGGCTTGCGCGAGGCGTTTGGGCGCCTGCCCGTCACTGGTCCTCGGGGACTTCAACGCCCATTCAACGGCGTGGGGCTGCCGCAGGACCAACGGAAGGGGACGCGACGTACAGGACTGGGCGGCCGCACTCGACCTTCGGCTTAGGAACCGGGGGTCGTCCAGCACGTGCGTGGCGTGGCGGGGCGAGTCCATAGTGGACCTCACATGGGCAAACGCTGCCGCATCCAGCCGAGTTTCCGGCTGGGAGGTCTCCCCGGAGGAGATCCTCTCGGACCACCTCTACATCCTGATGGAGGTGGCGGTTAGTGGCGCGACGGGCGGCGACCGTTCGTTGGGTGCACGCGGGCCCATCGGCCCATTGGGAAAGAGAAGAAGGTTCCCGCGGTGGGCAGTGACCCACCGAGACGTCGACTTCATGGCCGCGGCCGCTATGGCCGTCGCTTGGTTGGAAGAATCCCCGACCGACGAGGGCGCAGAAGCGGGGGCGACCCGGCTAAGACGCGACATGCACGCGATCTGCGATTCGTGTATGCCGCGGTCTGGAGAGCGGCGTCGCGCCGGCGCTGTATACTGGTGGTCCGAGGAGATCGCTCCTCTCCGCGAGGCGTGCATCCGCGCTCGGCGCCAGTACACCAGATCCCGCCGTAGGCGACGGGTGGACGAAGCCACGGTGGCTCGTCTGTACGAGGCCTACCGCGAAGCGCGGATTCCCCTGCAACGAGCCATCAAGGAGGCGAAGAAGCGGGCCTGGGATGAGCTTCTGGCCAGCCTTGACTCCGATCCCTGGGGGCGCCCATATAAGATGGTATTGAGCAAACTCCGTCCATGGGCGCCTCCCTTAACGGAGAGTATGGACCCTCGGTTCCTGGAGGAGGTCGTCGGCACCCTGTTCCCGGGAGCAGCGAACGAGGGAGCTGGTAGCTTTACCGAAGAGGAGGAGCAGGAGCCTCAACTGCCGGAAGATGAACCACGTGTCGCCACGGCGAACTGGAGCCCGGAATCAAGGGTCACCGAGGAAGAATTAGCCGGGGCCGTCGGGAAGATCGGAGCGCGGAAAGTTCCGCGTCCCGATGGAGTTCCGGCCCGCCTGTGGAAGGACGTCGCCGGGGTCTTGGCCCCGAGACTAATGCGTCTGTTCGACAGATGCCTGTCGCGGGGCGAATTCCCCGCTTCGTGGAAGGAGGGACGGATGGTCCTGCTGCCGAAACCGGGGCGCTCTCCGAACTCGCCTTCCGCCTTCCGGCCGGTGTGCCTTTTGGACGAGGCGGGCAAGCTGCTGGAGAGAGTGGTGGCTGCCCGCCTGGAAACACATTTGTCCCGGGGTGTGCCCGGACTGCACGACGGCCAGTTCGGTTTCCGGAGAGGGCGGTCTACGACCGACGCTCTCGCCCGTGTCCGCTCCCTTGTCGAGGGGGCCGAGCGGCGTGGTTACGTGGCGCTGACCGTGTCACTGGACGTGGTCAACGCCTTCAACAGCATCGCCTGGGACAGGATATGCCGGGCCCTCGAATTTCATCGGGTACCCGCGTATCTGCGGGGTGTGGTCCGGGCGTTCCTCCGAGACCGGAGTATCGTCTACACTGTCCAGGGCGGAGGGGTGACCGGGAGGGCTGTACACCGCGGAGTCCCGCAAGGTTCGGTGTTGGGCCCGTTGTTGTGGAACATCGCGTACGACGCGGTGCTTCGGACGCCGATGCCTCCGAATTCGGCACTGACCTGCTACGCCGACGACACGTTGGTGCTGGTCTGGGGCACGGCTTGGGGTAGAACCCTCCGCCTGGCGGAGCTGGCGGTGGCCTGCGTGGTCGCCGAGATCAAGAGATTGGGACTGAGGGTGTCCCCTGAGATGTCCGAGGCAATGTGGTTTTGCCGCAAGGCCGACCACGGGACGCCTCCAGCGGGCTGTCGCCTGAGGTTGGAGGGAGCTGAGATCGGGGTCGGAACCGGCATAAGCTATCTGGGCCTGACCCTCGATAACCACTGGACTTTCGGCGCTCATTTCGAGCGCCTGGTGCCTTCTGTCGAGGCGACGGCGAACGCCTTAATACGCTTGCTGCCTCGGCTGGGCGGGCCGGGCGTCAGAGTGCGCCGGCTATACGCCGGCGTGGTGCGATCAAGGCTCCTCTACGGAGCTCCGATCTGGGCAGAGGACCTGATGGCCAACCGTCGTAGTCTCCTAATGGTCAGGAGGCTGCACAGGACGGTGGCCATCAGGGTAGTGTGGGGCTTCCGCACTATTTCGGCGGCAGCAGCGGCGGTGCTCGCCGGGTTTCCCCCGTTTGAATTGCAGGCCCTGAAATGTCGCGAGATTTACCTCTGTTGAGAATTGTGGAGAATTGTGGATCTTTGAAGCCGAAATAATGTTATAGGAACACTAAATTTACACTTGGAATTAATATTAAAATAGTAATATATTTATTTGATAAATGATTCCAAAGATATTCATCGATACACACTTGCACGCGTCTCAGCACTTTCTTCTTTTTCCCACTCTACATCGACGACGACTCTTAACCGACTGACTGTTTACATTCCTTTGTTTCGAGACGCTGCGCACACACACATACTTCCACACACTGATATATACATATAAGTATTTCTACTACGCACTTAACTCAGTCCAGCACAAAAAATTACACATATCTCAACACACCTCCTTAATTTTTTGTGCTGCATATTCATTTCCTTTTATAAGTCAATCAAACTATTCTTAAAAATAATCTAAAATTTTCAAATTTGTTCCTCCCTAGAGCCTTCGTTAAAATATCAGCTACATTATTTTCTGAATCTACTTTTATAATGTCAATTTCTTTATTTTCGTAACTTTCATTCACAAAATGGAAGTGAACTTCAATGTACTTAGAATTTTTTGTTAAATTTTCAAATTTTGATATCGCAATCGCTCCAGAATTATCTTCGTAAATTTTTATTGGTGTCTCGATCATTATTTTAAAATCTTTCAACAATTTTCTTACAAATTTAATTTCGCTCACAGCTTCCGATAAAGCTACATACTCGGCAGCTGTTGATGATTTTGTTACGCTACTTTGCTTTCTCGATTTCCAGTAAATTGCGTTTCCGAAAAATCTTATGATAAATCCCGTAGTGGATTTTCTATCTACTTTATCTCCAGCCCAATCAGCGTCAACAAAACAATCAATAACTTCAGCATTCAAATTTCTTTTATAAGTTAATTTTAATTTCCTAGTTAAATATAAGTATTTCAAGATTCTCAATGCATATTTATAGTGGGTCTCGTTGTAACTGTTTTGAAATCGACTTAAATAATTTACACTATAGCTAACGTCTAATCTTGTTCCAGTACTAATATATAACAAAGCTCCTATGAGATTTCTATATCTTATATCGTCTAAAGCTGATTGTGCGGGTTCTAAACTTAAGTTTTGTTCCATTGGTGTAGAATATAATTTACTGTTTTCTATATTATAATGTTTCGCTAATGACTCTATATAACTACTTTGATCCAGTTTCATCTCACACTTCTTATTATCGTATTCAATGTTTATTCCTAAGTAAGTCTTTACTTCACCCAAGTCCTTCATCGAAAATTTGTTTGACAATTTTATTTTGATTTCATCGATTTTTCTTATGTTTTTTCCACATATTAATAAGTCGTCTACGAATAGAATTAAATATATAACATCATCGCTCTCATACTTCATATACAGACAATAATCACTCTTGCTTCTTTGAAATCCTAATTTTTTCATATATTCGTCGAAACATTCATACCAAGCCCTTGGACTTTCACGCAATCCATATAACGCTTTTGATAATTTACATACTTTCCCGCTTTTATCGTCGTAACCTATAGGTTGTTTTACAAATACTTCCGATTTTATAATTCCGTTTAAGAAAGCTGTTTCTACATCCATTTGCATAATCGTCAAACCATATTGACAACAATAAGATAGTAATAACTTCAACGTTTGCATTTTTTGCTACTGGAGAGTATAAATCTTCCAGTACTTCCTTTTGTTGGAAGCCTCGTACAACTAGTCGCGCTTTCTTACGATTATCAGATTTATTCGTATATATCCATTTCAAGTCTAATACTTTTTTGTCTTTTGGTTTCTCTACTAATTGCCAGGTCTTATTTTTCATTAAACTATTTATTTCTCGATCCATTGCTTCTTTCCATGAACCGCTGTCGTCTCCACTTAAAGCTTCTTCATAGGTTTGAGGACTGTCTGCACTAACTATATTCACATAAATGAAATATGAGCTCGTTTGGCCATATCTTTGAGGTTTCTTTCTCTCCCGTCCTGACCTTCTCAAATTATTTTCTGTGTCCTCAAGTTTTTCTTCTGATTCGTTACTTAAATTTCTCTCCTCTTTTATTGTGACCTACTCGACCTTTTCGTTTACATCCGAATGTTCGTCAAAAACCTTTTCTGTCTCATTGCCTGGTCCATCTTCTCCTCGAAATCCTACTAAATTATCATCTTCACCTATAAATTCTACGTGTCTTGCAATTACAATTTTATTATTAACTAGTATCCTATATCCATTGTTTTCATAACCTACAAGTATCCCAGTGTCTGCTTTTTTGTCCCATTTCGAATTTCTTTTAACTTCGGGTATTCTTACGAAAACTCTACTTCCGTACAATCTTAAATTATTTATATTCGGTTTTCTTTTTAAAAATATTTCAAATGGTGTTTTATTTTCATATGTGTTTGTAACGGTTCTATTTTTTAAGTACGCCGCGGCTCTAACTATTTCCGGCCAATATTTAATATTCAGCTTTGAATCATGTAATAAGCATCTAGCGGAATTCATGATTGTTCTATTGTAGCGCTTAGCTGTTCCATTTAACTCGTGAACATAAGGTGGGCATGGTTCTACGACAATTCCCTTTTCCCTAGTTAGATTGTACATGTTTTTGTTCATATATTCTTTTCCATTATCGCATCTTAATCTCTTTATCTTCTTACCAGTAAGATTTTCGACTTTGTTTATGTAATCAAGGAAGCAATTGTAAACTTCACCTTTTGATTTCTAAGTATAAATCAATGCACACTTACTGTAGTCATCTATAAATGTCAAGAAATATTTGGATCCATCAAACCCGGTATTTTTATGAGGTCCATTTAAATCAGTATGTACTAATTCTAAAATCTCGCGTGCTCTTCTACGGTTATTTTGGAAGGGTTAATTATGCATTTTATTTTGGATACATGTACCACATTTTAATTGTACTTGCTCAAATTTTTCTGGCATTCCCTCAACTAATTTTTTCTTACACATTGTATCTAAATAATTAAAATTTATATGTCCTAAGATCCTATGAAATTTTTCTTTATTCGTCATTTTTTCTACATTTTTAGCATGAGATTCTTGCCTTTCAATGTAACTATTTATCTTATATAAACCATGATCTTTGAATGCTATCCCTATCAACTTTCTGTATTTATTATATATCTTTAAAGTATTTCCTGCTGAGACTATCTTATTTTCATTCGTTACTCTCGCATAGCTAATTAAGTTTTTATCCATTTCTTTCACGTAAAATACATTAGACATTGTAATTTTGATCCTCCTTTTTGTTTACTTCAAAGTAAGTTAAAATTTTTCCGACTTTTGTTCCTTTTTAGAATTCTACCGTCTCCTAACTTTACATTTATCGGGTTTTTTAAATTTTCGTACTCAACAAAATAAGAGTCATTATTTATAATGTGATCTGAACATCCACTATCCACTAACCAATCTATTTTTCGCGTATCGCTAGTACATACCGTAATTTCATTGTTATTATTTTCGCGCTCTACTCTCGTTAGAAAAGATCCAATTTCTTGGTCGTCGTAGCCCTCGTTGTGTGAATAATTTGCATCGTGTTGACTTGCCTCGTAGTAGCGTTGTTGCCGGCCTCTGCTTTGTCCTCGTTGTCCAATTCTTCGTTGGCCGTATCTTCGTCTTCTTTGGCTAAAACTTCGTCCGCCGCGACCCCTATTCTGCTGCGGCTGATACACACCTCCTTGCTGTTGCGTTCTTCCATTGTTTCCGCCATTGTTTCCGCCTCTATACGTGTTTGTGCAATTTTTTGCCATGTGACCGTACTTTCCACAGCCATAGCACTTTATGTCCTTTTTATCGGCTGTAAATACATTTGACTTTGTTCTATCACTTTCTTTCTTGCTACGCGTTTCCCACATTATAATTTTATTTTTCAAAAATTCACAAGTCCGATCACTTTCTTTCACTGAGTCGATTAAGTCACCAACATAGCTCAATGATTCTGGTAGTGCTTTCAGCATGTAGTCGAGTTTTTCACGTTCGCTTACATTTGCACCAGCACTCTTTAATTCATTGATCGTTTTTTCAAATTCCGTGAAAAATGAATTTGATTCTTCAAAGTCTTTCAGCCTCATCATGTCTAGTCTACTTCTTATACAAATTTGCACTGCTGTTGATTCCTTCATATACATTTCATCAAACTTTTGCATTATTTTTTAAAGCAGTGTCTTGATCACCAACAAATTCTAGTTGCTCATTCGTTATACTACTATAGATGTAGTTCATCGCCCATTGATTCTCTTCATCCCACTTATCTTGCGCATCCGTGTCCATTTTCTCTCGTGTAGCCGGTTCATAACATTTTTTACACTTTAGATACATTAATATTCTTTTCTTCCACATTCTGTAATCACGTCCATCGAATATTTGAACCTTAATTTCGTCGTCCCTTGGCATCTTGATTCGTTTTCTATATTCACACCTTTTTTTTCTTTTTCAAAAAATAATTCTCTTTATTATCCAGAATCTTTTTATTTGTTCTACCAATAGCCTTTTTATCTCTTCAGAACTTATTTCCAATTTTTATTCCTTTTTATAAATCGACTTTTATACATTCACTCCCGGCTACACGTGGTTCCATAACCTTAAATCTCGGCAACCACGCTCTGCTACCATGTTGAGAATTGTGGAGAATTGTGGATCTTTGAAGCCGAAATAATGTTATAGGAACACTAAATTTACACTTGGAATTAATATTAAAATAGTAATATATTTATTTGATAAATGATTCCAAAGATATTCATCGATACACACTTGCACGCGTCTCAGCACTTTCTTCTTTTTCCCACTCTACATCGACGACGACTCTTAACCGACTGACTGTTTACATTCCTTTGTTTCGAGACGCTGCGCACACACACATACTTCCACACATTGATATATACATATAAGTATTTCTACTACGCACTTAACTCAGTCCAGCACAGAAAATTACACATATTTCAACAACCTCCACACTCGGGGTCCGTTGGGCGGGGTGGGCTCGGTGGACGCCGACGCCAGGGTTCGGGCTCGACGGGCCTTGCTCGACAGATGGCGCGCCAGCCTCGACACGAGAGCGGGTGCACCGGGGATAAGATAAACTGGGACGTTTGGTTGGACGGGGGCGGGCCTCCCCTGACCTACAGGGTGAAGCAGGTGCTCACCGGGCACGGTTGCTTCGGCGAGTACCTGCACCGAATCGGGAAGGAGGCGACTGCGCGCTGCCACCACTGCGATGCGAGCGTGGACTCGGCGCAGCGTACGCTGGAACACTGCCCGGCATGGACGCGGCCGCGCCGCGACCTCATCGCGGAAATCGGATGGGACCTCTCGCCGCCGACGATCCTCGAGGCACTGTTGGTAAGCGAGAGAAGGAGGAGGGCCGTGACCTCTGTCTGCGAGCAAGTCATGCTTCGAAAAGAAGCCGCGGAAAGGGTGCGATGCTCCCACCCTGAGAGGATTGACCGGCGAGGGCGCAGCAGAGGCCGTGGACGCGCTTCGGTGAGACGCGTTAGGCCTGCCGCGCCCTCCGGTGGGGTGCAAACTTAGGCGCTGGCAGCACAGCGCCTCGGGGCCGCAGAGCAGCCCGGTAGGGGAACCGGACTGCCTTGCACGGCGGCCCCGGCGACGGGGCGCGGTATGACGTGACCACACACCGCCCCATTATGAGACGTATTGAGCGTGGCGGGGGGCGGTGCATCGCGTACACCGATTCCCGGGCCCCTCTCGGGCAGCCGGGAAGGTCATCGTGGAAGTTTTAGCCGGTTGGAGTCCGGCACTACCACGCCGCTTTTCCCCAGAAGCGATCTGGTGTCCGTGCGGATTTCCTCCACGTTAATAAAAAAAGAAATGGTCGGAATGACAAGGAACGTTAATGTCCGTGTGTATATGCCGTCAGTGGAAGTGATCGTGGCCGTGATGTGTCGCTTAGAGGTCTTCGTCAAGGTATCTAGAGCTCCGATTGGGACCGAACATTTGTTTTGCTTTATCTTTAGCGAGTTTGCTAATTCCTCGGTAATGAAATTCATACTAGATCCGGTATCGAGCAACGCTCGACAACGGATTGGTTGCTCTTTATCATTCAAAACGTTAATCTGCGCTGTGATGACTAGATCATTGGATAGTAATTCGGATGCTACTGGTGTGAGATGCTCGGTCATCAACGGAGTCGTCGGTCGTCGGCGTCATTGGTTATGTGTTCGTCTGTCACTGGGAGGTGGACTTGGAGACGCGGCTGTTCGTGGTATTTCCGATCTGTGGTCTGTTGGGTGCTTTTTGCGACGAGTGGGTGATACGTAGGGTAGCAAGGAAGGTGTTGTGGATCGGCTATTTGATGGGGAAGATTTCGGGCTGGACGTGCTGGAACGAGACCCTGAATAGCGTTTTGTCCTGTGCAGCATTGTATGATGTCGTTCTCCGCATACGCGACATGATCCTGCGCAACAATGCTTCGTTGCGTGCCCCTTCCCGAGACAGTTGAGGCATAGTGATGCTCTTTTGACCTCCCGAATGCGTTCGCGAAGGGATTTGGTTTTGAAGGTGTCACATCTCCAAATGGGATGTGGTCCTTGACAGGTGGGGCATGTTGGAGTGACCTGTGTCGTCGTAAATGCATGCCCTCGTGGTGCGCGTTGACGGACCGGAGTGGTTTGCTCCGGTGATTCTCTTGTTTGTTTGACCGTGGTGATCGGTCTGGAGCTTCGTGCTAATCTCTCTAGGAAGTTTAGCAAATGAATGTATGGAGGCACCTCGTTATTAGGCAGCGTCATTTCCCATTGTTTTTGGATACTTAGTGGTATTTTTGAGAGGATGAGGCTGTTAAGCATAGCACTGGTATCGGGGTAGGATTCTCCTAATTTGTTCAATGCATATATATGTTGTTTGAATGTGTGGACTAAGCGCTTTAATTCCGTTGGAGATTCTTTGGTTAGTCTTGGATAATCAATCATTGCCATGCAGTGACTGAAAGCTGTGTATCGTGGACATTCGAAAGTCTCCTTGAGAACGGCTATAGCCTGACTGTAGTTTACATTACTAAGGGGTAACGCGTTTAAACAATCCGCTGCTTCTCCTTGCAGGGCGGACTGCAGGTAATGGAATTTCTGTACGTCCGTGAGACTAGGATTTTTATCGATTGTGGAAGAAAAGGTATCATAAAACGTGTTCCATTTCTCTAAGCTTCCGTCAAAAGTAGGGAGCCGAAGATCTGGTAATTTAATGGCTATCGGATTTAAACTTGCGGATGATGCACAGGTTGGAAAGTTGATGGATGTCGACGGCGATGCTGCTTGCGCGTTCCTCAGAAGATTTTGTAGCTTTATGTCTACCGCGACGTACTGATCTCATATTTCGAAGCCGCGCGCTTGTTCCTCCTCATCTAATACTTCCAACTCGAGTTGGATCGCTTCGAATTGACTCGTAGCTTCGGTCAGTTGTTTCTGGTAGTTCGTTAATAAGGAGTTTTGCTGACGCCCGGATTGTTCGTACTCGTCCAGTCGGTTCGATATGTATGTGAATCGGCCGCTACAATAGCCTCGTCTCCGACGCAAGGAGATGAGTTGGCCTTCGCTTGTCATCGTTGCCGAGGATAGGAGATGGTCGAAATAAGGAACGAGCTTACCTTACTGTCGTGCGGCGTGAGGTCGCGTGTATGCTTGGCGAGGAGCGCCTTGTTCCTTCCCGACGGCCACTCGTTCGGTTGTATTATTCATTGTGAGATTCGTTGCGTTGTGAGATTCGTTGCGTTGATGACTGTACAGCTGCGGCGGGAGGCTGCGTGGTTGCGTTCCCTTGCCAATGGGGTGTGCTTCTTCGAAGATGACGCACCTGACGTCACTGGTTTCGCTGTAGTGATAACGCTCCTGCTGCTGGTTTTGACGTAGTCACGTGGCACTGTGTGGTCACTGGTAAGTGCACTCTTCACTGGCACGTGATCCGGCTCGAAGGACCAAAATGTTTCGACCGTTCGAAGAGAGACGAGATCGCGAGATAGCACGTCAACGAGAATTGTAAGTTCCCGTTACGATTAAATAATCGACGCCACGAACTGATCGATCCCCTTATTTCGATTATGATAATAAGGGTAGTTTAATGAAATTCCACAGAATTAACACAAATAAATTAATTATTATTTCAACAACTTATTAACTAGAGAGATATAAATAGAACAAAAAACAAAATGTAACTGCGTTTGGTTGATGTGTAATGCGCGACGTGTGATAGGTGTTGACGGTTCGACTTCTCGAAAAGTTCTGCTCGCCTTTCGATTTTTTTGTTTTTTCTGGAAGGCGACCCCCACTACGTTCGGATCACGCCACATTCTTTTACGCGAGGTAAAATAACGGCTACGAGTCGACGTTTCTGGAAGTCGCCGTGCTTAATGAACCATGCGCTTGCCACTACAATGTTTGTTTACCGGGCAGACGCGACGATCCGGCTGCGACATTATAGTGCCGCGATCGACGGTTGAGAATATGACCTATGGTAAGCCGCATGGCGTAACAGGGGCTTCGCAGAGTTTTTGTTTTAGTGTGTCAAATGCAAGTTGTTGTTTATCGGTCCAATGGAATGGAGTGTCCTTTTTGTGAGATCTGTCAGTGGTTTCGCGATTTTAGAAAAATTACGTATATATTTTCTATAATATCCAACGAGTCCTAAGAATGATTTTATGTGGGTCGCGGTTTTTGGTGTTTGAAAGTCTTTCACGGCTTGAATCTTTTTTGGGATTAGGTTTTACTCCCTCTTTTTGTTACTACGTGTCCTAGGTATTCCAATTCTGGTTTCAAAAATTCGCATTTGTCCGGTTGTATTTTTAATCCTAAATTTTGTAGTCTGTCTAGTATAATAGCTAGATTTCGGTTATGTTCTTGGATGGTGCTCCCGAATATTATAATGTCATCTAGGTATACAAAACAGTTATTTCCTATTAACCCTCGTAGCGCGGTATCCATCATACGTTGAAACGTCGCCGGTGCGTTTTTTAGGCCGAAGGGCATGCGATTATAGTGGAAGTGTCCTTGTGGGGTTGAGAATGCAGTATATTTTTTGGAATTTTGCTCCATAGGTATCTGGTGAAATCCTGACGAGAGGTCTAGGGCTGAGAAAAATTTAGCTTTGCCTAAGTGATCGAGTATTTCGTCCGAATTTGGTAAAGGATATGCGTCTTGGTCTGTTTGCTCGTTTAATTTTCTAAAATCTATAACGATTCTCCATTTTCGTTTGCCTGATGCGTCTAATTTCTTTGGAACTACCCAAATTGGTGCATTATATGGACTGTCCGATGGTTCTATGATTTGTTTGTCTAACATGTCGTTGATTTGAGTCTCGATTTCTTTTTTATGACATTCGGGCGGTCTATAAGATTTGATGTTTATAGGTTTGTCTGTCTTGAGTGTGATTGTATGTTCTGTCAAGTTCGTACATGGTAATGAGTCTGTTTCCATATTAAAAACATCTAAGTAATTGATGAGGATTTTCTCAAGGGATTCTCGAAGTTCTGGATCAATATGTTTGGTAGGTATTATTTGTGCGAATTTATTAATTTGGCTTAGTTTATCGGGTTTCTATATTTCGTTTGTAATGTGACAGATTTGCTTACCAGTGTTGATGAAACATACTGCTGTGGGCTTTCCTTCGATGTATTGGGTTGAGATTAAAGTTTCGCCTGGTTTTATCTCGCTATCGGTTTTCTGGAATGGTAATATAATTTCGTCTAAGGTTAGTTTATTGTTAGTGACGCTGTATTGGTACTATGTAAGGAATGGGAGTCCGATTATTCCATCTTCGATTAGAGGAAAGTTGTTAGGGACTACGTGGAATTGATGATTTTTCTTGAGCATGGTTAAATTGCAAATTTTGTTAGTGGTATGTTTGTCATTTCCCATTAGGAAGGTCTTTGGGTTAGAGGTTTGGACGTTTAGTGAGGCTTTTTCTTTTTATAAGGTTGATTCCTGCTCCGGTATCGACGAGGAATCTGGCTCTTCCTCCGTCTCTTCGTTGCAGTACGATTGATAGTAATCTTCCAGTGGTGGTGCAGTTGACTCAAGGTGGAATCTTTCCTTGGTTGGCGAATGGAAAATTTCGAGAGTAGCAGTTTTCGGCTGTGTGTCCAGTTCGTAAACACTTTGGACACTTCGGTTTCATGCGGTCGTCTAATGGTCGGCTAGGTAGCTGAGCAAAAGATTGTGGTTGTGGATCGGTAGTAGTTCGCTTGGATACTAGTGTAGTGTTGTGAGATTGATTTTTTTGGCGGTTGGCGACGCGATTTGCTTCTCGTAACCATTGTTCTCTATCAGCTGCTAGTTGTTGGGCAAGGTTCAGGTTCTTTGGATCGCTAGATACTACCATCTGTCCTATCTCGTATCGTAAGTTGAGCAAATAGGTTTTAAGTGCTTCGCGTTCTTCAATATCTATAGCTACGCGTCGTTCTGTTGGTGTGCGGTTTTCGTTTTGAACTGCGTAATTTAATTCGTTTAGCTGTTGTCGGAATCTGGAGTTGAAAGATTGTACACTTTCTGTTGCCCCTTGTTTTAAATTCTTTAATTTGTCCCTACAATTGCTAATAGTTGTTGGTGTTAATACGTGTTGTCTTAAGCATGAATATAAGTCTTCGAACGAGTTGATTTTTAGATATCGTATGTTTCGTTTCGCGTTGTCGGTAATCCTTTCGATCAGTATGAGATCTAATAATAACTCTCTGTCACTTGCCTTGCACCTAGCTCTTGCTTTGCGGACCGATAAAATGAAATCTTCAACGCCTACGTCATCTCGACCCCGTAGTGTCTCGACAGTTCGTATGGCCTTATCTGCTTCGAGCCCTTGATCTTCATTGTAGTTGTTTCTTGGTTTAGTCGCGGCACGGTTAGATGCGGTTCGCGGTTTTTGTGAAGCGTTCGGTCCGTCGGTTTCGTCATCCGTTATGTTATCAGCAGCGGTTTCTAAATGGGTGTTCATTAGCGACTGGTCGGTCTCGGTATCGTATTTTATTTCCATGGTTTTTGCAAGATCGCGTATTTCTTTCGAGCGGTTTCTATCACTAGTTTCCGCAAATTCCTTTATGTTTTTAATGTTTTGATCGGTGCTATTTCTAAAGCTCTTAAACTCGTGAGTTAGGCTTTCAAATTGTTCAATCAGGGTAGCGATTATTTCGTTTTGTTTAGCGGTACTCTTGTCAGTTGGGTTCATGCTGAGAAATATGACACTTTCGGCGGAAGAAGAGTAACTATCTTCAGAACGTATTTCGGGTTTACGGTTTCGATAATGTACGAAAGCCAGCTTACCGAGATTCTTTGTAGATCCTTCTTTTGATCAAGGAGGTGACCGTGGTCCTTCGCTGTAGAATCCGTAGAGTTCCCGTTGAAGTTTCCTCTTGATGCGATGAATGGATCCTGGCAGGATCGCCAATTTTGTCACGTCGATTCGGGGTAATTTCACGTTCCGCACATAAGATGAGAGATTCGTACTTCAATTATGATCGTTATTACAAAATTTATTAGAAACTGACAGAGTAACGATACAGAATGTTTTAATAGAACAGAATAGAATCGAGTACTGACTTGGGAGGTATTTTTATATCAAGAGTTTGGTTCCTGTGGAGGGGTTATCGCTGGATGCCGGACGCATAGGGATTTCGTTACTGCTTAGTTACTGTTTCGATGGCTAAGGTATGTGAGATATAATTATGCTTTCGCTGCATTCCCACGGTCGCCGTGACACTTGTTTTGGAGGTACGTCGTTTTCCTGTTGCAATAAAAGTATATTATTGTCAAGTTTTAATTGTTGATTTGAGAGTTCAAATTTGAATTTAGATAGGGCTGGTAAACCGAGTATGCCGTCTTCTATAATTGGAAAGTTGTCTTCTACCACAAAGAATTGTAGAGTTTTTGCCAAATAGTTTTACCAAAGCGTGTTCGTTAGTTTTAAATTTAGAGTGTCCCATCGAGAATTTTCGTTCTTTTGTTATTCTTGGTCGTAATACGCATCTTCGCTTGAGTATGTTAATTCCTGCTCCGCTGTCAAGGAGGAATTTATGTCGTTGTCCGTCGGATCGTAAAAGTACTGTGGGTAGTCTTCCTGTTGTGGCGTTAATTCGTAAGTCTGGTCTATTGGGTTCTCTATTTCTTCCTTGTGTGGCTCGAGGTTGTGGACCGCTGGTGGTCTCGGAAACTGGCTGGGTGTTCGAAAATTTCTACATTGACTGGAGACATGTCCGATCTGATTGCATTTGAAGCATTTTAATTGTGTCCTTTGGGCAAGTGGTATTTGTTCAGTTTGTCGGAAGCTTCTTGGCATTGGATTGGGTGTTGGAGTTGGTTTTCTAATGATTGGATTGGGATTATTGGTTGTTAGTCGTCGCTGCTCAGGGGAGTCGTAATCGTTCCATTGGTTTTGGTCGTCGATTTCGATCTTCCCTGAAGAATCGCTCGATGTCGGTGGCTTTCTTTTCGGCTTCAAGAATATTGTATGGTGGATTGGCGAGTAGTAATTGTCCTATTTCGCTTTTTAGGCCTCGAATAAAATCGATTACGGAGTCTCTTAAAATCCTGTCGTTCATAGCTCGTCTAGTAATTTCGTCACAGTATTCGTTCGTTATACTGTATTGTAACTTATTGAGCGCTCTGCGGAACCTGATGATATAACTTTGCACACTTTCGTCGTGACGCTGTCTCGTTTCGCGTAGCTGGTCTTGTTGTTCTCTAACAGAATCTTGGGTGGCTACGTTTCGTCGTAGGGCATCGTACAGGTGTCCGTATTCGTATATCGGTATATTGCGGATGGCCATTGCGGCTTTACCCGTGATTTTCCCGATTTTGATCATTTTTAGTAATAGCGTGGGTTCGCTACACATGTAGTGAAGTATCTATCGTGAAGTATCTTCTTCTTAATTTCTGTCCACATTTCTTCTGCTGTTCTTCCCCTGCTTGCCCAGTCTTTACACTCCTCTAAATATCTTCCCACACTTTCGTTTGTCCATTCCCTTCTCTCCTTCTCTTCTTCTTTTCTTTCCTCATCTCTTTGTATCTCTGCCCCTCTATTTCTATTTCCAACGGCATGTGGTCTGACTCTACTCTTTTTCCTACCTCCATGTCCCTTTTGTCCCTTTTGTGTCTCGATTATAAACCACCACTATTCTATAAGGTCCTCTCCTTGTACTTTATTTTTCTTTCTACTGTTATTATACCCCCTTTTTGCCCTTCCCTTTTTCCTTTCTCTCCTCGCTGCCCTGCATTTCCAGTCGTATTCCTTGGGTAATCTATGTTTTACTCTTTCCCATTTGCTTTCCTCTATCCATGTTTCCGTGAGACCGATTACGTCAAATGTCCTCAAATATTCCCATACCTCCTTATCCTTGTTCATTATCCCTGCGACGTTGCAGAAGCACATTTTCATCTCCTTTATATACCCCCTCTTTCTTTCTTCTTATCTCAGCCTCTTACCTCTCTCCTTCCTTCTTCTTCTAGTTTCTCCTCGCTTTCATTCCACCTATACCATCTGTCTTCTATTTTCAGCTTCTTATAACCTATTTTTACATATTCCCCCTTCTCCCTTCTTACTGTAGCAATTCTTCTCAACCTTTGTTGTATTTCTCTTTCTTTCTTCGTTAGGTCATCATCTATGTATATCCCCTTCCCCAATTTACCTTTCTCTCTCATTACCTTCTGTGTCCTTTCTACTTCTACTTCTATTCTCATATTTTCCTTTATAAATTCTGTCACTGCCCCTTTGTTACTCCCCCCCCCCATTCCGCGCCTCTTATTACAATATTCCTCCTCCTTCTCTCCCTTTCTACCCTGTCCTGCTCCTCCTCAAACCTCCTGATTCTGTTCTTTAACTCTTTCTTCTCTCTTTTCCATCTTTCCCTTTCTGTCTCTCTCTCCTTCTTCCATCTTTCTCTCATCTCATCTATCTCCTTTTCCCATCTTTTCCTCTCTTCATCCTTCTCCTTCTTCCACCTTTCCCTCTCCTCTTCTCGTTCCTTTTCCCATCTCTCTCTCTCCTCTTTCCTATCTCTCCTCATCTCCTCTACTAGCTTTGCCATCACCTCCAACCCCCTCTCTATTTTCTCCATCTTCTCCGCCCATGCTTCTTTACCTCCCTCTCTCTTTGCTGCTTCTTTCTCTGTCACGCTATACCTTTCCAGCGTGTTTCTGTGTTCCGCCTTCTCTCCCGCCTTGTCCGTGATCCTCGGCCTGCCTCTTGTCGCCATCTGTCATCTTCCTATCCAACTACCTTCTATTCTTTCGTCTACCTAACTTCTTCTTTCCTAACTTTGTGTTTCACTCTTTCTCCTATCTTCTTTGTCACTTTTTTTTACTTTTCTACCCTCTCTTCCTGCTTTCACCCTTTTCTTTCCTTTCTTCTTTCCCCTTTATCCTTCTCCTCCTTTTTCCCCTTCACCTTTCACTTTTTCACAGCGCTCACCTAACCACGTGTTACCTTCGCCCAAAACCAAACTGGAAGTCGCTTACCGTAGTAGCTATGGCCGTTGAGGATCCTCTGGGGTGTTTCTTCTCTGGTTGGTTCTGCGCTGACCGTAGTCCTCTCGTCTAATTTCACCGTAGTGGAACGTTGAAAGTTGCTGCAGAGCTTCGTAGTAGCAAACATTCGCAGTGGTTCGCTGATCCTTCAATCTTCAATGATGCGCGTACGCCAAAATCGTGATTTCGTTTACACTGAAGCGAATGGATCCTGGCAGGATCGCCAAAAATGTCACGTAAAATAAAAAGAAATTTAAGGAAAAAAAAAAGAAACTTTATTTTTTTTCCTGGTTTACAATACACTTCCGAGCTCTAGGCGTGACTGTTCAAGTCTGACTTGGATGATTTTAGGGGGAGTATTTAAATTCTTTTATTCATGGGAGTGGGAAAAGGCTTCGATCGTATTTATCGTATATTTCTGAGAAAGGATAGAGTGACCGGATGTTATTCCGATGGTCACTCATGCTAAGGTGCTTGGAATTTCGCTATCTTATCGCTTTGTTTAGTCGGATTTCATCTGTGACAAGCTGATGGAAGAATTGGTGGTGTTGGTATTTGATGCATATTGTTTACGTGAACAGTAGAGCAAGGTATTCTGATAAATACATTTTTAGGAATTACTCGACTTAGATATTCGAAAAGTTTATATTTATACAATATATATACTGTTCCTAGTCCTAGGGCTGCGTATCCTAATATTTGTAATGTTGGAATGCCATATTCTCTGAGTTCTGGTTCTAACTTCGTCTGGTTTCTTTCCTCGTTTTTGCGTAATACAAAATCACCAAGGTTAAACCTAACTACTTTAGCTTTCGTTTTGTCGACTCCACCCTTCTCGTACCTAGCACTAATTTCTATATTCTCTATTGCCTGCTGTCTTACATCAGAGATATCTACATCCCTTTATTCGATATTATCGGGTATCAGCGAGTCGTAAGGTCTTTGCTGGTCTACCAATTAATAGTTCCGATGGGCTCGATTTAGTCACGCGGTTGGTGGTGCAATTCGAAGCCAGCTGTATTTTGCCGATCGTGTCTAACCACGATCGCCCGGTCGTTTCTATGATTGTGAACATAATTTTCAACGTACCCATAATACGCTCTACCTGACCGTTGGCCCTACTCGCACCGGTTGAGGTTAAGTGGAGTTTTAGTGTTTACCTTGACAGAAATCTTGGAATTCTTTACCCGTAGGACACCTCTCTTGATCCGCTATTATTCGGCAAGGACCGCCGAATAAAAATATAGCATACTAAAGTGCTTTAACTGTACTAAGAGAATCTATTCTACGAGTATGATGCAGATATGCGAATTTAGTGAAGACGTCGACCAAAACAATGACATATTCTTTCGAACCACTTTTACCGCTTAGTTTGCCCGTTATGTCCACGTGAACGGTATGTCAGGGTATGCTGGTCTTAGGTATAGGATGTAATTCAGCTTGTATTTTACCTGAACTAGCCTTCGAAACTCGACAAGCACGACAGTTCTCAATGAATTTACGAACATATCTCGCCATTCCTTCGAACCAGTAATACTCGTACAGTTTCTCAAGCGTTTTATCCCAACCTAAGTGCACCATTGACTGTTGCACATGGTTAATAACGGACCATCTAAAACCTCTCGGGACAATGGATAAGCAGAGAGTTCTGCCTTTTCTCTGTATTTTACTATGAAGGGTACCGGACCGTAATTCATACGTATTCGCGATATCTTCCGTGAGCTCCTCGTTTTGCGATTTATTGACAATCTCGGAAATTTGTGGGTCGCGACGTTATTCCGCTAATAGCCGATCTTCGGAGATTTCGGTCGGATTGACTTTCCTCTCTACGACTTCGTTGATTGTACGATGATCTAAGTCAACGGGATTTCGCGAGAAGAAACCTACGTCAGCCATTCGTTTATCTTATCGATGCACAATGTCAGAATTAGAAGTTTGTAAATAAGTAAGTAAAGTTTGTAAGTTTCACCTTACTATTATATGCCTTCAAGGGATTGCAACCAGTGACAACAAGAAATTCTTTTTCGTGTAAATAGTGGCGAAAATGGTTAACAGCGCTTAACAACTGCTAACGTCTCTAGTTTATAAGAATGATACCTAAATTCCGCAGGGCTACTTCTTATACTGTAATATTCTACTACTCTATTTTTACCTTCAATCTTGTGCATTAAAATAACCTTATATCCATCCGAACTAGCGTCGGTATGAAGTTCTATCGGATAGTTCGCGTCAAATACCATTAACACCGGCGCGTCGGTCAGAACGGAAATTACCTGTTGCCTTATTTTTCTTTTTTTTTTTTTCATATCTATCCGGCCAAGCTACGCTTTTATTGCCGGAAGTAAGTGCGTACAAGGGTTTCATTAGCTGTGAGAATTTAGGAACGAATTTTCGAAAGTAAGAGGCTAAACCTATGAATTGTCTGAGCTGTGTGACGGTCTATGACGCAGGTAAAGAACTCAAGGCGTGTATTTTACCCGGACTGGGACGAACTTCTCCGTTGTGAATTACATATCCCAAATAGAGTATCGATGTCTTTAGAAAAGAACATTTTGGGAAGTTAAAAGAGAATCCGGCTTTTACGAAGGTATCTGTTACGACGCGTAACACTCTACCTGGACCAGGTCATACACCGCAGGCCGGACGGACACCAGACGTCCGCTCATCCTAACGGCATACCCTCAATAGCCTTAAGTACCCGTCATAAATCCCAATAATTTGCCTGCTCAGGCCCCTCAGACCGAACAAACATCGTTTGCTAAATTACCTTCTAAGGACTATTGTTTACCACGGCCGGACACGGGAAAGTTGGGATTTCCCACGTACGATGCTTCCTAATAGCAACTTTATATCGTTTTCCCAATTCACAACTAATCCTATTTCCCTCACTCTCTTAGGCAAATTCGTCACCAACAAATCGGATGGTCCCGTGCGCTAGCCACACCCATCCTTAGCTTTCCTCCGCTACAGCGTCGTCACCGAACATCACTGATTCTTCATCCTTCGAACAGTCAACATCCTTGGACCGGGGATACACTCGTAGATCAGTCACTCGCTCATTTTATACATACGCATCAGCGTACCTGTTTTATTTACAAGTTGTTAGAATAAACGTTGATATAACTCACCATACCGTGTTACATTCAATTAACCACCTCTGTTATCTTAACCGAAACAGGGGAACGACTATTTCGCGGCGTCGATTAACCGAATCGTAGCGAGAATTTACGCCTCTCGCTGACGCGTTTTCCTAGCGACCGCGTCTCTCCGCGAACGGTCGTAACATTTGGTCCTTCGAGCCGGATTCAGTGGCAAGTGAAAAGTGTGGACACGTAATCGGTCGAATCAGTCAGTCTTCACGTCCGTATCACGTGTTAAGTGAAAAGTGCACGCCAGTGACACCCACTACCATACAGCGCCACGTGAATCCAAGATAACCAGCAGCGGAAGCGGTACCACCCCAGTGAGGTCAGTAACGTCAAGGGCAGTCACCTTGAAGAGGCATAATTCGGTGGTTGAAACGCAACCACGCAGCCTCCTGCCGCAACTGGATAATCGTCAACATAACGATATTCTACAACTTCGATCTCACTACAAAACGCGTCACTTTCGGGAAGAATCACCTTCCTCACGAAACGTACGTCACAATACTCCGGTGCACAGGGACGAGCTATCACTGCAGCCGGAACAACTTCACATCGGGAATCACCGATCGCAAATCATAAGTATCACCTTCGTTCACAAGGTAAGCTCGTTCATTGCATTCTCCTTACCATCTGCTATACCAATGGAGAACACAGATAAAATTACCTCCTTGCGTCGGAGACGAGACTTTCAAATCGGTCTATTTACTATTATATCGGAACGACTCGATGAATATGAAAAATCTAGACAAACGAATAAGGCCCATTTAACGACCTGTATGACACGACTCGAAGACACGTGGAAGCAATATCGGCTATTACAAGAGGAACTAGAAGATTTAGGCGAGCAAGACGACGCGCGCGTGTCCGAAATAACTGACACATATTTGGATCTGTCAGTACGAATAGCCACTCTCAGGGATGACACACCAGCATCGGCGCCGAAAACGCCAAGCTGCGAGTCATCTAATGTCGCCGAGCCGACATCAATTAAACTGCCGGAAATCACCTCCTTGCATCGGGAGCGAAGCACTCTAAGCGACCAATTCAAGTCCGTATCGAGATCACTCGACGAATACGAACAGTCTGGTCAGCACGACGAGGCCATCTTAATAATTTATAAAAAACAAGTCGACGATATTTGGAAACGGTTCAACATTGTCAATGACCGATTACTTGAGCTCGATGACATCGCACCTGTGGACTTACTTGATGCCTATTTAGGCCTGGTAGTACGATTGAGCGATCTCATCGAAATTAATTCTTCCTCAACGGATGCCTCCACGACAGTGGCGAACCCAAAACCTCTGGAATGCAGCGGCAACACTCCTAGCAGTTTCCAGAGACATAAGAACAATTTCGATAATAACTGTATCAATGATCATACTCCGTCGAGGGAGAATATTGTATCGAATATAGCACCGATCCCATCGCATGACACGCCCAGCTCATTGCATATTAGCAGCTCGTCAGCCACACGCAACTTGACGACAACCAAGTTCGCGTCCTTAGTATATCAACAATCTGGTTCAACACCACCAAACACCGTAAATCAGACAATCTCTCACATCCTCAGCGTATCGCCCAAACGCGATTTGAGGACAACCTCTCACAATCTTCTGGACCGGAAGGAACTGAGCCCCGTCCAGAACAACAGAGTCGATTTCAAATTAAAACCTACAGCAAAGGTTTCGAAATCCACGATGATCGGATCATCTAGTAGCATTTCTTCCTCGATCAGCATTTCAACGTTCAGTCTGTCTGATACCACACCGCCTGTATCACATGAGAGCAGGAGTATCATATCGGAAAATCATGTTCCTGGACATAACGCGAAGACGCCACTTTCTCCATTGCCACAAGGGTCCACGGATAAGGTACCTACCATGGCGAAGTCGCAGCCACCGGAATGCAGCAGCAACACGTCTATCAGTGTCCAGGGAAGCAATAATGATTTAAATAGGAACAAAGTTCATTCTCTTCCGACAGATAATATCGTATTAAATTTACCGCCGATCTCGTCGCGAGTCACGCGCAACTCATTGCATGACACCCGCAGCTCGACACCTAAACGCGACTTGAGGACAACCTCTCACGATCTTCTGGACCGGAAGGAACTGAGCCCCGTCCAGAACAACAGAGTCGATTTCAAATTAAAACCTACAGCAAAGGTTTCGAAATCCACGATGATCGCATCATCTAGTAGCATTTCTTCCTCGATCAGCATTTCAACGTTCAGTCCGTCTGATACCGCACCGCCTGTATCACATGAGAGCACGAGTATTATATCGGAGAATCATTTTCCTGGACATAACGCGAAGACGCCACTTTCTCCATTGCCACAAGGGTCCACGGATAAAGTACCTACCATGGCGAAGTCGCAGCCACCGGAATGCAGCAGCAACACGTCTATCAGTGTCCAGGGAAGCAATAATGATTTAAATAGGAACAAAGTTCATTCTCTTCCGACGGATAATATCGTATTAAATTTACCGCCGATCTCGTCGCGAGTCACGCGCAACTCATTGCATGACACCCGCAGCTCGACACCTACACGCGACTTGACGACAATCAAGTTCGCGTCCGCATTATCTCGACCGTCGTACCCAAAGACACAAACCACCTTGAAGGTGACAACCTTCAACGAACCTTTGGACCTGAAGAAAGAGAAGGTCTCACCAGGCGACAAATCGTTTCAGAAACTAATCTCCCCTAATCTGTTACAGAACGTTCATGATTCTTTAACCGCAGTTCACAACCTAGATAGCAACAGTTTGAGTCCCATCCAGGACAGCAAGGTCAACGTTGAGTCGAAACCTACTGTGAAGGCTTCGAAATCCATCATGATCAAACCGTCCAGGGGCAGTTTTTCTTCGGACAATACTTCCACAATGAACGTCCAACACAACGTATCGACGTTCAATCATCTCTCTTACATCACGTCATCAGCACCACCCGAAATTAGAAACATTGCATCGGACTGTCACTCTCCGAGACGTAACGTGAAGACTCCTCCTTCGCCACCTCAGAGATGTGCTACGCCTGCAATTGGCCCTACTCGGAATAATTTCCGCATTGTTACCATCATGACTAATCAGTCAAACGGCATCGGTAATTTACAGAACATTCCATCTGATCCCAACGATTCTCTACTGAGTTCACAGAACGCCACACCGAACAAATCGCCTACCGCAAACTTCTCCCTGAAGTCACCCTTAGCTGCAACGACGCTACTACACTCTCCAATGGCAAGACAAGTCCCAATCACGACGCCCAACGCTTCTTCTCTACCAAGAATCATCATCAAGAGAATGCGACTCGGGCAGGTCATCGGGGGGAGGCCACTCTCCCAATCCACGGCAGACATCGTTCACATTTCCAAGACAGATCATCCCTCAGACAACTGCTACTACGTGCCACATCACGGCTCAATCAGGGATAAGATCCAAACATCAAAACTCTGCACCGTGTTTGATGAATCTTCACCAAGCACCACCGACGTTCCCTTCAACGACACTTCCTGGGCCGAGGTGTTTAACGACACCTCCAGAAGCAAGAACCACGACACTTCCTGGGTCGTGAATATCAACTGGAAATGTCTTGGAAAAAACGAGGACGACGATGATCCAGACTACCAGGTGAACAACACGCTCTCAACGCAACAATCCTTAGGCATGGCCATCACTGTCCCCTGGCAGTCCCCTGTCCAATCTTTTTAAGGCTTGATCTATCGATTCGGCAATAATTAAGACGTCATCCAAGTAAACGACAACGTACGAATATGCGAGGTCGCCTAAGGCAGTGAGAATGGCCCTCTGAAAAACGGAGGATGCATTTTTCCAATCCAAACGACATCGTTATGTATTCGCATTGTCCGTCGGGGTTAACGAACACTGTATACTCTGTCGAATTAGGATGAATGGGAAGTTGGTGAAGCCCGCTGGCCATGTCTAGGCTAGTAAAGTATCTCGCGTTTTGCAACCTCGCGATTTGATCAGCAATAAGGGGTAAGGGATACCGATCCGCGGCCGCGTTTTTATTTAACGCTCAGAAATCTAAACACAATCTACCTGAACCATTGTTCGTCTTCACGGGTAGCATAGGGCTCGCGAACGGTGAATTACTAGGCTTTATGATTTTGGCTGTAATTAGTTCGCTTATTCTCTCACGTACTATTCCGCGCTCGCGAAGTCTCTTAGGACTCTTTGTACGGTGATGTTAGGATCAATTAATTGTACTTCTAACTGGCCTGTTTTTACGCGGGTACGTAGGAAACCCGTAACGAGTAAATCTTTGGATTTTCGAAAAGAAAAATTAATCAACTTTTATCACTACCGCGTACATTGTCAACTTCATTAACATCGATCTTGTTTTCGGCGGTTTTATTACAGGCATGAATTATTTTTGTTTTACACATAGCGAGGCCATTTTGTGTAATATTACGTCAAAACCTTAGCTTAAAATTTCACATCTATCGCGATGTCATATTTTAAATAACTATCCGCGAGGACACGAAAAATTTATCTCTAACCACTAACACCTGCAACGGACAAAATCTGGGGGGCGCGTTTAGTACAAATATTTCTTATTCCTCGCGTTGCTACTATATCAATCGTACTTTTGCCAGAAATTCTCGAGGCTACGGATTCTTTAATTAGCGAACACTCGGCTCCAAAATCGGAGTAAAATGGAAACGACTCACCCGGATGGCTTGATCTACCAGTTGGTGCCTCCACTACGTAGAAGTCGATTCGACACTCGTTATTGAAATTATATTCAGGGTACTGCTTTGTAAAGGATTTTCCTCCATAATCAGATTGGCAGCTGCGCACCATGCAGCGGAGTCGAAGCCCGCGGTTTCAGGGTTAACACGCGGTGGCGAAAAATTGTTAGGTTCCACTCTCGATTCTTTTTGCACTAGCGAACAAATTAACTCGCGCACGATGGTCGTAAGCTTTTGCACTGTTATAGCCGGCACATTATCCCACTTCTGATGTCGGGTTTACATTAGAATTAGGGTTAGGGGCGTGAAACGAATCTTCGTTTGGGTTACACGTTGTCGTTATGCAATAGAGAAGACATTGACTAGTGCAAATACGATTATCATAGAACCGGACAAATAACCGTGATAGTTAGATACTCGAGAAACTAATGACAATGTTCCTAGGTTCAATAACGAATCCGCGGTCGACGGGATGATAGATGAACGTGCTCGCAAAATCTAAGTCAGACGCGTAATCTTCACTGGTCGTAAGGGGTTACTCTTTTCGTCGATGAGATCGCGAGATAGAATGAAATTCCCGTCCCGATGATGCCACAGAGGAAAACTATACGGGGTGTGTCTAAGGAGACGAGATCATCGGATTCGTCGAGAAAAGTCTTCGTTCAGAAAGTAAGGGAAATTGGCGTTGCTGCTAATTGGTCAATCTCCATATCGGTGGTTAGAAGAAGATGCTAGCCACCCTCGAGGGAAAGTTGCTAGTGGGAGATGCCGTTCGTTGAAAAATAGGTCTCTACTATCTTCCCGTAGCTGGGACAAAGATTGTTTGTTTGAAGGACTTTTAGTCAACTAAATCCTAAGATTTACGACGGCCCCCCAGGCTAGCTGAACATGTACTGCGGAGACGCATCGACATCTGGCAATTATCTTGCTCGAAGAATAGGGTCTGCGTGTGGCGAGCCACGGGACAGAAACCGTTGGAATGTTTACTGTCGCGTGCCGCCCGAAATATTTCTTTTAAGGAGAGCTATAGAATTACTTCATTACCTTTGTTAGACAAAACGTTCATCCCGTGACCGCGGCTACGTTCGGCGACTGGCTGTCGCCTCGAGCCCAAGCTCACTATCACAACTCTCGAACAATTACAATCGGATTGAATAACTACAATTGTTTAATTACAGCTATAGTAAACTCTAGGTTACAATGTTGCGGGATTATCCAAAATTCCAAAGTTTCCGGTGTTCTTTCATCTCCGACATATATATATATATGCCCTTACAGGCTTACAGCCCTTACAGGCTTAGCGAGGAAGAGCGAAGAATAGTACATGAGAGAATAGGCGAATTAATTAGAGAAAAAATTGTAAGACCTAGTAATTCCCCGTTCGCGATCCCCAAATCTCCGAAATCGTCAATAAATTACAAAACGAGGAGCTCGCGGAAGATATCATGAATACGTATGAACTGCGATCCGGTACCTTTTACCGTAAAATACAACGAAAAGGCAGAACCCTCTGCTTACCCATTGTTCCGAGAGGTTTTAGATGGTCCGTTATTAACCATGTGCATCAGTCAATTATGCACTTAGGTTGGGATAAAACGCTTGAGAAACTGTACGAGTGTTACTGGTTCGAGGGAATGGCGAAGTATGCTCGTAAATTCGTCTAGAGCTGTCATGCTTGTCGAGTTTCGAAGGCTAGTTCAGGTAAAATACAAGCTGAACTACATCCTATACCTAAGACCGGCATACCGTGGCATACAGTACACATGGACATAACGTGCAAGCTAAGTGTCAAAAATGATTCGAAAGAATATGTTATTGTCTTGGTCGATGCCTTCACGAAATTCGTGTACATGTATCACACTCGCAAATTAGATTCGCTTAGCATTATCAAAGCAATTAAGTCCGCTATATTTTTATTTGGTAGTCCCTGTCGGATAATAGCGGATCAAGGAAGATGTTTTATGGGCAGGGAATTTCAAGAGTTCTGTGCAAGAGACCGGTGCAAGTAGGGCCAATGGACAGGTAGAGCGTGTTATGAGTATGCTAAAGAATATGTTTACAACGGTAGAAACGACCGGGCGTTCATGGCAAGACGAAAGAGGCTGGACGATAATTAATGGTCGAGACAAAGAAGGGGATGAGTGGACCTATGTGGGGGACTCGGTAATAGACTACGTGATTGGCAATCAGGAGGCGATAGAAGAAATAATAGACATGGAGGTAGGAAAAAGAGTAGAGTCAGACCACATGCCGTTGGAAATAGAAATAGAGGGGCAGAGATACAAAGAGATGAGGAAAGAAAAGAAGAAGAGAAGGAGAGAAGGGAATGGACAAACGAAAGTGTGGGAAGATATTTAGAGGAGTGTAAAGACTGGGCAAGCAGGGGAAGAACAGCAGAAGAAATGTGGACAGAAATTAAGAAGAAGATACTTCACGATAGATACTTCACTACATGTGTAGCGAACCCACGCTATTACTAAAAATGATCAAAATCGGGAAAATCACGGGTAAAGCCGCAATGGCCATCCGCAATATACCGATATACGAATACGGACACCTGTACGATGCCCTACGACGAAACGTAGCCACCCAAGATTCTGTTAGAGAACAACAAGACCAGCTACGCGAAACGAGACAGCGTCACGACGAAAGTGTGCAAAGTTATATCATCAGGTTCCGCAGAGCGCTCAATAAGTTACAATACAGTATAACGAACGAATACTGTGACGAAATTACTAGACGAGCTATGAACGACAGGATTTTAAGAGACTCCGTAATCGATTTTATTCGAGGCCTAAAAAGCGAAATAGGACAATTACTACTCGCCAATCCACCATACAATATTCTTGAAGCCGAAAAGAAAGCCACCGACATCGAGCGATTCTTCAGGGAAGATCGAAATCGACGACCAAAACCAATGGAACGATTACGACTCCCTGAGCAGCGACGACTAACAACCAATAATCCCAATCCAATCATTAGAAAACCAACTCCAACACCCAATCCAATGCCAAGAAGCTTCCGACAAACTGAACAAATACCACTTGCCCAAAGGACACAATTAAAATGCTTCAAATGCAATCAGATCGGACATGTCTCCAGTCAATGTAGAAATTTTCGAACACCCAGCCAGTTTCCGAGACCACCAGCGGTCCACAACCTCGAGCCACACAAGGAAGAAATAGAGAACCCAATAGACCAGACTTACGAATTAACGCCACAACAGGAAGACTACCCACAGTACTTTTACGATCCGACGGACAACGACATAAATTCCTCCTTGACAGCGGAGCAGGAATTAACATACTCAAGCGAAGATGCGTATTACGACCAAGAATAACAAAAGAACGAAAATTCTCGATGGGACACTCTAAATTTAAAACTAACGAACACGCTTTGGTAAAACTATTTGGCAAAACTCTACAATTCTTTGTGGTAGAAGACAACTTTCCAATTATAGAAGACGGCATACTCGGTTTACCAGCCCTATCTAAATTCAAATTTGAACTCTCAAATCAACAATTAAAACTTGACAATAATATACTTTTATTGCAACAGGAAAACGACGTACCTCCAAAACAAGTGTCACGGCGACCGTGGGAATGCAGCGAAAGCATAATTATATCTCACATACCTTAGCCATCGAAACAGTAACTAAGCAGTAACGGAATCCCTATGCGTCCGGCATCCAGCGATAACCCCTCCACAGGAACCAAACTCTTGATATAAAAATACCTCCCAAGTCAGTACTCGATTCTATTCTGTTCTATTAAAACATTCTGTATCGTTACTCTGTCAGTTTCTAATAAATTTTGTAATAACGATCATAATTGAAGTACGAATCTCTCATCTTATGTGCGGAACGTGAAATTACCCCGAATCGACGTGACAAAATTGGCGATCCTGCCAGGATCCATTCATCGCATCAAGAGGAAACTTCAACGGGAACTCTACGGATTCTACAGCGAAGGACCACGGTCACCTCCTTGATCAAAAGAAGGATCTACAAAGAATCTCGGTAAGCTGGCTTTCGTACATTATCGAAACCGTAAACCCGAAATACGTTCTGAAGATAGTTACTCTTCTTCCGCCGAAAGTGTCATATTTCTCAGCATGAACCCAACTGACAAGAGTACCGCTAAACAAAACGAAATAATCGCTACCCTGATTGAACAATTTGAAAGCCTAACTCACGAGTTTAAGAGCTTTAGAAATAGCACCGATCAAAACATTAAAAACATAAAGGAATTTGCGGAAACTAGTGATAGAAACCGCTCGAAAGAAATACGCGATCTTGCAAAAACCATGGAAATAAAATACGATACCGAGACCGACCAGTCGCTAATGAACACCCATTTAGAAACCGCTGCTGATAACATAACGGATGACGAAACCGACGGACCGAACGCTTCACAAAAACCGCGAACCGCATCTAACCGTGCCGCGACTAAACCAAGAAACAACTACAATGAAGATCAAGGGCTCGAAGCAGATAAGGCCATACGAACTGTCGAGACACTACGGGGTCGAGATGACGTAGGCGTTGAAGATTTCATTTTATCGGTCCGCAAAGCAAGAGCTAGGTGCAAGGCAAGTGACAGAGAGTTATTATTAGATCTCATACTGATCGAAAGGATTACCGACAACGCGAAACGAAACATACGATATCTAAAAATCAACTCGTTCGAAGACTTATATTCATGCTTAAGACAACACGTATTAACACCAACAACTATTAGCAATTGTAGGGACAAATTAAAGAATTTAAAACAAGGGGCAACAGAAAGTGTACAATCTTTCAACTCCAGATTCCGACAACAGCTAAACGAATTAAATTACGCAGTTCAAAACGAAAACCGCACACCAACAGAACGACGCGTAGCTATAGATATTGAAGAACGCGAAGCACTTAAAACCTATTTGCTCAACTTACGATACGAGATAGGACAGATGGTAGTATCTAGCGATCCAAAGAACCTGAACCTTGCCCAACAACTAGCAGCTGATAGAGAACAATGGTTACGAGAAGCAAATCGCGTCGCCAACCGCCAAAAAAATCAATCTCACAACACTACACTAGTATCCAAGCGAACTACTACCGATCCACAACCACAATCTTTTGCTCAGCTACCTAGCCGACCATTAGACGACCGCATGAAACCGAAGTGTCCAAAGTGTTTACGAACTGGACACACAGCCGAAAACTGCTACTCTCGAAATTTTCCATTCGCCAACCAAGGAAAGATTCCACCTTGAGTCAACTGCACCACCACTGGAAGATTACTATCAATCGTACTGCAACGAAGAGACGGAGGAAGAGCCAGATTCCTCGTCGATACCGGAGCAGGAATCAACCTTATAAAAGAAAAAGCCTCACTAAACGTCCAAACCTCTAACCCAAAGACCTTCCTAATGGGAAATGACAAACATACCACTAACAAAATTTGCAATTTAACCATGCTCAAGAAAAATCATCAATTCCACGTAGTCCCTAACAACTTTCCTCTAATCGAAGATGGAATAATCGGACTCCCATTCCTTACATAGTACCAATACAGCGTCACTAACAATAAACTAACCTTAGACGAAATTATATTACCATTCCAGAAAACCGATAGCGAGATAAAACCAGGCGAAACTTTAATCTCAACCCAATACATCGAAGGAAAGCCCACAGCAGTATGTTTCATCAACACTGGTAAGCAAATCTGTCACATTACAAACGAAATATAGAAACCCGATAAACTAAGCCAAATTAATAAATTCGCACAAATAATACCTACCAAACATATTGATCCAGAACTTCGAGAATCCCTTGAGAAAATCCTCATCAATTACTTAGATGTTTTTAATATGGAAACAGACTCATTACCATGTACGAACTTGACAGAACATACAATCACACTCAAGACAGACAAACCTATAAACATCAAATCTTATAGACCGCCCGAATGTCATAAAAAAGAAATCGAGACTCAAATCAACGACATGTTAGACAAACAAATCATAGAACCATCGGACAGTCCATATAATGCACCAATTTGGGTAGTTCCAAAGAAATTAGACGCATCAGGCAAACGAAAATGGAGAATCGTTATAGATTTTAGAAAATTAAACGAGCAAACAGACCAAGACGCATATCCTTTACCAAATTCGGACGAAATACTCGATCACTTAGGCAAAGCTAAATTTTTCTCAGCCCTAGACCTCTCGTCAGGATTTCACCAGATACCTATGGAGCAAAATTCCAAAAAATATACTGCATTCTCAACCCCACAAGGACACTTCCACTATAATCGCATGCCCTTCGGCCTAAAAAACGCACCGGCGACGTTTCAACGTATGATGGATACCGCGCTACGAGGGTTAATAGGAAATAACTGTTTTGTATACCTAGATGACATTATAATATTCGGGAGCACCATCCAAGAACATAACCGAAATCTAGCTATTATACTAGACAGACTACAAAATTTAGGATTAAAAATACAACCGGACAAATGCGAATTTTTGAAACCAGAATTGGAATACCTAGGACACGTAGTAACAAAAGAGGGAGTAAAACCTAATCCCAAAAAGATTCAAGCCGTGAAAGACTTTCAAACACCAAAAACCGCGACCCACATAAAATCATTCTTAGGACTCGTTGGATATTATAGAAAATATATACGTAATTTTTCTAAAATCGCGAAACCACTGACAGATCTCACAAAAAAGGACACTCCATTCCATTGGACCGATAAACAACAACTTGCATTTGACACACTAAAACAAAAACTCTGCGAAGCCCCTGTTACGCCATGCGGCTTACCATAGGTCATATTCTCAACCGTCGATCGCGGCACTATAATGTCGCAGCCGGATCGTCGCGTCTGCCCGGTAAACAAACATTGTAGTGGCAAGCGCATGGTTCATTAAGCACGGCGACTTCCAGAAACGTCGACTCGTAGCCGTTATTTTACCTCGCGTAAAAGAATGTGGCGTGATCCGAACGTAGTGGGGGTCGCCTTCCAGAAAAAACAAAAAAAATCGAAAGGCGAGCAGAACTTTTCGAGAAGTCGAACCGTCAACACCTATCACACGTCGCGCATTACACATCAACCAAACGCAGTTACATTTTGTTTTTTGTTCTATTTATATCTCTCTAGTTAATAAGTTGTTGAAATAATAATTAATTTATTTGTGTTAATTCTGTGGAATTTCATTAAACTACCCTTATTATCATAATCGAAATAAGGGGATCGATCAGTTCGTGGCGTCGATTATTTAATCGTAACGGGAACTTACAATTCTCGTTGACGTGCTATCTCGCGATCTCGTCTCTCTTCGAACGGTCGAAACATTTTGGTCCTTCGAGCCGGATCACGTGCCAGTGAAGAGTGCACTTACCAGTGACCACACAGTGCCACGTGACTACGTCAAAACCAGCAGCAGGAGCGTTATCACTACAGCGAAACCAGTGACGTCAGGTGCGTCATCTTCGAAGAAGCACACCCCATTGGCAAGGGAACGCAACCACGCAGCCTCCCGCCGCAGCTGGACAGTCATCAACGCAACGAATCTCACAACGCAACGAATCTCACAATGAATAATACAACCGAACGAGTGGCCGTCGGGAAGGAACAAGGCGCTCCTCGCCAAGCATACACGCGACCTCACGCCGCACGACAGTAAGGTAAGCTCGTTCCTTATTTCGACCATCTCCTATCCTCGGCAACGATGACAAGCGAAGGCCAACTCATCTCCTTGCGTCGGAGACGAGGCTATTGTAGCGGCCGATTCACATACATATCGAACCGACTGGACGAGTACGAACAATCCGGGCGTCAGCAAAACTCCTTATTAACGAACTACCAGAAACAACTGACCGAAGCTACGAGTCAATTCGAAGCGATCCAACTCGAGTTGGAAGTATTAGATGAGGAGGAACAAGCGCGCGGCTTCGAAATATGAGATCAGTACGTCGCGGTAGACATAAAGCTACAAAATCTTCTGAGGAACGCGCAAGCAGCATCGCCGTCGACATCCATCAACTTTCCAACCTGTGCATCATCCGCAAGTTTAAATCCGATAGCCATTAAATTACCAGATCTTCGGCTCCCTACTTTTGACGGAAGCTTAGAGAAATGGAACACGTTTTATGATACCTTTTCTTCCACAATCGATAAAAATCCTAGTCTCACGGACGTACAGAAATTCCATTACCTGCAGTCCGCCCTGCAAGGAGAAGCAGCGGATTGTTTAAACGCGTTACCCCTTAGTAATGTAAACTACAGTCAGGCTATAGCCGTTCTCAAGGAGACTTTCGAATGTCCACGATACACAGCTTTCAGTCACTGCATGGCAATGATTGATTATCCAAGACTAACCAAAGAATCTCCAACGGAATTAAAGCGCTTAGTCCACACATTCAAACAACATATATATGCATTGAACAAATTAGGAGAATCCTACCCCGATACCAGTGCTATGCTTAACAGCCTCATCCTCTCAAAAATACCACTAAGTATACAAAAACAATGGGAAATGACGCTGCCTAATAACGAGGTGCCTCCATACATTCATTTGCTAAACTTCCTAGAGAGATTAGCACGAAGCTCCAGACCGATCACCACGGTCAAACAAACAAGAGAATCACCGGAGCAAACCACTCCGGTCCGTCAACGCGCACCACGAGGGCATGCATTTACGACGACACAGGTCACTCCAACATGCCCCACCTGTCAAGGACCACATCCCATTTGGAGATGTGACACCTTCAAAACCAAATCCCTTCGCGAACGCATTCGGGAGGTCAAAAGAGCATCACTATGCCTCAACTGCCTCGGGAAGGGGCACGCAACGAAGCATTGTTGCGCAGGATCATGTCGCGTATGCGGAGAACGACATCATACAATGCTGCACAGGACAAAACGCCATTCAGGGTCTCGTTCCAGCACGTCCAGCCCGAAATCTTCCCCATCAAATAGCCGATCCACAACACCTTCCTTGCTACCCTACGTATCACCCACTCGTCGCAAAAAGCACCCAACAGACCACAGATCGGAAACACCACGAACAGCCGCGTCTCCAAGTCCACCTCCCAGTGACAGACGAACACATAACCAATGACGCCGACGACCGACGACTCCGTTGATGACCGAGCATCTCACACCAGTAGCATCCGAATTACTATCCAATGATCTAGTCATCACAGCGCAGATTAACGTTTTGAATGATAAAGAGTAACCAATCCGTTGTCGAGCGTTGCTCGATACCGGATCTAGTATGAATTTCATTACCGAGGAATTAGCAAAATCGCTAAAGATAAAGCAAAACAAATGTTCGGTCCCAATCGGAGCTCTAGATACCTTGACGACGACCTCTAAGCGACACATCACGGCCACGATCACTTCCACTGACGGCACATACACACGGACATTAACGTTCCTTGTCATTCCGACCATATCAACCTTAATTCCCAGCGAACCCATCGTTCGTTCGACACTTGAGATACCAAAAAATCTCAAATTAGCCGATCCACGATTTCATTTACCAGCTCCGATCGATGTGCTACTAAGCTCAGGTTCAACACTCGCGTCGATGTGTGTGGGACAAATCAACCTAACGCAGCCAGACGAGCCTGAACTGCGTCTGCAAAAAACACGATTCGGATGGGTAATCGGGGGGAGCCCAACTTCCCAAACCGCGACAAACACATTTCACACATTCACGACGACTCTACAAGCAGATCTCGCGCGGTTTTGGGAAATCGATGAAGGACCCTCCATTAAACATATCTCAGAGGCAGATCGACGATGCGAAGAACACTTCCAAGCCCACATCCGACGCACCAGCGAAGGACGATACATCGTCGCTCTACCATTCAACGATCAGCGTCAGTCACTTGGATCCTCGAAAACGCTGGCAATTAAGCGACTCGCCTCACTCAATCGCCGATTCCAGCACGACAAACGCTTCGAATCAGAATATCGAGCGGTAATACAGGAGTACGTGGCATTGGGACACACGACGAAGGTCAATGTCAACCACTCCGACGACAACGGATACTATTTACCCCATCATGGCGTGATCAAAGCATCGAGTCAAACTACCAAACTCCGGGTAGTTTTCGACGGATCGGCACCAAGCACTACCGGAATATCCTTAAACGATACACTTCGTATAGGACCCAAGTTACACTTCACATAGGACCCAAGTTACAGGAAGATCTATTTTGCATACTAATTAGATTCCGCTCGCATCAATACGTACTCACTGGCGACATCGAAAAAATGTATCGGCAATTCCTCGTACGACCAGAGGATCGGAAATATCAAAGGATATTATGGCGCAACGCGAGTGGAGAAACAGAAACGTATCAGCTTAACACCGTAACGTTCGGTTTATCCGCAGCCCCGTATCTAGCCATTCGGTGCCTCAAGCAACTGGCAGAGGACGAAGGACATCGATTTCCACGTGCAGCGCAGGTACTGCAGCGTGATTTCTACGTCGACGACGCTCTCACCGGAGCTGAGACGAAGAACGAAGCCTTCATCGCCGCTCTTCGTAGATTTATCGCTCGACGAGGGTATTGCTCCACCATCCATTCTGATAACGGCAGCAACTTCATCGGGGCAAACAACGAATTACGAGAGCTTCATGATTTATTACAATCGGACGACCACAAAGAAAAAGTAACCGCATTTTTAGCCGACGAACAAATCGAATGGCGCTTCATCCCCCCTCATTCCCCGCACTTCGGCGGGCTATGGGAAGCAGCGGTGAAGTCATTTAAACGCCACCTTAGACGTGTAGTCGGCAACGAGCTACTCACTTCTGAACAATTGAACACTCTCATCATAGAAATAGAAACAGTCCTCAATTCACGCCCCCTAACTCCCATCTCTACCGATCCAAATGATCTCCTAGTCCTCACTCCCGGACATTTCCTCATTGGCGAGTCATTAATGTGCTTACATGATCGAGATTTCAGGGACATTCCATCAAACTGACTCTCCAGATGGCAGCATATCCAACAGCTTAAACAGCATTTTTGGAACCGCTGGCATAAGGAGTATTTGAACGAGCTAACCAACCGCAATAAATGGAACAAGGGTGGACACAGCATCCAAGAGGGCACAATCGTCATCCTCAGAGAGGACAACGTGCCCTCCATGCATTGGCCTCTGGGTCGAGTTATCAAGGTTCATCCAGGTGCCGATGGTGTCATCCGGACAGCTACAATTCAGACGGCAAAGAGCGTTTTGGATCGGGCCGTCAAAAGGCTCATCCCACTGCCAATTCATCCCGATCTCGAGAAACCCGAACAACCAGCCACCGAGACGAAATAAGATGGGACACACTTTACTTAACTTTAAACTTTAAACATACCTTAAACATAACTTTAAACACACCTCGTTAGTTTTGATCGGTACCCTCTCAACGGGGGGAGGATGTTACGCCATGCGGCTTACCATAGGTCATATTCTCAACCGTCGATCGCGGCACTATAATGTCGCAGACGGATCGTCGCGTCTGCCCGGTAAACAAACATTGTAGTGGCAAGCGCATGGTTCATTAAGCACGGCGACTTCCAGAAACGTCGACTCGTAGCCGTTATTTTACCTCGCGTAAAAGAATGTGGCGTGATCCGAACGTAGTGGGGGTCGCCTTCCAGAAAAACCAAAAAAAATCGAAAGGCGAGCAGAACTTTTCGAGAAGTCGAACCGTCAACACCTATCACACGTCGCGCATTACACATCAACCAAACGCAGTTACATTTTGTTTTTTGTTCTATTTATATCTCTCTAGTTAATAAGTTGTTGAAATAATAATTAATTTATTTGTGTTAATTCTGTGGAATTTCATTAAACTACCCTTATTATCATAATCGAAATAAGGGGATCGATCAGTTCGTGGCGTCGATTATTTAATCGTAACGGGAACTTACAATTCTCGTTGACGTGCTATCTCGCGATCGCGTCTCTCCGCGAACGGTCGAAACAGCCCCTGTACTACAATATCCAGACTTCGACAAAACATTCACATTAACAACAGACGCAAGTAACGAAGGGTTAGGAGCAATACTCTCCCAAGACGGACATCCATGCTGTTATATATCCCGAACTTTGAACCCTCCTGAAAAAAATTATTCCACGACCGAGAAAGAGTTATTAGCAATAGTATGGTCAGTCAAAAGACTAAGACAATACCTACTTGGTAGAAAATTTAAAATTCAAAGTGATCATCAAGCCTTGAAATGGTTAAAGAATGTTAAAGATCCCTCATCGAGACTTATGCGATGGCGTCTAAGACTCGAGGAGTACGATTATGAAATCGAATACAAAAAAGGAAAAGAAAGTACGGCTGCAGACGCTCTATCTCGATTGTATCCTATCACTAATGAAGAACTCCAACCCAATGTAGAAAACCCGGACTATTATGACGAGTATATAGACTGGAAAATCAATATCACCCCAGCTCCGATAACTCAAAAACCTAACAGACCACACTTTAAACAAATTACAAAGACTGAACTAGGAGACTTTAACGAACAGCATTGGTTGCGTCAATTAACCAAACACTTTATTAAACACCGAACCGGACGCTTACAAATAGGAATAAACGACAATAGCTTCAGCACGTTAGAAAAGGTAAATATTCAACTCATTCTGAGGTTTCTAACAACTAGATTCCCTCAAATTAAATTCATATTTGGACAAGATCCGCCAGTAGACTACGATAACGAACAAAAACAAACGATACTACGCGAAAATCATAACGAAATAGTAGGACACTTAGGTATACACCGCACCGTGAAGCGAATACAAGAACACCATCACTGGGCAAACCTAGAACAAGACGTTACAGAATTCATACAAAACTGCGAAACCTGCCAACAAGAAAAGCTAAATCGTATCAGAGCCAAGGAACAACCTATAATAACTGACACACCCCTTAATCCTAATGACAAAATCGCAATGGACATATTCGGACCTCTCACCAAAACCAAGCGGGGCAATCAGTTTATTCTGTCTATCCAAGATCAATTAACCAAATATCTCATCCTCATACCCTTAAAAGACCAAACAGCCAACTCAATCATTAACGAACTTTTGGATCACTATGTGTATATATTTTCTGCACCAAAAAGTATTCTCGCGGACATGGGACGAAATTTCGTATGTAAATTGATGGACACATTTGAAAAGGCTTTCAAAATCCGACATATAAAAACCACTTCCTTCCATCCACAATCTAACGGATCCCTTGAACGAACGCATGCTGTAGTAAAGGACCTTATTCGAACTTGTACGACCGACCGACAGAACGACTGGGATGAAAACTTAAAATTAATATGCATGGGATATAATACTTCAGTATACGAGACGACCGGACATACCCCATTCGAATTAACATTTGGACGACAAGCTAACATGCCATCCTCAATATCAACCACTCCTAGCCTAACTAGAGAACAATTGTTTAATCTTTGGAAAAATCGACATAACGCCTATATAGCTAAAGCAAGACGAATTACCGAATCTAACAAAAAGCGATATCAAAGAGATCAAGTACGAAAAATTATTAAAACACAGACGATATTCCGAGTTAAAGATAAAGTATGGGTACATAACGATCACAAAACTAACAAACTAGACCACGAATGGCTAGGACCTGCAGAAATCCTCTCATCCAATCCACCCACCTATCTTATCGAATATTCCAACGGTCACACGCAAAGAATCCACGGTAACAGGCTAAAACCCTACCTTTCAGGAAGAAGACCATAATATGGATCATCATAATAACTAAAATTTATCCGATACCTTCTAAACAAAACTCTGTATTCATTGCGCCTGTAATAGAAACTGACTTGATACTAACCGACTCAGAACAATACACCTTTGCCGATAGTCACTACTTAAATAAATATTGTAAACGAACAGCAATCATCCACATTTGTAAAAGAACTCAACCGAGTCACAATAGAATCAATTCACCTGAATGCAGATCAGAATTAATTAATAATCGACATACAGTCAAAACTTGCCCGACTGCTGTCTTCAAGCTGGAAGAATTGACGTTCGTACCTTTGCAGACGGAAAACCATTATATTATTATTCCTGCGAAAAATGTACAAATGTAAACTTTTCGAATGTCTACGCCGATCACTTCCTAAAAATGTATGTATCAAAATACTCTGCCCTACCGCTCGCGTAAACAGGATCGATCAAACATCAACAGTACCAAGGACGGTCACCTTCCAAAATATCACCGAAGACGAAGATGAGGGGATCATTCAACTTAGAATCCCCACCAGAGCCTTACGCTTTAGCGGAGCAAAGCGAAGCTAAAGAGGGGGGAATGTCACGACGACCGTGGGAATGCAGCGAAAGCATAATTATATCTCACATACTTTAGCCATCGAAACAGTAACTAAGCAGTAACGGAATCCCTATGCGTCCGGTATCCAGCGATAACCCCTCCACAGGAACCAAACTCTTGATATAAAAATACCTCCCAAGTCAGTACTCGATTCTATTCTGTTCTATTAAAACATTCTGTATCGTTACTCTGTCAGTTTCTAATAAATTTTGTAATAACGATCATAATTAGTACGAATCTCTCACCTTACGTGCGGAACGTGAAATTACCCCGAATCGACGTGACACAAGCAGTGTCAAAAACAGTCTACCTGGAAGGGAAACCGACAACGGTATGCTTTATCAATGGTGGTGAGTGCCCAGCCGAAATGACTAATTTTATCGAAAATTCAAACACGTACGATCAAGTCTCCACGTTTAAAGATTTAGTCAGACTTTCGCATATAGAGAAAACTCTCCGTGAACCAATCGAAAAGGTACTGCTCTTTTACCTCGACGTATTCAATCTAGAGAACGACTTATTACCATGCACTAACCTTGCCAAACACACAATTACGTTAAAAGAAAATAAAATCATTAACACAAAATCTTACCGACCGCCTGAATGCCACAAAGAAGAAATCAAACGACAAATGGACGAAATGCTACAAAAGAACATCATAGAACCATCTGATTCTCCTTACAATTCACCAGTCTGGGTAGTACCAAAAAAGGCAGACGCCTCAGGGAAACAGAAATGGCGAATTGTAATAGACTTCAGAAAAATAAACGAACTAACTGACCAGGACGCATATCCACTATCTGACATAGACGACATACTATCCCAACTAGGCAACGCAAAATTTTTCTCAGCCCTCGATTTATCCTCCGGATTCCACCAAATCCCAATGGACACAGACTCTAAGAAATACACAGCATTCTCCACACAACAAGGACACTACCATTACAATAGAATGCCATTCGGTTTAAAGAATGCACCTGCAACATTTCAACGCATGCTGGATACCGCGCTAAGAGGACTCATAAATAAACATTGCTTCGTATATTTAGACGACATTATAATATTCGGATAGTCGATTGAAGAACACAATAGCAACCTCGCGATAGTATTGCAACGCTTACGCGAACTCGGACTCAAAATACAGCTGGACAAATGCGAATTTCTCAAACCAGAATTAGAATATCTCGGACACATAATAACCGCTGAAGGTATAAAGCCAAATCCCAAAAAATTAGAAGCCGTTAGCAATTTCAAACAGCCACGTAATCCCACAGATATCAAATCTTTCTTAGGACTAGCTGGTTATTACCGCAAGTTCGTCAGAAACTTTTCTAAAATCGCGAAACCATTGACCGAACTTACAAAAAAGGAGACACCATTTTATTGGACAGATAAAACCCAAGAAGCATTCCAGACATTAAAAGATAAACTTTGTTCATCACCCGTACTAAAATTCCCAGACTTTGCAAAACAATTCACATTAACGACTGACGCCAGTAACGAAGGTATAGGTGCAATCTTATCACAGGACGGACATCCGTGTTGTTATATCTCGCGAACTCTAAACCCACCGGAACGAAATTATTCCACTACAGAAAAGGAACTTTTAGCAATGGTATGGGCCGTAAAACGCCTCCGACAATATCTGTTAGGGCGGAAATTCCTCATCCGAACCGATCACCAAGCACTAAAATGGCTACAGAATTGCAAAGATCCCTCATCACGCTTAATGAGATGACGATTAAAACTAGAAGAATACGAATACGACATAGAATATACCAAAGGAAAAGATAATACTGCAGTCCACGCACTATCTAGAATACATGTTCTGGCCAGACGACGCGAAAATTTGAACATAGAACTGGATAAAAAGTATCATGATTGGGAAAAATCTACCGACGCGTTACCCAAAATTCTCAAAATGACTCCGAACCGTAAATCTTTCTATCAATTATCCAAAACAGAGCTAGGAAATTACGACAGAATCGAATGGTTAACTAAATTAAACGAAATTATTCATATAAACGAGAAGATAGGTATAGGCGACGACAGTTTCACAGAGACCGAGAAGAACGAGATCAAACGAATTTTATTATTCCTGAACGACACCGTAAAAGAATTAAATTTTGCATGGGAACCAATCCTAAGATATAGTGACGAAGAAATAGACGAATTATTAAAAGAAAATCACGATTTAGTGGAACACCCCGGTATACAAAAGACATACGACCGCATTCGTGAACGGCACAGAGTACCAGAATTGATGAAACGCATAAACAACATATAGAATCATGCGACACCTGCCAAAAATCTAAAACTACACGTATCAGACCGCGCGAAGAACCTTGTATCACCGACACACCCCTCGAACCAAAAGATAAAATTGCTATGGACTTATTAGGCCCACTAAAAAAGACGAAGAAAGGCAATCAGTACATTCTATCCATACATGACGAACTGACAAAATACTTAATACTCGTGCCACTAAAAACTCAGCAAACGGAAACAATTTGGAACGCACTCTTGAATCATTACATTTACATCTTTTCTGCTCCAAAAAAGATATTAACCGACCGCGGACAGAATTTTATATCTAGTTTAATGCAACAGTACGAAGACGCGTTCAAAATCAAACATATCAAAACGACATCCTTCCACCCACAAAGTAACGGATCTTTAGAACGGACACACGCAGTAGTAACAGACATGTTAAAATCGATACAGCGAAATTCAGATGAAGAATGGGACGATCAACTTAACTTTGTATGCCTTGCATATAACACAATGATACAGGACTCCACTGGTTACACGCCATTCGAACTCACATTCGGACACCAAGGCAATCTTCCCTCCACAATATCCAAGAATCCCCAACGCACATACGCAGACGAAGTCACGTTCCGCAAAAAGGAATGGGACTCTAGACTCCGACACGCTCGCGAAACATTGATCAAAAGTAAACAGCGATATCAGCGCGATCAAAGACGTAAAGTTATAAAACCTCAATCAGTTTTCAAAGAAGGAGACTGCGTTTTAATACATAACGATCATAAAAGGCATAAACTTGATGTGGAATGGTTAGGACCATACACGATTGATAAAGTATGTACTCCGTACTATCTGATTCAAGACAAAAAGATACACGGTAATCGTTTAAAACCTTACTTTCCAGGTCGACGCTCCTCTTTGCCGGAATAGTATCCGCGCAAATAAATATTACACCATTAGAAGGAAACTCTGTATTCGTAGAAAACATAGGAAAAGGATATTTGTACAGCGATACTGCCAATGTTATAGTAGGATTAGACACTAGCGACATATACGAGCAGATAAGCGCAATAGAATCAAATAAATTAACAATAGACTCACGTGCAATCAGGAAACAATACGTTGAAGAGTTAGGCGGATTACAAAATCGTATCAATAACCTAAAACAACTCACAAAACACTTGAAAGCGTTAACACATACCCGAAGCACACGAGGTTTACTCAACATCATATGTTCCGTATCGAAAAGTCTGTTCGGAACTCTCGACGATGACGATCTTACTACGCTCATAAACGAGAATATGGGCAAACTATTCGATGACAATAATAACAAAATCAAGACCACAATAGCTAATCAAACAGCACTTATTAGAAAAATTGTAAACTCAGAAAAGCTAAACCCTTTAGAGAAATCACATAGCGATATATTAAAACAACAACGGCAGGCAAATATCGATAGATTTATGCTTAAGATGATCATGAAACTCGACACTGCGATGCAAACTTTACACTTCCAATTAGATGAAATACTTAACATCATGATATTAAGCAAACAAGGAACAATTAGTCCACAAATACTGGACCCCGATGAATTTATAGAAAATTACGCCAAGGCAATAGGTAGCCAGATGTACAACACCGCGATTTCTGCCAAAACCGAACATTTTTAATTCATACTCGACATCAGTGATCTTAAAATCTTCACAATAGATGACAAAATATTTTTTAAAATCATAGTACCTTTAGTCTCTAACACAGAATCGAACATATTACAGGCATATCCTATCCCGAGTAAGAGAAATGGAGTATTTTTGGCTCCAGTAGTCGAACATCAGATATATTTAACCTCAGGTCTTTCATTTATAAACGCTGATATCGAGTACTTCAACAAACTTTGTAAGAATCTCGAGAATCGATTGTCGCAGCGAAATAATAAACTTCAAATCTCACATTGAACATTGCCAAATAACTGTACTTAAGACTGAAGACATTAGCTTTATACCGCTCAAAACTAGCAACTGCTACATTGCGATACCAGCAAATCCGATAGAAATAGACACAATTTGCCAAACGAAACATACCTTGCAAAAACTTGACAAGCCTTCCATCATAAGAGCCAACACTTCTTGTGATATATTGTACAAAGATGAACACATGCGTATAAGCGAAACAAAAAACGAAGTCAAATACGAAATCAAAACAAAAACCCTAGCGCTCAAAACAAACGATAGTTTCACTCATCTGTTAGATAAACTCGAGCGAGCGCCAAAGATAATAGATAATTTACAAGGCTATAAAACCACGATCGATAAAATAGGCGACGAGATAGAAACTCTTAATTTCGAACGTAGAATCAAAAATATACAGTATTGGGGACTAACCACGCTCCAAATATTAGGGTACATAGCATTAGGCATACTAGGTATATATGGATTAAACAAAATAGGGGTATTCAAATGCATCAGGAAATGTATTCCGAACAAATTATGTATCAATCTATTTTGCTGCCGAAATGAAACCGTAATCAACAGCCACAATGCGACAGCCCCACCAGTACCATGCACCACCCTGGCCTCGACATCCAATATCTATATTCCAACCAATACATACCACTTAGATGAAGAGGAGGAATCAGCTGTAATTTTCAAGCCACGTCGAGTCCGATTCCACAAAAGTCTTCTGAAGAAAACTTAAGGGACCAAGTTCAATCTAAGAAGGGGGGAATGTCACATCTAGTATGGTTCTTGGTGTCGGGTACTTTCCTGAGATATAGAATCATATACAGCACCCGGGCATCCCTAGAGCCATTGGAGTTGGGATACGCCCAACCAGCGCACATGGTACCGGGTACCTATGTTACCTCGATTAGTTAGGCCTGCAGGGGCTTTCACTCGTCTCAGGTGAAACGGGGCCCTTTCCAAGCCCTTCCGTCTTCCGGGACGGTATCCGGAGCAGGTGGGACGCTGCTCACCCGCCGAAGGCCATTCGGAGGAACCATGTCCCCCTTAAATCGGCCCTCTTGCCAGCATTTGGCCACAACCACTGCCACCACGAGTCCATACCCATAATTGGCCGAGCAGAGGGCTCGCTACACCCTCTGGGCTAACGCTCGACCGCCCGTGGTACCATTCTTAGTCAATGGTGGGACTGTTCTTTGTGGATGTACCGCCACGTCTCTGCTGCACGGCTATCCTGCTAACTGTCCTCGACAGAGCCAGATGGGACTCACGTAAGCGGGAGTTGAGGAAATGTACCTCGGCGGCTCTCCCGACGGTCCCACCCTTCGCTTCAGGATCGTGGGTGCGCTACTACCCAAGGCTCCGTGGGGAAGACTTCGTCTTACACCACGGCATACCTTCCTTGCGGTGTACATAGAGGACTCACGTAAGCGGGACGCTGTCCCGACGGTCCTCCCTGGCTGCGGGAACGTGGGTTTGCCAGCCCCCATAGACTCGCCAGAGCGAATCCTCCCTGCGGGAGGGGATCGTCCGGTCAGCACCCGTTCTCAGCCGCCTGGGTGGCATTCGATCACTCCAGCCGTTCTCCGAAATATATGATAAGTACAAGCAAAGCCTTCTCTCACTCCAACGAATAAAAGAATATAAATGCTCCCTTCAAAATCATCCAGTCAGTCTAAAAAAATTCTTAACTAACCCAAGTGTCGAAAGTGTATCATTGCGAACCGAAAATAATATTGTACAAATTGAGTAAAAATAAAAAGAACTCGATCTCCTGTTCGGAAATTGACAAGTTTCTTATTTTTTATCTTAATTTTACGCGACAAGAGCGTGGTGGCCAAGTTATTGTTCCAGCACTACAAATCCAACCTTGGTAATGTCGGTTTAAAAAATCTCTCACATGACGACTAAATTGTGGCGGTGCACCGTCTTGTTGAAAAATTAAACTTCCTCTAGTTGTCAGCGGTACATCTTCTAATAATTCCGGTAGTATGTTTTGTAAGAAATCGAAATATGCTGCTGACGTTACATTTCCTTCGAAAAAATATGGCCAAATAATTATAGATGTCCGATTATGCCAGCCCAGACGTTTACGTTCCATCTTACTTGAAAATGTGTTTCAAGAATAGAGTGAGGATTCTCGTTTTGCCAATTATGCATGTTATGGACATTGAACATGCCGTCCCTTGTAAATTTCGCTTCATCGGTCCATAAAATTTTTAACAGAAATTCTGCATCGTTGGCATGCTGTTGAAGCAACCAGTGACAAAATGCCTTTCGCGAAATCTTATCATGAGGCATGAGTCCTTCTACTCTGGTGATATGATAAGCATGTAAGTTGTTTTCGTGTAGAATTCGAAGAATTGTGAAGCAACTAAGATTATACCGTAAAGAAAGGTTTCTTGCACTTATGTCAGGATGTTCCAAAACGTCCTTTAGTATGTGCTCTTCAACATTTACACTAATGCGTCGTCGACGACCACCATGTCGTCTAAGTTTTTTAAAAGAACCATATTCGTCGAGGGTTCGTTCTGCTCTTTGAATAACACATCTGTCAGGATGTCGACGATTGGGATACCGGTGTCTGTAATGATCAGTAGCGGCTGATGCGTTACCACCACATGCACCTCACGAAAATATCATGTCCGTATATTCCCGATTGCTGTATATAGACATGATGGTAGCCTAATAGATACTGATAGTGGATAGCGATAAAAGTCGGATAGTAAGTTAATAGGTAGGAAAACAGTTCGGTCACATTGGAAGTGTTTATCAACATAACGTCAATCGAGACAACGATCTATAGTGAGATCCGTTATAACGAGACGTGATAAAGTGCACGCGTACCGAGCGAAAATTCAAAGTCGATTTCCTCGAAAACAAAGCCTCAAATGAAAAATTTTTATTCTATATTTTCGACTTCTTTTTTCGCGTAGAATCACCCCCTTTCCGCTTGTACCACCAGTTACCAACCACCCTGTATAAGTGATGCAATGGAATTATATAAGAGATGTAAACCGAAAGCCGTCCAAAGCCGAAAGGTATGGACTAAGTATAAATAAATAAAATAAATAAATACTACGGTAAACTGGAAATCTGGATTCATTTTTACGTTATCGTGTGAGAAAACCAAGTTTCTCAAGCGTTTCGAGTTCAAATAGCAACGATAGTTCAGACTCAATAAACTCGATTAAAATCATGTCCACGCCTTAAAAAGAAAAAATCGAAACTATTAACACCGCTTCTGCACCCGGAGGTATGGATAAGTCGACTCGTGTCATACTCGAGGAAATCGAACTTCTTGCGCGACGTATAGAAGAAACGCAACGAATAGCAGATAGTGAAAACAAAAAACGTGCAGCAGAGATAGAACTATTAGGAAAACACATCTCTAAAATAAATTTAGGACATAACGCTACTACTGAATTAGGCTCCCTTATTACCATGGACGAATCTAATACCATGTTCAGCAATGTTCAGAGAAAGCGACCACCTGTAAAACCTAACGAAACGGACGATATGGGCAGTGAAGAAGAAGCAGTAAGTTGTGAAAATCCCATGTACGATACAAAAACCTGCCTAGACTTTATCCCTATACTCAATGGACAAGACGATATAGGAGTAGAAGGATTTATTAAACGGGTAAGAGAGGCTCGAGCCGAATGTCGAGAAAAACGCACATTATTACGCCTAATTTTAACACAAAGAATTATCGGAGAAGCAGAACGCAGTATCCGCCACATTGAAATCGAGAATTATGAAGACCTTTTTGAAAAGCTCAGAAAATTTGAATCTGTGAGTATTACATCTAATGGAGCTCGTGATAAATTGCAACGCACGCGATAAAACTTTAACGAATCGGTACACAGTTATGTGAAGAGGTTCCGACACAACCTCAACGAACTGATATACGCACTCCAACACGAAACTCGCGATCCAATACGTCGAGCAGTTGCCATAGATGTTGAAACTGAACGTGCCACAAAAGTGTTTATTCTAAATTTTAAACCTGAAATAGAAATACGTACATCGGCTGCAAGACCGAAGAATCTCCAAGAAGCACAAGATACAGCTTTCGAGGCAGAGTTATTTATAGGGGAAATCGAACGCAACAAAAACATAGTAAGAGGAAGAACAATGAATCAACCAACCGCGAGAGTCAAATCCCAATTCCAAGGAACTTCCCGTAATACCTCAAACCCCCACTGAACTAAACGAAAAAATAACAATGGATATAATAGATCCCATGCCGAAAACTAAACGAGGAAACCAATATATACTCTCTATTCATGATGATTTGATCAAATACCTGATATTAATACCTCTCAAAACACAAAGAACCGAATCCATAATAGATGCCTTATTGAATCATTACATTTGCGTCTTCTCAGCACCTAAAACTATACTAACAGACCAAGGACAGAACTTTATTAGCGAACTCATAACGAAATTCGAAGAAGCATTTAAAATAAGACATATAAAAACGACCAGCTTTCACCTACAATCTAACGGATCCCTAGAAAGAACACACGCAATGGTAAAAGATATGATACGAACAAGTCTAAACGACTCAGACAAAGAATGGGACGAAGTATTAAACTTCATATGCTTAGGATATAACACAGCAATACACGATGCAACCGGTTTTTCACCTTCTGAACTAACCTTTGGGAGAAAAGCTAACCTCCCATCCTCAATATCCAGAACCTCCAACTACACGTATGAAGAAATGTTTACACTATGGCAAAAGCAATTGGACAAATACAAAACACTAGCTAGACAAACACTTGAACAAAGTAGAAAACGCTACATGCGAGATCAACAAAGAAAAATCATTAAAATACAAACGGTATTTAAAGAAGGAGACGCGATTCTTGTGCATAATGATCACAAAATGGATAAATTGGACGATGAATGGTTAGGTCCTCACCACATCGAAAAAGCTATGGCTCCTTATTACGAAATTTTAATCAATAAGCAAATTAGGAAGATACATGGTAACAGAATTAAACCATACTTTTCAGGACGCTCATCTCATGTACAACCTTTGTGCTCGGATTATAATTAATACCGATCAAAAATAACGCGATTTTCCACGAGAAAATATCTAGAGCCTATTTGTATAATGAAAAAGTTAACGTATATATAGGAATAGATGTAAGCGATATATTTAACCACATCGATACGTTAGCAAAACACATAACAGAGACCCAAAAACATTGTACTACCCCATGTCAAGTAAAATCAGAGATACTTTCCTTAACTAACAAGTTCAATAACATCAAATCGCTAGGAACACATTTAAGATTATTAACTCATTCTAGAGTTAAGAGAGGATTAATAGACGCTATAGGTTCAATCAGCAAAACGCTTTTCGGAACCCTAGATTCTGACGATTTACAATTGATAAACCAGAATATCGACAAACTATTTAGCGAAGAAAACGAATTAAAAACCATTGTAGCTAACCAAACCGCTCTAATTAGGAAAATCCTAAACACCGACAGCCCAAAACAATTAGAAAAAGTAAACGCGGACATACAAAATAAAATAAATCAAGTAAACAAGCTAGGACTTTTAACCGTCAAGACCATTTCTATAGAAAGCGCTTTGTCAGATCTACACTTTCAACTCGATGAAATATTCAATTTAATTTTACTAGGAAAACAAGGAATTAATAGTCCCCAGATTATAAATCATCACACTTTCTTAGAACAATACGCTTAGGCTTTAGGAAATCACATCATAAATGAAGAATTTTCACCAAAAGAAAATAATCTCCAAAACATTTTAGATGTCTCTACACTCACACTGTTTGTCCAAACTGAAAAGATCTTCTTTAAAATTTCAATTCCAACAATAATTGACTCAGAATGGGAAATAGAACAGGTATACCCCATCATACCGGCTCAAAAGAACGGAGCATTTCTCGCCCCATTAGTCGAACGTCCGCTATTTTTCTGTTAAGGTAAAGAAAGGGTTCGGAAATACAAATAATTGACTTTATTTTACACACAACAGCTATACAATATATCTTACACTCTGAAGACCTCGACAACCTTCTTGCACGCACGCTTGTTCTCAACCGACTCTTCCAGAAGCTTCTAACATCTGGCGACAGTCTTTTGTCTCAAATAAGACCTGGACGCCCTCTGACTCTTACACACACACTCTCATGTACAGTGTAAATGTATCACTTTCCTAACATTTTCACCTCAGGATTAACTTACATGAATGTAGACCAGATGTATTTGGACAAGCAATGTCGAATCAAACACGAATTGTATATTTGCAAACAAACTCAACCCATACATGATAGACGTTTAAAACACGATTGCGCATCCGAAATAATTAGCGTAGACAATACTATGAGATTTTGTGAATTTACAGTCTATAAGATCGTAGAAATAACTTTTATACCACTCAAAAACAAAAATCGCTACATAGCTATACCAGAAAAACCAATAGAACTCAATATATTCTCTAAAGAAGGACATCAAATTGTCAAACTGAAGCAGCCCTCTCTGTTGAAAACTAGAATATCTGTAGATATATTGTGTGGAGACAACCATATGAGAATCAGTGGCAATCCCAAGAGCATTCCTTACGATATTAAGATCAAAATTATATAACTAATGACGTAGATTTATCCTCAATGATTGATACCTTAGAAAAGACTCCTAAAGTAATGAGCAACCTAAACGGTTATACTAATACCTTGAATCAAATAGAAAATACAGCCAATCAATTAACTTTTTCACACAGAATGACACAAATTAAAACTTGGGGTCTCACTACGTTGCAAATAATAGGATATATATCCATTGGACTCATATGCTTGTATCTGATTAATAAGATAGGACTGTCAAAACTATGTATTCACATATTTTGCTGCAAAATTAAGAAAAACACTGTTAGTAACACAGCTAACGTTAGCATTGCAACACCTTCCGCCCCTATAAACATTTACACACCGAAATTACCTGCACAACCTGGAACAGAAAGAGAATCAAGAGTAAGTTTTGAATTATCAACATCGCCCAAGGCCAAATTTCATCCATCGATTCTGAAGAAACGCAAGAACTTAGAGGATGTAACCCCAAAATCTTTTACCCTGACGTCACCTTAGGCGACCACCTCTAGGTATCCTCCGGACAGGGCCCGACCCGTTAAAGGGCGTCCAGGTCTCAGTTGAGACAGGACAGGTCGGAGAGCGTTTTTCTCGCTCCGGCCATGGTAGGCGATGCCACGCCACCGATGGTAGGAGGACTGCGGACGCATGTCAAATTCGACGACGAGGAGTCGGTCGCCTCGATCGCGTCGCGCTCATCGCTGGCTTCTACGACGTCCAGGGGCAAGAAGAGGAGGATTGCTGTCACAACCCCGGACGTGCCCGAAGAACTAGCGATTCAGATAAGGACGAGCTCGGCCGCGGACGTCAGCGCCGGGTTAATAATGCACGTTTCTGAGATCATGCGGGTTGCGGCGACATCTTCCAACCTCAAAGGGACTTATATTAGAAAACCCAAAGACGCAGCGAGCTACATCATCGCCGCGTGGAAGAGCGAATCTTCGAGGAGGACGGGACCAGCGCGCGATAGCGACAGCGTAGCCACGAGGCTGTCCGCACTGGAAGAGGAAAACGCAGCCCTCCGCCAAGAATTGGCGAAATTGGCTGCTCGCGCTCACGAGTGCCCGCGGTGCACCGGCCCGGCGTCCGAGTATGGCCGTCCTCCGCGGGAGGGCGGGAGCGACAGGGCACGCATCGATGCCCTAGAGAGGGTAGTGCAAGAACTGAGACCCTCCATATTTAGGACCGTCGAGGAGCGTTTCGGGGGTCGAGGTCAAAGCATCCCCGAAACACGTCGAAGCACGGACCGCTCCGCCACCCTCCGTGCCACCCAAACAACGTCGCTCCCGAGGGAGCAGGAGGGTGGGGAGTGGACAGTGGTAGAAGCGAGAGAGAAAAGGAAGAAGAAGAAGCAGAGGAAGACAGCCGTCGTCGCTGGAGGAGAGACGGCGAGGAAAGGACTCCACCGATGAGAGGACGCCAGCAGCAACTCCAGTCAAGGACGATAGGCGCGCCGAAACCGAGCGCCGCCGCAACGAACAGAGGACCGTCGCAGGCACCCAAGACGGCCACGCTCCCTCGCGCACTGCTAACATCCGCGGTGACTCTGACGCTGAACGAGGGAGCAAGGACGTCGTACTCCGACGTGCTCGAAGCAGCCGGAGCGAAGGTACCGCTCTCGGAGCTCGGTGTGGAGTCCGTCGAAATGAAGAAGGCAATGGCGGGCGCCATCATCACCAGGGTCCCTGGAGACAGGGACAGGGGAAAGGCGTCGCTGCTGACGTGGCGGCTGGCCGAGGCGCTAGACCCGACGGCGGTGAGAGTTGCCACGCCAACCAGGATGGCGGACGTTCGAGTGACCGGGATAGATATCTCGGTCAAGAAGGAAGATGTGGTTGCGCGGAGGTGCACGTTGGAGAGATCGGCGCCACCAGAGGCGACCTCGGGTCGGCGTGGATCAAGTGCCCGGTGGCGGGAGCCCGACAGCTAGCCCAGGCAGGGAAAAGAGCCCTGGACTGGTCAACTGCGAAGATCAGAGCCATCCCGAAGCGGCCCCTGCAGTGCTTCAGGTGCCTGGAACTGGGGCACGTACGCGCAACATGCGTGTCCAGCGAGGATCGAGGGCACCTGTGCTACAGGTGCAGCGGAAGCGGACATCGCGCCAGAGGCTGTCCCGCCTCTGTTCCCAAGTGCCTCCTGTGCGAGTCGCTCGGGGCGCCCGCCAACCACAGGATGGTCGGGGCTGCCTGCGCCCCCCCCCCCAACGGAAGTCAAGAGGAGGCGACCTATCCGCGTACCAGCTGCGGAAAAGACCCCAGGGAACACCGCCAAAGCAGCAGCGGCAGATGGTCGGGAGGAGATCATGGAGGTGACCGAGTAGTTCAAGCGCCTCCTCCAATGCAACCTCGGTAGGTAGCGTACGTGAGGAATAAGACAGAAATGGAGCAAAAAAGAAAGATCAGTTCGATGTTGAGTGCCGAAGCGTGCAGACGTGTGTCTAGTGCTCTGTGAAGTTCGTAAAACAACACGTGTCGCCCAACCGTCGAAAGTGAGCACAGCCAAGTGTTTCCTATCCTTTAGAGAAAAAAATCCTACGCTCATAACCTCTACCCGAATACTAGCCTCATAGCTTCACGGCTAGTTATTTATTTTGAATTAACTAGCTCGATGATGGCCCAGGAATCACGATCAGGCTCTCCTAAGCAAATTCATAACTACTCCGCGCTACCACCCTCCGTGGAAAAAGTGCAACAGATCCCCCCGTACCAATGACGCCAAAAATTCAAAGAAGCGAAGGATAGAAACACCAAAAACAAACACAAACGACACTCAGAATGAACAGTCAACAATCAAAGTAAACACTCACAAGAGGTTCGCCGTATTGGAATCCTCAAACGACTCCATGGAAATCGCAGACCCACCATCAGACCAACACACCCAAAGAAATTCCCCTCCCACACCAATATTTGTTGATGATGTCATTCACATACAAACGATGATCAAGTACATAGAGAGAGATATCTCCAAAGTAGAATTCAACCTTAAAATCAACAACAACAAAGTAAAAATTCTGCCGAGAAACCCTGATGCATACAGAAGACTCACCAAACTACTTAAGACCTTGAACGCCAACTTTCACACTTACCAGCTCAAACAAGAAAGACCTTTTCGAGTGGTTCCACGCAACATCCACCACTCAGCGGACATAGATAAACTCAAATTCGAACTCGGCCACGAAGTCATCAACGTTAGTAACATAAGGCATAGAGTCTCGAAAGACCCGTTATCCTTATTCTTTATCGACTTGAAGCAAAAACCTAACAATAAGGAAATTTAGAACATCAGTCGCCTAATGAACGCAATAGTAAAATTCGGACCACCGCTTGTTAAAAAAGAGATAGTGCAATGTAAAAGGTGCCAAAGGTACGGTCACACGCAAAAATACTGCAACCATACCTTCCGCTGCGTTAAATGTGCAGGTACACACCCCATTGACCAGTGCAGTAAATCACCGGAAACCCCAGTGAAGTGCATCCACTGTCAAGGTGACCATCCTGCTAACTACAAAGGCTGCTCAGCCTACAAAACCCTGTACACAAATAAGTACCCTAAACTCAGAGCAAAAGAGATAACCAATCAAATACCCAGTCCTCCTAAATTCACCACTACTTCAACCTCCTATGCCCAAACAGTACAAGGAATCCAAAATAATCCGAATAGCCACAGGGACCTTTCTCAAAATAGTATCCCCAATTCACCAAACACAGACAACGTCTCTAGACTTGAAAAGCTAATAGAAAAACAATCAGAGCAAATAAATAATTTGCTATCTCTACTAACACTCATCATGGATAAATTAATACGCCCCGACGCAAAATAAAACCAAGACGCATAGCTCTTTGGAATGCCAACGGTCTAGCTCAACACAAATTTGAACTAAAATTCTTCCTAAAACAGCAGCAAATCGACGTAATGCTCGTATCGGAAACCCACTTCACTGACAAAAACTATCTGAAAATAAATGGTTATAAATTCTACCATACCCAACATCCCAGCGGAAAGGCCCACGGCGGCACCGGAATCATAATCAAATCCAGCATTAAGCACTACGAACTTCCATCATTCCAGAAAGACTTCCTCCAAGCAACAAACGTAGCAATAGAGGACTGCCATGGTACAATCACCACTTCAGCAGTATACTGCCCTCCCAGACACTCCATCGCCAAAGAAGACTTTGATAACTTCCTTGACACCCTGGGCAGTTGATTCATAGCTGGAGAAGACTATAACGCCAAACATACTCAATGGGGCAGCAGACTGGTTAAGGTAAGAGGTAAAAATCTCTTAAACAGCATAATAACCAACAACCTTAACTACCGCACCACATACGAACCCACATACTGGCCCACTGACACTAACAAAATACCTGACCTTCTTGACTTCTTCATAACTAAAAATATCCCGCCTAGATACGTCCACATCAACTCCTCGGCTGATCTCTCTTCTGATCATTCCCCCGTGATAGCAACAGTCAGTTCAACAATCATCGAGAATACACCTAATGGCTTTATTCATAAACAACTCACCAACTGGCAGCTGTTTAGAGAAGTCTTTAATCACTCAACTTCAGCATTAACTTCACTAAAAACTAATGAAGAAATCGAAGCAGCCACGGAATACTTAAACATGAGCATAACAAAAGCTATCCGCTCCTTCACACCTATTAAGACGTCTATCGGCAAACATGAATATCCCCATTACATATTAAAAAAAATCGCAGAAAAACGTAGACTAAGAAGAGTATGGCAGACCCATAGAACACCGGATGACAAACGCAAACTAAACAACGCAACTAGGAAGCTAACCAAAATCATCAAAGATTACAAAAATGACTGTTTCCAAAAATATCTCACCAATTTGCCCCTCACAGCTGACTCCAACTACTCACTATGGAAGGCCTCCAGGAAACTCACGCCTCCCCAAATAATCCCTCCTATCCGCCGTGCGCAAGGAGGATGGGCGCATAGCCCTATAGAAAAAGCCAACCTGTTTGCTAAATACTTGACTAAAGTATTCAAACCCCATTCCTCCAAAGCTGCCGCGGACGTTACTGAATACCTGCACTCTCCCTTCCAAATGCCCCCCCCCCATTGAACCCTTCGCTTTTGCAGAGATTATAGAATCAATCAGTCGCCTAAATCCCAAGAAAGCAGCAGGGCACGACCTAATAGGCAATAAAGCAATCACGGAGCTTCCCATAAAAGGGATTGCAATACTTGAATACTTTCCTAAGGCCTGGAAACTTGATTACCCTCATCCCTAAACCCGGAAAAACCGATATATGAGACTAGCTCCTATCGCCCAATCAGTCTTCTACATACCCTGCCTAAACTATTCGAGAAGATGCTAACGAATCGACTCCTTCCACTGCTAGAGGATTTGAAAACACTCCCAGATCACCAATTCGGCTTTCGGAAACAACATTCAACAGTAGAGCAAATCCATCGCATTACCCACTGGATCAGCCAAACCCTTGAAAAGAAAAAATATTGCTCAGCGGTATTCCTAGACATCCAACAGGCATTCGACAAAGTATGGCACGAAGGGCTATTATACAAACATAAAAAGATCCTACCACACCCCTACTACTCCATCCTAAAGTCCTACCTAACCAACAGACAATTCATGGTAAAATGCTTAGACGCCACTTCCACAACATTCCCAATAGAATGTGGCATACCCCAAGGTAGTGTCCTCGGACCCCTGCTGTTCTCCATCTACACTGCCGACTTACCTATATCAAATGAGATATCAATAGCAACAGTTGCTGACGACATAGCGCTGTTATCTTCCCACGCAGACCCGGTAATTGCCTCATCCACTCTCCAGCGAGGTCTCGACTCCATGGAAAAGTGGTTTCATAAATGGGGCTTCAAAATTAACGAAAAAAAATTCTATCCTTCACGCTCCGGAAACAAACCTGCCCCCAGGTCACCATCAACAATATAACAATTCCTAGCAAGGACTCAGTCAGATACCTGGGCATGACCCTGGACAGAAGACTAACATGGAAAAACCACATCTGAGATAAAACGAAGCAACTAAAAGACAAACTAAAAAAATTCTATTGGCTCACGGGTCGACGCTCCAAACTAAACCTACAGAAAAAAATTACCCTCTACAAGACCGTAATAAAACCTGTCTGGACCTACGGAATCCAACTATGGGTAACAGCAAGTAACTCCAACATTGAAATACTTCAACGCTTTCAATCGAAAACGCTAAGATCCTTAATTGATGCACCATGGTGTGTTACCAACGAAACAATACATCGCGACCTGAAGATACCCACACTCAAAGAGGAAATAGCAAAATATAGCGACAGATATAGCAAAAGAGTCAACGAACACCGAAACCCCCTAATCACCGGACCACTTGATACGTCGGCCCAAATCCGCAGGCTGAAGAGACACTACCCGCTAGACCTAAACGCTACATTCAACTAGCTATTTAAATTAAGTAATATTTACTTATTTATAATACTTACTTACAAATTATACTTATCTATAATAAGTATTAACTTATTATAAATAATTAGCCATGTTACTGCGCCACGCCAGAAAAATTACTGAAAATTCTCAACGCGAGAATTGATTGTAAATTTTAATAAACATAGAAAAAAAAAAAGATAAATCAAATCGAGGAGAAATGAAAACTAATGGCTTTGCTGCAAAAATGAGGGATGCTTCAAATGTGGAAGAGTGGGACATTTTGCAAGAGAGTGTCTAAATGGCATCCAAGCGGGAAGCAGTAACAGTTATCGGCGTGGGTCAACACGTGGTAGTAGCAGAGGAAGAGGAAACAAAGGCAATACGAGCAGGGGACGTGGAAATTTCCATCGTCAATCAGCAGCCGGCACGAGCGAGTATGGCAACTCAGGAGCAGGCACATGGATGGCAACGGCGCACGCAGCACACAGCAGCGAGATGAACGAGATAAGTTATAATGAAATTATGTGGCTATTAGATAGCGGTTGTACCGATCACATAATTAACGATGTAAATTATTTTGACAAATCTATCGACCTTAAAGAACCGGTAAATATATATTTGGGCGATAATAGATCGATAAAGGCAACAAAAGTAGGAAATGTTATAAGATATTTTGAAGCATTTAGAAAGCGAAATAAAATAAATATAAATAAAGTTTTTTATGCGAAAGAAATGTCCGCAAACTTGATTAGTTTAGGCAAGTTAACGGATAATAATAATATGGTTATTTCAAAAGGAAATATTGCAAAAATAATAGATGAGAACAATAAACTTACAGCTGTAGCGGTCAAAGAGAATGGAACATATAAAATGAAAAATATATTGAAAGGGAAGGAGCATTTAGTAAACAGTGCCGAACGTAGTGGTATGAGTAAAAAAGAAAGATGGCATAGGATGCTGGGACACGTAAATTTTAAATACTTAAATATTTTGGGTAAAGAGCAGCTAGTGACAGGTATACCGAATAAATTTGAAAAGGAATTTTTGAAATGTAAGATGTGTATAGAAAGTAAAATGCATAATTTACCTTTCAAAAATAATCGAACTAAGGCTAGGGAGATGATGGAAATTGTTCATACGGACGTGTGCGGTCCCTTTAAGACTACCGGATTAAATGGAGAGAAATATTTTATTTCATTTATCGATGATTACAGTAAAATAGCTAGGATCTATTGTATAAAATCAAAAGATGAGGTCTTTGAATCTCTTGTACAGTTTGTAAATGAAGTTGAGAACTTAACGGGCAAGAGGTTAAAAATATTAAAATGCGATAATGGAAGAGAATACCTAAACAATCGAATTTATAAATTTGCTAGAGATAAAGGTATAATAATAAATAATTGTCCTACCTACGTACATGAATTAAACGGAACAGCGGAAAGATATAATAGAACAGTGATGGACATGGCGCGTTGTTTGTTAATGGAAGCGAAAGTACATAAAAAATATTGGCCGGAAATAGTATGTACAGCGGCATACTTGAAAAATCGAATACTAGCAAACACTGTAGAGAGAAAGACTCCTTCTGAAATATTTTTCGGGAGAAAACCAAGTGTTGAAAATTTATATCTGTATGGAAGTAAAGTTTTTGTAAGAAAGCCAGAACAAAAAAGAGTTTCTAAATGGGATAAAAAGGCAGATATGGGAATTCTATTAGGATATAGTGAAGTAGGTTACAGAGCCCTATTAGGTGGAAAAATAGCAGTTGCTAGACATGTAGAGGTCATAGAAACAGACACAAAATGTATCGGTTTTGAGGAGAATTCATTCGATGCAGATAGCGATGATAGTAAAGGTAATTATTTATTGGACAGCATGAATAAGGAAGAGTTAGAAAACAGAGAAGATGAAAACGATAGTAGTTCCCTAGGAGATCTACACGTAATAAGAGAACTCCAATAAGGTATCCAGAAAAGGATAACAGCAGTGAGATTTACGCAAATTATTGTAGAGTAGAGATATCCCTTGTACATTTGAGGAGACGATTTGTTGTGAAAATAGTGAAGATTGGAAACAGGCTATGGATAAAGAAATAGAATGCCTATATAAGAACAAAACTTGGAAATTGGTAGAAAGGGTAAAAGGCAAAGAAGTCTTAGATGTGAAATGGGTTTACACGAGAAAGTCAGATGACAGGTGTAAGGCTAGATTAGTGGTAAGAGGATTTCAACAAAGAAACGTAGTCGATGACATATATTCTCCAGTAGCGAGTAATCAGACCCTTAAGATATTGCTATCATATTGTTGCCAAAATGGATTAATCATTGAGCAAATGGACGTAAAAACTGCCTTTTTGCTCGGAGGTATATGTAAATCAACCAAAGGGATATGCAGACGGAACGAATAGAGTTTGTAAATTATCGAAAGCGCTTTATGGGTTAAAAGAAAGTCCGAGGGATTGGTATGAGTGTTTTGATAGGTATGTGACGAGATTAGGTTTTAAGAAGAATAATGTAAAATTGTGCCTATACACTCATGGAGAGGGAGAAAATGTTGTTTATTTGCTAATATATGTAGATGACTTGTTAATCTGTAGTAAAAACAAAAAGGGGATACAAAATATAAAGAAGTTATTAACTGATAAATTTAAAATGAAAGATTTAGGTGAAATAAAAGAATATCTTGGAATAAATATAGAGTATGATTATATCAAAAATGAAATGACACTAAGCCAAACAAAATACATTGAATCATTAGCAAAGAAATATAAACTACAAAACAGCAAATTGTACTATACACCTATGGAGACAAATTTAAAAATTGAAAAAGCTGAGATAAATAGAAAGGACATTGGATACAAGAATTTAATCGGTGGATTGCTGTATATTAGTACAAATACCAGACCCGATATAATTTATAGTGTGAATTATCTTAAGTAGATTTCAAGATTGTTATAGCGAGACACATTTTAAATATGCTTTGCGAATATTGAAATATTTGTACCGGACTAGAGATTTAAAGTTACATTATAAAAGGAATGAAAAGTGTGAAACGATAGATTGTTATGTGGACGTTGATTGGGCAGGAGATCATTTAGATAGGAAATCTACTTCTGGATATGTAATTAGATTGTATGGAAATGTAATCAGTTGGAAGTCTAAAAAACAAAGGTGTGTGACAAAAGCCTCGACGTATGCAGAGTATGTAGCCCTATCGGAAGCGGTGAGTGAATTAATGTCTATTAGAGAAATTATGAAGTTCTTCAATGTAAATCTAGACGATAACCCTGTAAAAATTTATGAGGATAACTCTGGAGTGATAAGTATAGCAAAGTACGGAAATTTTACAAAAAATTCTAAACACATTGAAGTTCATTACCACACGTTCACGAGTGCTTAAAGGAAAACAAGATAAATATAATTCAAGTAAGTACAGATGAAAATACTGCGGATATTTTTACGAAGGCACTATGTAGGGAGAAATTCGAAAGGTTTAGGTCATGGATGAGTGTAAAATAAGAGGAATGTAAATAAAGCAATAAGTGCTAAATTTTCTGTTATTTAATTCGACAAGCATGTAAATACGATTAAGTGTACAGTATAAATGTAAGGAAGCGTGTTAGGTAGATGATACATTTACACTGTACATGTGAATGTGTGTGTAAGCGTCAGAGGGCGTCCTGGCTGAGTTGAGATAAAAGGCGTTTGGAAACCGTTAGAAGAATCTGGTGGAGTCGGTCGACAACAAGCGTGCGTGCAAGAAGGTTATCGAGGTCTTCAGAGTGTAATATATGTCGGAGAGACGTCAGGAATAGGGTAATGGGCATTTGATAAATCTTCATTGGAATTGGCCATCGTTGGGTTATAACGAAGGTACGGTCTGTTAGTACGAGTATGGATACTACCGACGTCTACAATCAACCGCGGCGGTTGGACACTCGCGATACTAGTGATGTTGGTCTTAGGTTCAATAACGAATCCGCGGTCAACGGGATGATAGATGTACGTGCTCACAAAAATCTAAGTCGGGCTCTTTACAAAAACGTGAAATACCCACCGAGCGTACAGATACTAAGTAACTCGCTAATACGACCTCACGAGAGAACGACTCTCCGTCGCGATGATGCTGCAGAGGAAAACTATGATGGGGTGTGTCTGAGGACACGAAATCATCGGATTCGTCGAGGATAGCCTTCGTTCAGAAGGTGAGGGAATTTGGCGTTGCTGCTAATTGGTCAATCTCCATATCAGTGGTTAGAAAAAGATGCTAGCTGCCCTCGAGGGAAAGTTGCTAGTGGGAGACGCCGTTCGTTGAAAAATAGGTCTCTCCTATCTTCCCGTAGCGAGGACAAAGACTGTTTGTTTGAAGGACTTTAGTCAACTAAATCCTAAGATTTATGACGGGCCCTCAGGCTAGCTGAACATGCACTGCGGAGACGCATCTACATCTGGCAATCATCTTGCTCGAAGAATAGGGTCTGCGTGTGGCGAGCCACAGGACAGAAACCGTTGGAATGTTTACTGTCGCGTGCCGCCAGAAATATTTCTTTTAAGGAGAGCTATAGAATTACTCCATTACCTTTGTTAGACAAAGCGTTCATCCCGTGACCGCGGCTACGTTCGGCGACTGGCTGTCGCCCCGAGCCTAAGCTCATCATCACAACTCGCGAACAATTACAATCGGATTGAATAACTACAATTGTTTAATTACAGCTATAGTAGACTCTAGATTACGATATTGTGGGACTATCCAGAATTCCAAAGACTACGGTGTCCTTTCATCTCCGACATATATATGTATAGCTGTTGTATGTGAGATAAAGTAAATTATTTGTATTTCCGAATCCTCTCTATACCTTAACATGTACGTGTACCTGAGTATTCGGTCTCTTTTGGAGGAGTTCGTCCAGGATCATTTTTACCTTGATATGGATGCCATCTGTTGAGACTTTTCGGGTTATTTTATTATTTTATTATTTATTTTCGGGATATAGTAGCCCGATAAGGCCTCCTCTATGGGTCCAAATCAAGGGTGGTACAGAAGTCCCTCCATGCTCTTCCTTTGTTTTTGGAGATTTGACTTCTCAGTTCCTTTCTTACATTTTTATATTCCTCCGCCAACAGCAGAAGCAGTCAAGTAAACGTGAATACGAGAAACAAGGACCAAGCTGCTTCAACTGTGGAAAAGTTGGCCATCTAAAGTAGGATTGCTTTAGATGCTTTATATGCAAAAGGAAAGGCCACACCAGCAAAAACTGTTTTAATAATAACGAAAGAAGCAACAGTAGGGACAACCAGGAACCCAGAAATCAAAATCGGGATAACAGCGGAATTGGTCTATTAGGAAGTACCTCAGCGATACAAGCGGCACACCCTGATGTTTGGATAATCGACTCAGGAGCTACGGATCACATGACAGGACGACGGGAATGGTTCAGCGTCTTCGAAGAATTCGATAACACGGTGAAGATAGAGATCGGCGATGGTACGTTCATGGATGCGTGCGGTAAAGGAAAAATCAAAGTAGAGACTTTTGTGGACGGCAAATGGGTAATATGTAGAATGAACGATGTTCTGTATGTACCAGGTATGAAAAGAAATCTATTTTCCATTAGATCTGTCGCAAGAAGGGGCATAGACTTCTGTGTTGTAAAGGAAGGCACCAACTGTATGTTTTTACAAAACCAGAAAATAATAGCAAGAGGTTCTGTTATCGGAAATTTGTATAAAGTAGATATGCGAGTTATCATACCGTCAGTTTGTAATTTTAGCAATAGAGCGGAGTCAAACGCGGACACATTACAGTTATGGCACGAACGGCTATGTCATCAAAACATCAGACATGTTAAAGAATTCTTAAAGAATTCAAATATGAAAGTTGTAGAGGATAATAATTTCTTGTGTGAAGGTTGCGCGTACGGGAAGCAGCATAGATCGAGTTTTCACGAGAAAATCAATCGGGCGACTAAACCACGCGAAATTATTTATACGGGTGTATGTGGACCTATGGAAGTCGAGTCATTAGGCAAGAAACTGTATTTTCTGACATTTAAAGATGATTTTTCAAAATTCACAAAGATTTACTTCTTACGACGTAAGTCAGAAATAATTGAAAAATTAAAAACTTTTTCCGTAGAAGTTGAGAATCAATTTAACGATAAGATTAAAGAAATTCATAGTGATGGAAGGAAAGAATTCGAAGAATTTTTAAGAAGTCAGGGAATTAGGCACACAATTAACGTCCCATACACTCCTGAACAGAATGGTGTCGCAGAAAGAGAAAATAGAACAATAGTAGAGGCAGGTCGGTCGATGCTATATTCGAAACCAAATCTACTTCTGTTCTTATGGGCCGAAGCCATGAACACAGCAGTACATGTCACAAATAAGACGGGGCCGACAAGACAAGATAAGAAAACACCATATGAACTGTGGTACGGGAAACCGCCGAATTTAGAAAAGTTTAGGGTTTTCAGTACTGAGTGCTTTGCACACATACCTGCGGAGAAGAGAACAAAACTTGACAAAAAGGCGAATAAATGATATGTGGTAGGCTATTTAGATGACGGACGAGGGTATCGAATGTATGTGCCAACAGTAAAAAATGTAATATTAAGCCGTGACGTAATATTTAAGCCCGAACTAGAAAATGCGAAATTCGTAAAATTAAGTTTACCGAAAATTGTCGAGCGCGAAGATGTGAATGCGCAGAGCGATAAAGCATGTACGTATGAAAGTGCAGAGAGTGAACATGAAAAACAACCTCATGGAACTAACGACAATGTGAGACAATTGAGAGATAGAGATAAGATCAAACGAACCGATTTTTATGGTAACCCAGTAACGTACGTAGCAGAAAAATTACCGGTGGATTTTAACGAAGCGATGAGATCCGGAAAGAAAGAGTTATGGGAAACGGCTATGAATGATGAAATGAAATCGCACCATGAAAGTAAGACGTGGATTCTTGTAGAAAAACCTAAAGATCAGAAGGTACTTAGCAATAGGAGGGTTTTAACGGTAAAGCTAAATTCGGACAACTCGGGACGAATTTTGCGCGACATAAAAGGGACCGCAGACATGGGACTCTTATATACAAAAGCAGGCAGTCTCGAAACCTTCAGCGACGCTGACTATGCAGGCGACAAAGAAACAAGAAAGTCGACATCAGGCGTTGTATGTAAGTATGCGAATGCGGCCATCACATGGCAATGTAAGCGACAACAATGTATAGCTCTATCTACGACCGAAGCTGAATATGTCAGTGCAGCCTCAGGAGCGAAAGAAATTATGTGGCTGAAGAAAATATTTCTTGAATGTAAAATAGAGATCCTTAAGTATATGTTATGTGTAGACAATACTAGTGCCGTGAAATTAATTAAGAATCCAGAATTCCATCAAAGAAGTAAGCAAATTGAGGTAAGATATCATTTCTTGCGAGATTTATACAATAGAGGCGAAATTGATGTAACGTATGTAACAAGCGAAGAGCAACTGGCAGATATATGTACAAAGGCGTTGCCAAAACCGAGATTTGAATATGTTGAAAATTGGGGATCTTTGAAGGCGAAATAATGTTATAGGAACACTAAATTTATACTGAGGATTAATATTAAAATAATGTAATATTTATTTCGTGGACGATTCCTTATATATTCATCGATACACACTTGCACGCGTCTCAGCACTTTCTTCTATACCCGACTGTTAACCGACTCTTCACGTACTCTTAACCGACTCTTCACCGACTCTTAACTGACTCTTTACGTACTCTTAACTGACTCTTAACGTACTGAACTGTTTATATTCCCTTGTTTTCGAGACGCTTCGGACACACATACTTCCACACACTGATATTCACATACAAGTATCTCTATTACGCATTTAACCTAGTCCAGTACAGAAAATTATACATATCTCAACAGAATATTTAAGAAAAAAGTTAGGTTTGAAAAGTAAAAAGAATATTAAGAGGTAGTTGTTTGTAGACATGTAGAGTTTTTAGGAAGGGTGTCGAAGTGATTATTAAAAAAAAAAAAGAAAAAACTCTACATGATCTGTTTAGTCTTCTAGTTTTTTGTAATAAATTAATTTGTATGGAAAAGAGAAAGACGGCTGGCAAATGTACTTGCCAAATGTACTTGGCAAATGTACTCTGAAAATTAATTTTCAGATATTTACGACAAGAGTTAGAAAAATATTAAGAGGTAATTTGTAAATTTGAGATAATTGTTTGTAGGGATGTAGAGTTTTAGGGAGGGTCTTGAAGTAGTTACCACTTCTAAGAAAACTCTACATCTGGTCTTATTAGTTTTCTCAAGTACTAAAGCCATCGACAGCGCGTAGACAAAAGACTGCGATGAAGTCAGGTCATAAACAGTAGATAGGCAACGTTGGCTTCGGGGTTTTTCAGTTATTGGGTAACACAGCTAGCGTGCGGATCTGGACCAGCTCAAATTGTATTCTTACTTATTACACTTCTATTTAAATATATTTTCTGCCTTACAATTTATCCACGTGTTTTCTCTGTTTACACATCGAATAACCTCAACATTGCATTTATCTAACTTCCTTTAATTTCTTAGGGTGCTCAAAGTCTTTGGATCTCCAGAAACTTGTGCATGGATTTCGTGTTATTCAACTAAACCTATTCTTCTGTAAGGTAAATCATTATAAATATTCTCTTGGTATGGTGAGTCTTTTTTTATTATCTTTATTACAAAATACGTGTAATCATGCGTTCTCCTTTTTACTATAACGGATTTAAATGATGTACTGCGTATCTTTACCAATGAATGTTTACAAATATAATTAAAAATATAATTAAAGACATCGGACCAGCGAAGTGAGATCTCTATAACGTACCGCCTGCGTATAGAAAAAAGTAAAAATCACCATAGCCTTGTTGCGATTAAGCAGTTAAACTCCAGTTTGAAATTGTTTGTTGCAACCCAACTGTTACCCTGCTTTCGGAGGTTGATCACGCCATTTCGTTTAGCGAATGTTTTCCTTTTTCTCTTCGGGTAACTAATTAGTTACCCAATTTTACTTATTTATTTTTTTTTTTAATCCTTGATATATAGTTTACATAAACATAACGTATTCCTAAAAAACGTTTTCATTGTCCAACGAACTCTCGATTCCTATAAACCTCTCCTGGTTGTCTTGCGCACGCGTAACATTCACGTACCATGCGTTACATGCGTCGTCATTCCACACTCTTCGTATTCATCTTTTTATACTACTACTTGAATATAGAATTATAGCAAACATTTAAAAATACAAAAGTACAAAAATATAAAAAATATAAAAATATAAAAAAATAAAACTATCAAATTACAGAAACTCTGATTAAACGTTAGTACTTATATTCTACACTCGTTTTGTATTACATATACATTTTTTATATTATTTATGTCGGAGATGAAAGGATACCGGAGGCTTCCCTTTGGAATTTTGGGAAAGTCCTTTAACACGTCAATCTAGATTCTACCATAACCGTTATTTACTAGATGTCGATGTATCTCCACAGTACACGTTACAAATCTTAAGATTTAGTTAACTAAAATTCTTCAACCAGACAAACAGTCTTTATTCCAACTACGGGAAGATAGGGGAAATCTATTTTTCTCACGAATGACGCTTCCAGGTAGCAACTTTCCCTCAAGAGCGGCTAGCATTCTACTCTAACCACCAACATTGAAATTGACCAATTAATAGCAACGTCAATTTCCCGCACTTTCCGAACGAAGGCATCTTTTTGAGAATTCGATGATTTCGTGTCCTTGGACACAGCCCGTCATAGTTTTCCTCTGCAGCATCATCGCGATGGAAAGTTATTCTCTCGTGAGATCACATTAGCGAGTTACATAGCGTATTTACGCTCGGTGGATATTCTATGTCTTAACAAAGAGTTAGTTCAGTAATACCTGTACCGTAGACAAGGAAGTTGGGTACAATTTGGACTTTGGAAGAAAGCGCATTCTGTTATCCCGTTGACCGCGGATTCGTTATTGGAACCTAGGATCATTGTCATTAGCTTCTCGAGTATGTAATTACTACGGTTGCTTGTCAAATTATGTAAAAATCATATTTGCACTAGTAAATATCTCCTCTATTGCATAACAATAATGTCTAATCCAAATGAAGATTCGTTTCACGCCCCTAACCCTAGTCATAATGAGAACCCGACATATATATTTAACAAAATAGGATTATTCGATATTATAAGCAAATTCCTACCTTCCAAATTATGTATTCGCTTATTATGTTGTAAAACAAAAAAAAAGAAACAACACAGGTATAATCAATATCTCTAGACCAATAGAGACACCTAGCGCACCTTTAAACATATATTCCACACCTGAAATACAACCATTACGAGCATTACCTCAAGACACCGATTCAATCATCTTCGAACCAAAGCGTATATGATTCCAAAAGGGCATACAAAAGGGAATACTACACCGAAAATAAGAATCTGAAGGACCAGCCTCACTCTGACGGGGGTTCCGTTGCGGCATCCACGTGGATCAGACATAGAGAGGACGGAGCCGTGAGCGTAATCGAAATCTCTGGAAAAACTGGAAAATTCGGACAAGGAAGATAACCAGAGTGAAGGATTAGTGCCTGTGAAAGTAAAGCGGGCGTAGGAACTAACGAAATCTGGTCTGGAAAGACGTTAAAGGCGAAATTAAACCGAATGTGAGGTGATGACGGTGAGGTAGAGATATTAAGACGCGTAACAACAGCGCCGCTACACTAGCTACCCGAGGAACTACACAGACGCAGCCATATTGGCACGTGCTCCGAAAGCGCGCCGCGCAGGCCATTCGCAAGTGGCAGTGACTGGTAGAGTGACAAGTGCGGAACACGTGGCCATTTTTGCGTCCAATGGGGAAAAAGGACGCAACCGCGGGAAAAGATAAGGGGTTGCGGAGACATTTCGCAACCTTAAGGGCAGACAGGGGAAAACACTGAAAGCAGCGGCGAGGACCATTGCTGATGGCGCGACAGAGATGGCGAGAAGAATAGACCCCGTCTCCGGCGCCCTCACTATAATGCAAGGATGCATAGCGACACTAGAGGCGGAGAACGAGGCGCTCCGAAAAGAGCTGGCCTCGCGCCCCACCGCAGAGAAGAGTAGTGAGACAGCGCATCTCGCCGCAGTCGAACGCAAAATGGAGGAGCTAGGACCCTCGTTTCACCGGTTGGAAGAACGCCTTCAAGACAAAGAAAGAAGGAAAGAAAAGAAGGTGGTTCCCGACGAGAACACGAGAAGGATAGAGCCTGCAGTTCCAAACGCTCCAGCGACCAAGGGAGGTCAAGTGGCTGCTATGGAATGGCAGACCGTCGAAAGGAAAGAAAGCCCCAGAGGGAGGATCGGACAATGCGCGAAAATGGGGAGGCAAGCTGCCCCCCCACATACTTCACGAACAACGGCGGTAACGATCACACTGAGGAATAAATCGCGCCAATCCTACGCGGAGGTGTTAGCCGCGTCCAGGGATGCGGTGAAGATGCGAAAGACCATTACCGGAGGCGTCATTCTGGAGGTCCCCGAGGACCAGGAGAGGGAGAAGGCCCCTACGCTCGTAGCACGGCTGACCCGGGCCTTGGATCCGAACAAGGTCCGCGTGGCGACACCCCTCCGAGCCGGTGACTAAGATAGACATTCGGCCACTAAGGAGGAAATCAGGAACACCCTGGCAAAGGAGAGCGGTTGCAAGCCAGAGGACGTCCGACTGGGAGAAATCCGCCCCGCCCGAAACGGCCTTGGATCTTTGACGGAAGTGTAGTTGCTACCAGGTAGCAGGTGAAAAGAGAATTCGCGTTTCGTCCCAGGACTACCGGTAGTCCCTGCCTTACGCGTAGAGGGAGTCTCGCTAGGTGCGGTATTTTTATCGTGCGCCCGTATATTCGACCGCTAGCGAGACAGACAGACAGACTCGTTGTCGTCGTAGTAGCCCTCTGGTTTTGGCGGTTAGTACCCGCGGATCGCCCTGTCGCGGATGCCTCGACCTGTCGGCGTCCTGTTGGAACACCGATCCGCCACACAGTCTCACGCTATAGCGTGAGCCCGAAGCTATATAGCGCGAGACAAGCTAGAGGGAATGGCCCTTCGTCGTTAATGGAAGGTTGGTCATCGTGGGGACGAGGTGGCTGGCTCCTTCTGACTCCTTCTCGAGAGGTGCGTGTTCGCCGTTGGTGGTCACCAGTTTGTAGGAAGTGTAGTGGCGTCGGGCCCGGACGGAAACTCAGGCCGGACCTGGGGGGAAGTGATGGGGGTCATGGTCCCCAGACTTCGGCGCCTCTACACAAGATGCCTGAGAGAGGGAGTCTACCCCCGGGCATTGCGGACAGCGAGGCTGGTCTTGCTCCGTAAAGAAGGCCGATCGATGACTTCGCCGTCTGCGTACCGGCCGATATACCTGCTAGACGAGGTCGGCAAATTCCTCGATAGAGGGGTCGCAACCCGCTTGAAGCGACACATGGCGGGACAGGTGCCAGGTTGGCACGAAAGCCAGTACAGCTTCCGGAAGGGACGCTTGACGATTGATGCGGTCAGACGCGTGCGGGCGCTCACTGAGGACATGGATTCCCGGAACGGCGTGGCACTGGCCGTTTCTTTAGTCATCGTCAGCGCGTTCAACTCCATGCCATGGGACAGGACTGTGGCGGCCTGGGAGCACTTCGAGGTTCCCAGCTACCTCGTCCGGCTAATCCGAGCCTACCTCGACGACAGGTGGATATGCTACGCCAGCAAGGAAGGGAAGGAAATGCGACCCGTCGAGCGCGGCGTCCCGCAGGGCTCGGTATTGGGACCGATCCTGTGGAACGTTGCGTACGACGAGGTACTGCGATGCCCGCTGCCCCCAAGCGCGGCCATGGTGTGCTCTGCTGACGACACTCTGGTCCTGGTCGGGGGTCGTGGTTGGCACGAGACGCTGCGCATCAGCGAAATCGCACCGGCCTGCGCGACCCGTGCTGTGCGCGGACTGGGCCTGAGGGTCTCACCTGTGAAGTCGAAGGCCATCTGGTTCTACGAGCAAGAAGAAGGTACCAGGGAGCTAAGGACCCCGCAACGAGGGAAGAAGAGAAGCTGCGGTACAGGGAAATTAGAAAAGAGTACACGAGGAAGGTCACGAGAGCCAAGATCCAGAGCTGGCAGGAGTTTGTTACAAAAGAGGGTAATAAAGAACCCTGGGGAATTGCCTACAGAACGGTCACGGGTAAACTCAGGGGAGAAGTGGCAGTATCGACTCTGCGGACGCCACAAGGAGATACCTCCAACTGGCGAACGACCACGGCAGCGATGCTGTCCGCCCTCCTACCCGACGATCAAGAAGGAACGGACACGGCCGAGCAGATGGAGATCAGGAGCACGACAACCCCTCCAAGCGACGAAGACACCCCAGAGTTCCAGCTCGAAGAACTCAGCGGCGCTGTGAAACGACTGAAGAGGGGCAAATATCCTGGCCCCGACTTATACAACTAATACAACGTGCCTGGGGGGATCCACACAGAACTCCTCAGGCTCATGAATGGCTGCCTTACCTGGGGGGCTTTCTCAAGAAGATGGACAGTGGGGAACGTCATTACCATCCCGAAAGGACCAGATCGGGACCGAAGTCCTACAGACCGATTTGCCTACTATCAATGGTAGGCCAATTGCTGGAAAGGCTGATGGCTACAAGGATGGCGACCATTTTCCACACGCACGAGATGTCCTCGGACCGCCAATACGGCTTTCGCCCCGGAAGATCGACGGTGGACGCGTTCATGAAATTTTGGGAAAAAGTCGAGCAAATGAGCGACAGGAAATATGTCCTCGCAATAGCACTCGACATTTCAGGAGCCTTCGACAACGTCTGGTGGCCGAACGTAATCCACGAACTGAAGAGAAGAGGCTGCCCTAATAGCCTGTACCGGCTGACGAGGAGCTACTTCTCGGACAGAATCGTGCAAGTCACCGGAAAAAATGAGATAGTCAGCAAGCCCGTCACGTAAGGATGCCCTCGGGGATCGGTACTGGGTCCAAGTTTCTGGAACCTTGTATTCGACGACCTGCTGGCCGAACTTACGACAAGCGCGACAGAGTGTGAACCGGTCGCGTACGCGGACGATATGGTGCTCCTGGTTGCAGGAAGCGCGAGGATTGAACTACAAGAAAAAGGACAAGAAGTAGTCACACGCGTTTCCACTTGATGCGCCAGAAAGAAACTCTCGTTGTCGGCGGAGAAAACGGAAATGCTACTCGTCAAAGGCAAGCTGGGAGCGGAAAGACCACCGATCATCAGGATCAACGGTAGGAGTATAAGAATGGGGAAAGCGATTAAGTACCTGGGAGTGTACCTAGAAAGCGGCCTGAAAATAAACAGGCATGTGTACGAAACCACGCAAAAGTGCCAGAAATTATTCAACAGCCTCGCGAGAGTGGCCAAGGCGAAGTGGGGACTAGGACACGCGGCCATGCCTACCCTGTACAAAGGGCTGTTTGAACCGATAACCACATACGCCGCAGCCGGCTGGAGCGACCTGCTGACAGGAAAAACAAGGAGCATGCTCATAAGGTCACAGAGGATGGCACTCCTCCGGGTGACAAAGGCCTATAGAACAACATCAACAGAGGCACTCCAGGTCATCGCTAGCGCCATCCCGATTGGCCTCCTAATCGAAGCCAGAACGAGGATATACCGGAAGAAAAGAGGGCAAGACGACGCTAGCAGCGAGAAGACAATTGTCAAGCAAGCAATCGAGAAGTGGCAAGAACGCTGGCAGACCACGCGGAAGGGCAGAACGACCTTCGCGTACTTCGACAGCATTAAGGACAGGCTTGAGAACCGCTGGGTAAGACCCGACCACTACATGACACAGTTCATTAGCGGCCACGGGGATTTCAACAGCAAACTCAAGACGTTCTGTCTGAGCGAAGTAGACACGTGCGACTGCGGCGAAGAGGAAACCCCTCATCACATCGTCGAGGACTGTCCACTCTTCGACGTTGACCGTCAAAAACTGCGGAACGCAATACAACAACTAGACTTGTGCTGGCCAGAGGAAACGTGGGAGTTCGTAACGAAGGACGTATACCCCCACTTCCGCCAGTTCACAAGGAGCGCCCTGCAGGCAAAGGAGGAGAGGAAACGGAGAAACCTGCGAGAGACAGAGGACACCCCGCCACATGGATGACCTTCAAGGAGGAGATCAACACAACTGGGTGAACCGACAACCTGGCCTCCAAGACGAAGCCCAAGGCTGGCACAACGACCACCCGAACAAAACAGAGAGGGAGAAGAAGAAGAAGAAGAGGAAGAGCCCGCAACACTGGGCAACGCAAAGACCAGCGACGACGACGACAGCAACAACAACAACAACGATAACAACGAAAAAAAGAAAACAACCACTAACAGCAGAAGAAGAAGAAAAACAACGAAGAAGAAAACCTGGAATAACAGCAGCATCGGACTCACGACAGGAGAATAAACATAAAAGAACCGGAAACAATAGACATAGAAAAGGAACAAGGAAAGGAAAAACGACAAGTAAGAAGAATTGGGGAGGAAACCCTGCGACCGTCGGTGCAGGCGGTACTCATGCAAATGAATAGTGTGACGGTGCAGGGAATAATCGGCTGAAAAGCCAACCTGCTGGGACCCAGCTACGCGCTGGCAGCTCCGCCTCCTCGTGGCCCCGGCTGGTAACGGCGCGGTGAGATGCGCGCATCACGCCGCGCCGGCTAAGCGAGCTGCCGCCCGAAAGGGCAAGTTCAACTTGTCCAATGACCCGAAAAGGAGAGGGCAGGGTTTTTCCAAGTCGCGCGCCGACCACCGATGCGCACCGTTCTCCGGGGAGTGGACGCCAGAAAGTAGACGATAATTAACGAACAACTAATTAGCGAAGACAGTATGAGTTCTATACTCGAGGAATGGCGCGGTTGGCCTTAAAGCCGAGCCTTTGCACGCTCAAACTATTTGATGGCCAGTCGTCGCAGCATCCTGCTCCAGGGCTGCACAAGGTAACCGCCATCAGAATCATTAGGGGATACCGGACGGTGTCCCACGCGTCGGCGACCGCTCTAGCCGCGTACTCCCCGTGGGAGCTCCGGGAGCTGGCGCTCAAAAGGATATACGCCCGCTGGAGAGTATGGGATACAGGAGAAGATCTGACCAAGCAGGCGGCCCCAAACGACCTACGAACTGCCCAGGAGAACACGTGGGACCAGTGGCGATCCCAGCTGATCAACGAGGGAGGCGAACATCGAGGCGCGGAAGCGCTCCTCCCAAACTGGGAGACATGGAGAAGCCGCCGCGGCCTCCCGCAAACCTACCACATGACCCAGATGCTCACGGGACACGGCGTGTTCGGCGAGTTCCTGATGAAAATCGGACGGAAGTCGACGGACATCTGTCACCACTGCGGGGGGGGGGCAGGTACACGGCGCAGCACACGCTGGAATTCTGTCCGGCATGGGAGCTCTCCCGCTACACCCCGCGGCACGTCGTAGGCGAAAGATTGACCTTCTCGGCGATTGTAGAAGCCATGCTGTGCGGACCACAGGAGTATGACGCTGTCCGCCTCTTCTGCGAGCGAGTTATGCTCGCAAAGGAGCGTGCAGAAAGGGAGAGAAAGAGAAACTCTATCCCTTGTAGGATAACGCGATGGAGGGGGATGACGGTCAGGCGGCCTAGAGCCGCTTCATCGCCGTCCCAACGGACCACGACTAGAAGAAGCGACAGCGCTATGGGCAATGGCCCTGCCCCCTAACGCCAATTCAATAGTCAGGAAGTACTAGGACTGGTTCGAACAAGAGGACGCGGGAAGGGGGTGCAACAGAAGTGAATTCATAAGAGGTTCCTGTAGCACTTCTGTCATACGCGTAGAATGGTCATCGTGGAGTTTTAGTCGGTAGGAGTCCGACACTACTCTGCTGTTACGCGATTATTGCAACAACGGAGTGTCCATGATGATTTCTCCACGTACAAAAAAAAGCCTCACTCTAACACCGGAGAAATGTAACGTCAACAAATATCTACAACCGAGTCAGGAAACCTGAACCGCTTTGCACACGACACCAACTCCCAAAACAAAGGAATATGAATTCGGCACGTAGGCATAAGATAAGCGAACATCTAGAATGGCTGGGTCTTGATCGCGGCTTCAGTCTTTCGGTAACGGTCTAACCGTAAACTTGTACTCTTATCATAGAATAAAAGTATCTCGAACTCTGGTTCAAGAGCCCAACATAATTTTTATTATTATTTTCCTGTCATTTTACGTGACAGTCACCTCCTTCATCAGAAGAAAGATCCACAAAGAATCTCGGTAAGCTTTCGTACATTATCGTGAGGTGGTATTTGATGTAAAGTGCCCAAGAAATACTCGGCAGTGTTCAACAATATAATTTATTTAACAGTCAACAATTAACAATCAACAATCCTCGCCTTCAGCTTGTTTCGTACAGTCCTCGATTATCACTGTCTTTCTCGCTTTTCGACTATGGTTGCTTCACTGTAAAAACTCGACCCTTCGCACATCGCTGTTCAAACTAGTGTTACGTTTTGTTTGGCTCGTTTTAGTTGCGTTGCCGCTAATTTTTAAATTCAGCTTAAATTGTAGTGTTGTCTGTTATTTAATGCGATTGGCAATTAAACTCCACGTTTCGGCTAACCTGCTACGCGCAGGAGTACTGGCACGAGAGAGGATTAAAGTTGGTGAAAATAAATGTTCGCTTAATCCTATTATATTATTAGACAAATATTCTTCACAAAAAAATGTTTATTCGTATTCTAATTGGATATTGACAGAATGGTCGTTGAAATTTCGAATACTCGGAGTTACAATCGTTTGCAATACGTTTTCGCTCTTATTAATTACAAGATTTTAATTTTGATAGATTTTCGATAGTTTACAAATTGACAAATACAAACACCTCGATTAACAAGACTAACAAGAATTGGGAACTAATAAAACAAAGAACTAAAAGCTAAAGAACTAAAGGTCTAAAGAACCTATAAGCTGAGAGAAAAAACTAAGAGCTAAAGGAATTAAAAGCTGAAAAAACTAAGGAACTAAAGAATTAAAAAACCAAAGGAATTGAGAAATTAAGAGCTAGAGGAATTAAGAATTAATCGCTATGAACAAGAAATTACTTGCCAAGAAATGAGGAACTGATCGCCAAAAACCAAGGAGTTAATCACCAAGAACTGAGAAATTAATCACACAAAACTGAGGAATTAACTACTCTAAAACTAAGGAATTATTTCGCTTCTTCTATGTCGCTACGCTTATTTATATTTAGGTCTACCGTGGAGGGGTCGTCATGTGACGGGTTATTCCGTGGGGGTTGTGAGGTTCGAATTTGGTTTCTATACAAATTGTTAAAATTTACTTAAATTTCAAATTGGAACGTTCACTCGCGCTATTGGTAGTTTTAGTTTACGTTACGGCGCGTGCGCAGCGCGGGACGTGACAGTAGAATGAATCTTTGAACAGATTCGTTTCTTTTGTTAGCCCTCGATATCCCCACTACGCACGCGTTCGTTACACGTCCGCGACCGTTGCTGCGTACGCTTCCTTCCAAATATTCGGCGGCAGGACCGTAGGGATATCAATGGCTCATTAGGCATGTCGATCTTACGCTTCGATAATATTATGCTTTGTGTTGCGAAACCGTCGGAAAGTTTCGTCGTCGAGTCCCGCCACAATTAAAACTGTAGACCCGAAATACGTTCCGAAGATAGTACCTCTCCTTCTGCTGAAAGTATCGTATCTCTCAACATGAACTGACAAGAGTTCCGCTAAACAAAACGAACTAATTGCTACTTTGATTGAACAATTTCAAAGCCTAACTCACGAGTTTAGAAGCTTTAGAAATAGCACCGATCAAAAAATTAACGATATAAAAGAATTTACTGACCAGCCACAGATGAGCACCCATTTAAACACCAACAGATGACGAAACTGACGTACCACACGCTTTACGAAGACCACGAATTAGTCAGGTCACAATTAGATCAAGAACTTCTAGACTTCGAACTAGACTGTGGCGAAGAACAAGGCCTCCAACCAGGAAAGGTCACACATACTGTTGAGACACTACGAGACCGAGAAGACGTGTAGGTGCTGTAGACTTTATCCTATCAGTCCGCAAAGCAAGAGCCAGGTTCAAGGCAAGTGCTAGAATCTTCCTATTAGACCTTATACTATACGAAAAGATAACCGACAACGCGAAAAGAAACATACGATACCTGAAGATTAACTCGTTTGAAGACTTATATTCATGTTGAAGACAACACGTATTAGCACCAACCACTATTAGCAATTGCAGGGATAAATTGAAAAATTTAAAACAAGGAATAACAGAAAGCGTACAATCCTTTGACTCTAGATTCCGATAACAGCTCAACGAATTAAATTACGCAGTTCAAAACGAAAACCGCAGCTATGGATGTCGAAGAACGCGAAGCACTAAAGACATATTTGCTCAATTTACGATAGGAAATAGGACAGATAGTAATAGGTAGCTATCTGAAAAACCTGAACCTTGCCCAACAACTAGCAGCCGATAGAGAACAATGGTTGCGAGAAGCAAATCGTGTTGCCAACCGCCTAAAAAATCAATCTAATAACACTACGCCCGTATCTAAACGAAATGCCACAACCACGAGCTTTTAGCCTACCATCAGGTGACCGCTTGAAACTAAGTTGTTCCAAGTGTTCACGAATCGGACACACAGCTGAGATCTGCTTATGTCGAAATTTTCCATTCACCAACCAGGAAAGATCCCAGCTCGAGTAAAACAAACGACGGAGAATCCAGAAGAAACGTACCGAGTCAACTACACCACTACCGGAATATTATTATCAATCGTATTACAACGAAGAAACGGAGGAAGAGCCAGATTTCTCATTGATACCGGAGTAGGAATAAACCTTATAAAAGAAAAGGCTTCACTAAACGTTCAAACCTCTAATCCAAAGAATTTCCTAATGGGAAGTGACAAACACACCACTCTAACCATGCTTAAGAAGAATCACCAATTCCACGTAGTCCCTGGCAACTTGCCCCTAATCGAAGATGGAATAATCGGAATCCCATTCCTTATCAATTACCTAGACGTTTTAACATGGAAACAGACTCACTACCATGCACCGACCTAACCGAACATGCAATCACACTGAAAACAGAAAAACCTATAAACATCAAATCTTATAGACCTCCCGAATGTCATAAAAAAGAAATTGAAACTCAAATGAACGACATGTTAAACAAACAAACCATGGAACCATCGGATAGTCCATGTAACGCGGTAATTTGGGTAGTTCCAAAGAAGTTAGACGCATCAGGCAAACAAAAATGGAGAATCGTTATAGATTTCAGAAAATTAAGTGAGCAAACAGATCAAGTATCCTCTACCATGTTCGGACGAAATACTCGATCACTTAGACAAAGCTAAATTTTTCTCAGTCCTAGACCTCCTGTCAGGATTTTACCAAATAGTTATGGAACAGAAATCTAAAAAATATACTGCATTTTCAACGCCACAAGGACACTTCCATTATAATCGCATCAATTCTAAATGAGCAGCCGAGCTAGACAGACGTGAGAAACTGTGCATTAGTGAAAGTGTGACAAGCAGTGCATTTAAGTGCAAATAAAAGCGAACCCCAGTAAATGCAACCGTATTACATTTACACTAGGAAAACGGAAACCACCAAATATCCAATTGAATGGCACGCACATAACACAAACAAGGCAAGTTAAACACCTAGGACTCCGCTTAAACACACAATTTACATGAAAACAACATATTCAAACAATTATAGACAAAATACGAATAAAAAGAAGGGAGATGTACGGGCTAACTAGTCGGAACTCTAAACTCAGGATAGAAAATTGTTGAAGTGGTTACCACTTCTAAGAAAACTCTACATCTGGTCTTTTTTAGTTTTCTCAAGCACTGAAGTCATCGACAGCGCGTAGACAAAAGACTGCGACGAAGTCAGGTCATAAACAGTAGACAGGCGACGTTGGCTTCGGGGTTTTCAGTTATTAGGTAACACTGCTAGCGTGCGGATCTGGACCAGCTCAAATTGTATTTTACTTATTACACTTCTATTTAAATATATTTTCTACCTTACAATTTATCCACGTGTTTTCTCTGTTTACACACCGAATAACCTCAACAAAAATGAACTAAAAATCTACAAAACGATAACAAAATCAATTTGGACGTACGGAATACCACAATGGGGGACAGCAGCAATGAGCCACACGAATAAACCAGAGTCGCTGCAATCGCAGATACTCAGAACAACAGTCAACGCCCCATGGAACGTCTGAACCGAGAATTTACGTAAAGACTTAAAAATACCAACGGTGAAAGAAGAAATCGGCAGGTACGCAGAAAAATACAGGGAAAGAACGGCAACACATCCAAACCATTTGGCTGTTGAAGCGAGCAAAACTCTTATAGAAAGAAGAAACACTCCACTGACCTCACTAAAGAAATAAAATAGTCAAACTCGAAGATGGTATCCCGCGGGGGTAACCATCCACGTGTTATTTAGCAATTAAGTTAGAAAAATTAACCAAATGCCCAGCTGGACAAATTGTAAAGTACAAATTAAATAATAATAATAAAAAAGAATATAATCGCATTCCCTTCGTACTCAATAACGTTCCGGCAACGTTCCAACGCATGATGGATACCGCGCTACGGGGATTAGTAGGAAATAACTTATCCGTATACCTACACGACATCATAATATTCGGAAGCACCATTCAAGAACATAACCGAAATCTAGCTATTGTATTAGACAGATTACAAAATTTAGGATTAAAGATACAACCGGACAGAATAGAATATCTAGGACACGTAGTAACAAAGGAAGAAGTAAATCCCAATCCCAAAAAGATTCAGGCCGTGAAAGATTTTAAAATACCAAAACCACTGACAGATCTCACAAAGAAAGACACTCCATTCCACTGGACTGATAAACAACAGCTTGCATTTGACGCACTAAAACAAAAACTCTGTGAAGCTCCTGTACTACAATAACCAGTCTTTGAAAGAACATTTACATTAATAACAGATGCAAGCAATGAAGAATTAGGAGCAATACTCCTCCAAGAGACATGGACATTCATGCTGTTACATATCCCGAACCTTTGTAGCGGCACGCGTGTAGGACGAATTCGAACTTCATTGTTGTTTTGTTTCGGAGTACAATGCCGTTAGGTTACTGGTATCGCAAAGAGTAGAGAACTCCGAGCAAAACAATGTCGCCGCTAGGTCAACCGTCAATCCAAGTTTTTTTTTTTTTTTTTTATTTCATTTATTAAAATTACAAGCAATTCTCGCGTTGAGAATTTTCAGTAATTTTTCTGGCGTGGCGCAGTGACATGGCTTATTATTTATAATAAATTAATACTTGTGATAGATAAGTATAATTTGTACGTAAGTATTGTAAATAAGTAGATGTTACTTAATTTAAATAACTAGTTGAATCTGTCGTTTAGGTCTAGCGGGTAGTGTCTCTTCAGCCTGCGAATCTGGTCCGTCGTATCAAGTAGTCCAGTGATTAGGGGGTTTCGGTGTTTGTTGACTCTTTTGCTGTATCTGTCGCTGTATTTTGCTATTTCCTCTTTGACTGTAGGTGTCTTGAGGTCGCGGTGTATTGTTTCGTTGGTAACAGACCAAGGTGCATCAATTAGGGATCTTAGCGTTTTCGATTGGAAGCGTTGTAGTATTTCAATGTTGGAGTTGCTTGCTGTTCCCCATAGTTGGATTCCATAGGTCCAGATGGGTTTTATTACGGTCTTGTAGAGGGTAATTTTATTCTGTATGTTTAGTTTGGAGCGTCGGCCCGTGAGCCAATAGAGTTTTTTTAGTTTGTCCTTTAGTTGCTTTGTTTTTTCTTTAATGTGCTTTTTCCAGGTTAATCTCCTGTCCAGGGTCATGCCCAGGTATCTGACTGAGTCATTGCTAGGAATTATTGTGTTGTTGATGGTGACCTGGGGGCAGGTTCGTTTTCGGAGCGTGAAGGTTACATGTGTGGATTTTTTTTCGTTGATTTTAAAGCCCCATTTGTGAAACCACTTTTCCATGGAGTCGAGACTTTGCTGGAGAGTGGATGAGGCCATTACCGGGTCTGCATGGGTAGCTAATAGCGCTGTGTCGTCAGCAAATGTTGCTATTGTTATCTCGTTTGATATAGGTAAGTCAGCAGTGTAGATGGAGTATAGTAGAGGTCCGAGGACACTACCTTGGGGTATGCCGGATTCTATTGGGAATGTTGCGGAAGTCGCGTCTAGGCATTTAACCATGAATTGTCTATTGGTTAGGTAGGATTTTAGGATTGAGTAGTAGGGGTGAGGAAGGGTCCTTTTGAGCTTGTATAGGAGCCCTTCATGCCATACTTTGTCGAATGCCTGTTGGATGTCTAGGAAAACCGCTGAACAATATTTTTTCTTTTCAAGGGTTTGGCTGATCGTATGGGTTATGCGATGGATTTGCTCTACTGTTGAATGTTGTTTTCGGAAGCCGAATTGGTGATCTGGGAGTGTTTTCAAGGCCTCTAGGAGTGGAAGGAGACGATTCGTGAGCATCTTCTCAAATAGTTTTGACAGGGTAGGTAAAAAGACTGATTGGGCGGTAGGAGCTGGTTTCGTGTATCGGTTTGCCGGGTTTCGGGATGAGGGTAATTAGTGAGGTTTTCCAGGCCTTGGGGTAGTGTTCAAGGCGAAGGATCGCATTAAAAATCGATGTAATGAGTGCAATCCCTTTTATGGGTAGTTCCTTGATTGCTTTATTGCCTATTAGGTCGTGCCCCTGCTGCTTTCTTGGGATTTAGGCGACTGATTGTTTCTATAGTCTCTGCAGAAGTGAAGGGCTCAATCGGAGGGGACATTTGGAAGGGGGTGTGCAGGTATTCAGTAACGTCCGCGGCAGCTTTGGAGGAGTGGGGTTTGAATACTTTGGACAAGTATTTCGCAAACAGGTCGGCTTTTTCTATGGGGCTACGCGCCCATCCACCTTGCGGACGGCGGATTGGGGGGATTATTTGTGGGGGCGCGTAAGTTTCCTGGAGGCCTTTCATAGTGAGTAGTCGGAATCGGCTGTGGGGGACAAACTGGCGAGATATTTATGAAAGCAGTCATTTTTGTAATTTTTGATGATTTTGGTTAGCTTTCTAGTTGCGTTGTTTAGTTTTCGTTTGTCGTCCGGTGTTCTATGGGTCTGCCATACTCTTCTTAGTCTACGTTTTTCTGCTATTTTTTTAATATATAATGAGGAAATTCCTGTTTGCTGACAGATGTCTTTGTCGGTGTGGAGAGGCGGATTGCGTTTATTATGCTCGTGTTTAGGTATTCCGTGGCTGCTTCGATTTCTTCCTTGGTTTTTAGTGAAATTAAGGCTGAAGTTGAGTGAGTGAAGACTTCTCTGAAGAGCTGCCAGTTGGTGTGTTGGTTGTGAATAGAGCCATTATGTGTATTCTCGATAATTGTTGAGCTGACTGTTGCTATCACGGGGGAATGATCAGAGGAGAGATCAGCAGAGGAGTTGATTTGAACGTGTCTTGATGAGATATTTTTGGTTACGAAGAAGTCAAGAAGGTCGGGTATTTTGTTAGTGTCTGTGGGCCAGTATGTGGGTTCGTATGTGGTAAGGTAGTTGAGGTTGTTGGTTATTATGCTGTTTAAGAGGTTTTTGCCTCTTGCTGTGACCAGTCTGCTGCCCCATTGGACGTGTTTGGCGTTATAGTCTCCTCCAGCTATGAATCTATTGCCCAGGGTGTCCAGGAAGTTATCAAAGTCTTCTTTGGCGATGGCGTGTCTGGGAGGGCAGTATACTGCTGAAGTGATGATTGTACCATGACAGTCTACTATTGCTACGTTTGTTGCTTGGAGGTAGTCTTTCTGGAATGGTGGAAGTTCATAGTGCTTAATGCTTGATTTGATTATGATTCCGGTGCCGCCGTGGGCCTTTCCGCTGGGGTGTTGGGTATGGTAGAATTTGTAGCCATTTATTTTTAGGTAGTTCTTGTCGGTGAAGTGGGTTTCCGATACGAGCATTACGGCGATTTGCTGGTGTTTTAGGAAGAGTTCTAGTTCAAGTTTGTGTTGAGCTAGACCGTTGGCATTCCAAAGAGCTATGCGTCTTGGTTTTATTTTGCGTCTGGGCGTGTTAATTTATCCATGATGAGTGTTAGTAGCGATAGCAGATTGTTTATTTGCTCCGATTGTTTCTCTATTAGCTTTTCGAGCCTAGAGACGTTGTCTGTGTTTGGCGAATTGGGGACACTGATTTGGGAAGGATCTCTTTGGCTATTCTGATTGTTTTGGATGCCTTGTAATGCTTGGGCATAGGAGGTTGAGGTAGTGGTGAGTATTTGGTTGGTTGAGGGGATTGGGGTAGTCGTGAATTTCGGCGGGCTGGGTATTTGGTTGGTTACCTCTTTTTGCTCTGGGTTTAGGGTACTTGTTTGTGTACCAGGTTTTGTAGGCTGGACAGCCTTTGTAGTTGGCAGGATGGTTACCTTGGCAGTGGATGCACTTCGCTGGGGTTTCCGGTGATTTACTGCATTGGTCGGTGGGGTGTGTACCTGCGCATTTAACGCAGCGGTATGTATGGTTGCAGTATTTTTGCGTGTGGCCGTACCTTTGGCACCTTTTGCATTGAACTATCTCTTTTTTGGCTAGCGGTGGTTCGAATTTTACTATTGCGTTCATAAGTCGACTGATGTTGTAAATTTCCTTGTTGTTGGGTTTTTGTTTTATGTCTATAAAAAATAAGGACAACGGGTCTTTCGAGACTCTATGTCTTATGTTGCTTATGTTGATGACTTCGTGGCCGAGTTTTGCTAGCTCGTGTTTTAGCTCGTCAATGTCTGATGAGTGGTGGATGTTTCGTAAGACCACCCGGAAAGGCCTTTCCTGTTTGAGTTGGTAGGTGTGGAAATTGGCGTTTAGGGTCCTAAGTGTCTTTGTGAGTTTTCTATATGCTTCTGGGTTCGTTGGCAGTATTTTTATTTTGTTATTATTTATTTTTAGGTTGTAATCCTCCTTGGAGATATCTCTTTCCAAGGACTTGATCATTGTTTGGATGTCGATGACATCATCAATAAATATTGGCGGGGGAGGGGGGATTCTCTGTGCTTGTTGGTTTGGCAGCGGGTCTGCGATTTCCATGGCGTCGTTTGTGGATTCCAATAAGGTGAACCTGTTGTGGGTGTTTATTGTAGATTGTTCGTTCCGTGTGTCGATCATGTTAGATTTCGGTGATTCTATTTTTCGCTTTTTCGTATTCGATCTGCTGCACTTTTGCCACGGGGGAGGTAGAGCGGGGTGGTTGAGGATTTGCTCAGGAGAGCCTGATCGTGGTTGGTGGGCCATCATCGAGCTAGTTGATTCGAAGTGAATAACTAGTCGTGAGGCAATGAGGCTAGTATTCGGGTTAGGGTTGGGTGCGTGGGGTTTTCTTCTCACTAAAAGATTGGAAACACTTGGCTGTGATCACTTTTAGACGGTTGGACGGCACGTGTTGTTTTCGAACTTCACTGGGCACTTGAGACACGTCTGAACGCTTCGGCACTCAACAGCGAACTGCAATCCAAGTTGAATTCAAACTTTTTGATTGTCCCCCGACCAGTATAAATAAACAAACGTTTTGACGAGCGATAATTTGAGTAATCGCAGAGCTAGCATACGGACGCATTAGAAGTATATACGGAGCTTCTCGAGATAACGCGTATTTATTTCGTGAGATTTATCATAGTTGGACTTGTGCTTTGTGTTGAATTAATTTCTATACACAAAATATATATTTAACAAATTTCTCACCAAAACAGTTAGTCTTTATTATTTCGTGTTATCCTAAAAGACTAATCCGCTACACCTTGAATCCTCCTCAGAAAAACTATTCCACAACCGAGTAAGAGTTACTAGCAATAGCATGGTCAATCAAAAGACTAAGGCAATACTTACTTTATAGAAAATTTAAGATTCAAAATGATCATCAAGCTTTAAAATGCTTAAAAAATGTTAAGAATCTTCCTTCGAAACTCATGCGATGGCAGCTGAGACGCGAAGAGTACGATTATGAAATTGAATACAAAAAAGGAAAGGAAAATATAGCTGCAGACGCTCTATCCCGATTGTATCCTATCTCCAATGAAAAAATTCAATCCGTATCATTCGATCTAGAAAACCCAGACTTTTACGATGACCGTATCGATTGGAAAAATAATACAAGCCCAGCTCCAATAACTCAAAAACCTAACAGACCACGCTTTAAACAAATTACAAACCGAACTAGGAGACTTTAACGAACAACACTGATTATATCAATTAACTAAACACTTTACTAAATGCCAAACTGAATGCTTACAAATAGGAATAAACGACAATAGCTTCAGCACGTTAGAAAAAATAAACATTCAACTTATATTAAGATTCTTGACAACGAGACTCCCACAAATTAACGAATACAAAGCACCATCACTGGACAAATCTAGAACAAGACATCACAGAATTTGTACAAAACTGTGAAACTTGCCAACGAGAGAAATTGAACCGTATCAGAGCAAAAGAGCAACCCGTAATAACTGACACACTCGTTAACCCTAATGACAAAATCGCAATGCATATATTCAGACCTCTCACAAAAACCAAACGAGGTAATCAATTTATCCTGTCTATTCAAGACTAATTGACCAAATACCTCGTTCTCATCCCTTTAAAAGACCAAACAGCCAACTCGATCATCAACGAACTTTTGGATCATTATGTGTACATATTTTCCGCACCTAAAAGTATCTTCACGAATATGGGATGAAATTTCGTGTGTCAACTGATGGATCCATTTAAACAAGCTTTCAAAATCCGACACATAAAATACTTCTTTCTGTACCACTAACTGTACCACCTTCAGAAGACAACGAATGGAAAATAACAAAAATTTATCCGATACCTTTCAAGCAAAACTCTGTATTTATCGCACCTGTAGTAGAAACTGATACTAACCAACTTAGAACAATACACCTTTGCCGATAGCCACTACTTAAACAAATATAAACGAACGGCGATCATCCACATTTGTAAGGGAACTCAACCAAGTCACAATAGAATCAGTTCACCTGAATGCCGAATCGAATAATTAATAACCAACAGACAGTAAAAACTTACCCAACTGCTGTGAGGTGATATGCGTGATAGGTACTGAAGAAACACTCGAATATATTTAACAACGAATATTTATGTAATATCGGAATATATTAAAGGTGTAATTTTGTCCGATTAATTATAATTTATTAATAATGGATTGAAAATACAGATATTAGTTAGACAGAAAAACGATGTTTGATTAACAGGAAAACTAAATGCAACGCTCGTATTTACATCAAATAACTTGACAACTATTTGGTAACTCTCTCTCTCTCTCACTAGCAACTCTAACAACTCTACAACACTGACAACTCGATCAACTCTAACGACTCTACTCTTCGACGACTCGATTAGCTCTCTCAACTCTACTCTTCGATGTCTCGATCAACTCTCTCAACTCTACTCTTCGATGTCTCGATCAACTCTGATTCTCGCAACAAACTCACTTTTCGACTCGCATACTCTGACCTCTCGGTCATCGCTCCTTGAACCCGAAACCGTCCTTCTGCTCTAACGTTGTTTATTGCTTTTCTCACATTACTGTAAGAACTAGGTGACTTTAGTCACATAGGCGCTCTTAAATGTAAACGAACCACAGAAAGACGACGTACACGGTTTTTTCTGATTTCAACCGACCTCTAATTCAAATTATTTTACGATATTACATTTATTTAACAATATATTCTGTATGTACACGTGGCGTAAAACTCGCGGTTACTAATATCGGTTCGCGGTTCGCGATTACAAGTTCGAACTCGGGTCGATGCGTTTCGATATGCGATACGAGTTCGGACGATGATTGCCTGAGATGTCGAGCAACTCGAATCAGTGATTGCTGCCAACTACCAACTATCAATTCGGACAGGCATGTAACGACTGACTTTCCGTCACGATGATGCTGCAGAGGAAAACTATGATGGGGTGTGTCTAAGGATACGAGATCATCAGATCCGTTGAGGAAAGCGTTTGTTCGGAAAGTGAGGGAAATGGACGTCGCTGCTAATTGGCTAATTTTGAGTTGGTGGTTGGAAAAGGATGCTAACCACCCTTGGGAGAAAGTTACTAGCAGGAAGCGTCGTACGTGAGGAAAGTAGATTTCCAGCATCTTCCCGTAGTGTGTGGTAGGTATAGGGACTGTTAAGACAAAGACTTTTTGTCCCTTTGGAGGACCTTAGCTAAATAGATCCTAAGATTTATAGCGGGTCCTTAGACTAGCTGAAAATATTCTGTAAGAATGTATCGACATCTGGCAATCATCTTGTCCGAAGGATAGGGTCTTTGTGTAGCGAACCACGGGACAGAAACCGTTGGAAAGTTTGCTGTTGAGTGCCACTACAGCTGTATTCAAGCTGGAAGAGTTGATGTTTGCACCTTTACAGCCTGAAAATCATTATATCATTATTGTAGTATCGTAAATATAATAATTAGTTAGTTTATTAAAAAGAAATGGATTAAACAGAAAACAATGGTTATTTAACATGAACTAATCGGGACAACGTATTGTAATTAATTAACAACTTTTGTCAACACAGATTCAACTCTCTCTCAACAACGCTAACAACACTATCTCGACAACGCAATCCGCACTCTCTGGCTTCTCATCTCATACTGCCGTTAATTCGTTTATGTCTCTTAGCAACCCTTTGTCTTTTGTCTGATATCTTTTGTTCAAGCCCCATCATGCGCACGGTCAGCAATAGCTCGTTTACAATTCGCACGGCACCCCTTAGGCCCCTCGTCCACGATACTACATTATCCTTACGAAAAATGTGCAGATCGACGTATTATGTAAAACACATAAAATCTTAGAAATCAGACAACCGAGTTTAATTAGCAGCAAAACTGGAGTTCGACTCGAGACGTCGTTGCTTGCGGACATCTTTGCCGCGAGCTCCCGCTCGTGAGCATAAGGCTAGTTGTAATAGTAGTTGATTAAAGGTAGATGTGTCATAGCGTGGGTGGAATTAGTCTAAAGGAAACATGAGAAATACCAATTTTTAACGAGCTAAATAGTGATGGATAATTCCCATTTGAGATGAATGAGGATGTCATGGGTACGTATAGTGATTTTAGTTTATTGTTGACTTGCATAAGATGAGAGGGTTTAACGGATGCGAGAAGTCGCAGGTTAAATTGGAAGGCGTAGCGGGGCTAAAATCGATATAACGATTAATGTTATTGAGTGAGTAAGCGTTTAGTTTATTATAATTAAAGTTAAAGTGAGCTAAATTAATATTAAGTTAATCTATTGGCTAAATTAAAGGAAATAGAAATAAGAATTTGACTAGAATAGGAATTGAAATAAAGTGTAATTACGGTTCGGGAACTACAACGAATGAATAACTACGAGTCACATGTTAAGGTGGACGTAGGTCATAGACAGAAAGATAGGGTAGATAATAAAGTCAACGTGTAATTAAAATAAATATCTAATTTAATACCGAATATTAATTATGTATACAGTTTGAATATTCTTGCATTAAGTGCCGATGTTTAAAGTTTAAATAATCGTAGTTCATTGTTAAATAAAGGTCAATTTGGGCAATGGCCATATAAAATGCGATTTTGTTAGCATTGGGTTGGATTGGTGGTCCGGGCCTGAAATAAAAATAAAATAAAATAAATATAATAAATATAACAAATATAATAAAGATAATAAATTGATAGTTGTAGAAAGAAGCTGTAGTTAAAGTATAGTAAGGTATAGTAAGGTTAATGAGATCATAATAAATTGATCGCTATGTAGAAATTAATAAATAAATTTGGTACTTCTTCTAATAACTTCTTCTAATAATAATAAATAAAATAATATGAATAACCAGAAAGTTAGGTGTAGATAATCATCGACTAATTCGTCTCAATTAGGTAATAAAATGAATTAAATTAATCGTGGTATATGTATATATCGCTACATAATAGAAATACACAGGAAGTTAATTATAACTAAATTATGATTAAGGTTATTCGAAATAAATTTAGCATGGAACGTCGAAAACAAAGGAGGTAAGCTAATAAATAAAAAACAGGATGAACCGAATTAAAATAAAATGGCTTATCGGTCAAAATTGGTGTATCTAGTATTAAAAACAATAGGAATATTTATGATTAGACCAACAATGGCTCATAGACATCCAATGTCAAGCAGGAAGATATAATAATAAAATATAATAGATATGGATTTTATAAAAGTTAAATTTATAATATTTATTATGAAAATAGTTGTTGTCGTGGTTGGGTTATGTACTAATAAGCATTAATAAGAAACGCATATGTAGGATTAGAAATTGGAAATTAAAACGAAATAGTGATTTTGTTTAGCAGTATTACTCTGCCAAAGGGAAAGTGGATGAATCATTGGTAGTGATGGGCCTTGCGCCATAAAAAAAATAATTTTTGTTGTATAATATAATGATTAAAGTGAGTTAGATAGCATAATAAATATCAAAATAAAGTGGTAGTCATTGGAGCTTAAATGTAAAAGAACGGTAATGGTTAAAATCGGAAACACATTAGGAGGATTTGAGAATTGTGAATAAAAGAAATAGTTATTTATATGTCGGAATAGCGGTGGCATATTGAAGCGTTCGATGAACCTTTACTTACTTTACCGTCGCGGATATAGCTAATATTTATCGGTACAAATGTGGGCACTACAAGAGGCTATGAGTAATGGCGAGAGGATGGTCGAGATGATGGTGACAACGAATTCAGGTTCGATAACGAATCCACGGTCCACGGGAGGACAAGTATCAACGTAATACTCGATTCGGGTAACTTCTCGATAACTCAATCAGCAATTCGTCCAACGACTAACTAACAAACTAACTCTCCCTTAATCCAAAAGAAACTGCCCTTATATACTCCTGCCCCACTTCTCAGTTGTCGCCCTATTGGGATGATGGCTCCCTCCATAATCACATTGCGCATGGCTGAGATAGAATCGAGAGATAAGTTGCATTATTGAGTGTAATTAATTTTATTTACTTTTCATGTTATTTGCCTCTTTTAGTTATTGTTAGGACGGTGCTAAGTGTATAAAGTTGTGTATGTTTAATTTGGTGATATCATCATATTATCGACAGTGATCTTCGAATACTGTTTGAGTCATCACTATATTCAGGAATAGTTGAAATGTGTTAACCATGTTTAACGCATGTAAATATAGTATAAGATTGGGAAAGTGGGATTATTTTAATCACATAGGTTAATAACATGGAATAAGACGGAATGGGAGTAATTTTCTAAATGAAAGTTCCCAACAAAATGGCGGTTTGGTTTTCGATACGTCATGTTGTTGTACGGTTCTATATGTGTCAGACGCAGTATTCGATGTCCACTCGCAACTTTGGGAAGAGGTCGCCACCTTATGGACCTCTTGTTTGCTGGTAGAGATAGAGTCTGGTCGAAGTGGGTTCCACCGTGGTTGAGCGGTTACATTGAAGATTTTTGGTATCTCGGAAATTTTCTCGTGGTTTAAAATTATTTTAGTTAGTTTTATACAGTTGTGGCTATCTACTCGTCAAGTCGCGTGTTGGGCGCGAAAAATCTGAAAGTATGGAAATATTACTGTTGAGATATGTGTAATTTTCTGTGCTGGACTAGGTTGGATGCGTAATAGAGATACTTGTATGTGAATATCAGTGTGTGGAAGTATGTGTGTCCGAAGCGTCTCGAAAACAAAGGAATGTAAACTGTTCAATACGTTAACGGTCGTTTAAGAGTACGTTAAGAGTCGGTTAAGAGTCGTCGTCGAGAAAGAGTCAGGTATAGAGAAAGTGCTGAGACGCGTGCAAGTGTGTATTGATGAATATCTTTGGAATCGTTTATCAAATAAATATATTACTATTTTAATATTAATTCCAAGTGTAAATTTACTGTTCCTATAAAATTATTTCGGCTTCAAAGATCCACAATTCTCAACATGGTAGCAGAAAACGTGGTTGCCGAGATTTAAAGTTATGGAACCACGTGTAGCCGGGAGTGAATGTATAAAAGTCGATTTATAAAAAGGAATAAAAATTGGAAATAAGTTCTGAAGAGATAAAAAGGCTATTGGTAGAACAAATAAAAAGATTCTGGATAATAAAGAGAATTATTTTTGAAAAAGAAAAAAGGTGTGAATATAGAAAACGAATCAAGATGCCAAGGGACGACGAAGTTAAGGTTCAAATATTCGATGGACGTGATTACAGAATGTGGAAGAAAAGAATACTAATGTATCTAAAGTGTAAAGAATGTGATGAACCGGCTACACGAGAGAAAATGGACACGGATGCGCAAGATAAGTGGGATAAAAAGAATCATTGGGCGATGAACTACATCTATAGTAGTATAACGAATGAGCAACTAGAATTTGTTGGTGATCAAGACACTGCTTTTAAAATAATGCAAAAGTTTGATGAAATGTATATGAAGGAATCAACAGCGGTGCAAATTTGTATAAGAAGTAGACTAGATATGATGAGGCTGAAAGATTTTGAAGAATCAAGTTCATTTTTCACAGAATTTGAAAAAACGATTAATGAATTAAAGAGTGCTGGTGCAAATGTAAGCGAACGTGAAAAACTCGACTACATGCTGAAAGCACTACCAGAATCATTGAGCTATGTTGGTGACTTAATCGACTCAGTGAAAGAAAGTGATAAGACTTGTGAATTTTTGAAAAATAAAATTATAATGTGGGAAACGCGTAGCAAGAAAGAAAGTGAGAGAACAAAGTCAAATGTATTTACAGCCGAAAAAAGGGACATAAAGTGCTATGGCTGTGGAAAGTACGGTCACATGGCAAAAAATTGCACAAACACGTATAGAGGCGGAAACAATGGCGGAAACAATGGAAGAACGCAACAGCAAGGAGGTGTGTATCAGCCGCAGCAGAATAGGGGTCGCGGCGGACGAAGTTTTAGCCAAAGAAGACGAAGATACGGCCAACGAAGAATTGGACAACGAGGACAAAGCAGAGGCCGGCAACAACGCTACTACGAGGCAAGTCAACACGATGCAAATTATTCACACAACGAGGGCTACGACGACCAAGAAATTGGATCTTTTCTAACGAGAGTAGAGCGCGAAAATAATAACAATGAAATTACGGTATGTACTAGCGATACGCGAAAAATAGATTGGTTAGTGGATAGTGGATGTTCAGATCACATTATAAATAATGACTCTTATTTTGTTGAGTACGAAAATTTAAAAAACCCGATAAATGTAAAGTTAGGAGACGGTAGAATTCTAAAAGGAACAAAAGTCGGAAAAATTTTAACTTACTTTGAAGTAAACAAAAGGAGGATCAAAATTACAATGTCTAATGTATTTTACGTGAAAGAAATGGATAAAAACTTAATTAGCTATGCGAGAGTAACGAATGAAAATAAGATAGTCTCAGCAGGAAATACTTTAAAGATATATAATAAATACAGAAAGTTGATAGGGATAGCATTCAAAGATCATGGTTTATATAAGATAAATAGTTACATTGAAAGGCAAGAATCTCATGCTAAAAATGTAGAAAAAATGACGAATAAAGAAAAATTTCATAGGATCTTAGGACATATAAATTTTAATTATTTAGATGCAATGTGTAAGAAAAAATTAGTTGAGGGAATGCCAGAAAAATTTGAGCAAGTACAATTAAAATGTGGTACATGTATCCAAAATAAAATGCATAATTTACCCTTCCAAAATAACCGTAGAAGAGCACGCGAGATTTTAGAATTAGTACATACTGATTTAAATGGACCTCATAATAATACCGGGTTTGATGGATCCAAATATTTCTTGACATTTATAGATGATTACAGTAAGTGTGCATTGATTTATACTTTGAAATCAAAAGGTGAAGTTTACAATTGCTTCCTTGATTACATAAACAAAGTCGAAAATCTTACTGGCAAGAAGATAAAGAGATTAAGATGCGATAATGGAAAAGAATATATGAACAACAACATGTACAATCTAACTAGGGAAAAGGGAATTGTCGTAGAACCATGCCCACCTTATGTTCACGAGTTAAATGGAACAGCTGAACGCTACAATAGAACAATCATGAATTCTGCTAGATGTTTATTACATGATTCAAAGCTGAATATTAAATATTGGCCGGAAATAGTTAAAGCCGCGGCGTACTTAAAAAATAGAACCGTTACAAACACATATGAAAATAAGACACCATTTGAAATATTTTTCAAAAGGAAACCGAATATAAATAATTTAAGATTGTACGGAAGTAGAGTTTTCGTAAGAATACCCGAAGTTAAAAGAAATTCGAAATGGGACAGAAAAGCAGACACTGGGATACTTGTAGGTTATGAAAACAATGGATATAGGATACTAGTTAATAATAAAATTGTAATTGCAAGACACGTAGAATTCATAGGTGAAGATGATAATTTAGTAGGATTTCGAGGAGAAGATGGACCAGGCAATGAGACAGAAAAGGTTTTTGACGAACATTCGGATGTAAACGAAAAGGTCGAGCAGGTCACAATAAAAGAGGAGAGAAATTTAAGCAACGAGTCAGAAGAAAACCTTGAGGACACAGAAAATAATTTGAGAAGGACAGGACGGGAAAGAAAGAAACCTCAAAGATATGGCCAAACGAGCTCATATTTCATTTATGTGAATATAGTTAGTGCAGACAGTCCTCAAACCTATGAAGAAGCTTTAAGTGGAGACGAAAGCGGTTCATGGAAAGAAGCAATGGATCGAGAAATAAATAGTTTAATGAAAAATAAGACCTGGCAATTAGTAGAGAAACCAAAAGACAAAAAAGTATTAGACTTGAAATGGATATATACGAATAAATCTGATAATCGTAAGAAAGCGCGACTAGTTGTTCGAGGCTTCCAACAAAAGGAAGTACTGGAAGATTTATACTCTCCAGTAGCAAAAATGCAAACGTTGAAGTTATTACTATCTTATTGTTGTCAATATGGTTTGACGATTAGGCAAATGGATGTAGAAACAGCTTTCTTAAACGGAATTATAAAATCGGAAGTATTTGTAAAACAACCTATAGGTTACGACGATAAAAGCGGGAAAGTATGTAAATTATCAAAAGCGTTATATGGATTGCGTGAAAGTCCAAGGGCTTGGTATGAATGTTTCGACGAATATATGAAAAAATTAGGATTTCAAAAAAGCAAGAGTGATTATTGTCTGTATATGAAGTATGAGAGCGATGATGTTATATATTTAATTCTATTCGTAGACGACTTATTAATATGTGGGAAAAACATAAGAAAAATCGATGAAATTAAAATAAAATTGTCAAACAAATTTTCGATGAAGGACTTGGGTGAAGTAAAGACTTACTTAGGAATAAACATTGAATACGATAATAAGAAGGGTGAGATGAAACTGGATCAAAGTAGTTATATAGAGTCATTAGCGAAACATTATAATATAGAAAACAGTAAATTATATTCTACACCAATGGAACAAAACTTAAGTTTAGAACCCGCACAATCAGCCTCAGACGATATAAGATATAGAAATCTCATAGGAGCTTTGTTATATATTAGTACTGGAACAAGATTAGATGTTAGCTACAGTGTAAATTATTTAAGTCGATTTCAAAACAGTTACAACGAGACCCACTATAAATATGCATTGAGAATCTTGAAATACTTATATTTAACTAGGAAATTAAAATTAACTTATAAAAAGAAATTTGAATGCTGAAGTTATTGATTGTTTTGTTGACGCTGATTGGGCTGGAGATAAAGTAGATAGAAAATCCACTACGGGATTTATCATAAGATTTTTCGGAAACGCAATTTACTGGAAATCGAGGAAGCAAAGTAGCGTAACAAAATCATCAACAGCCGCCGAGTATGTAGCTTTATCGGAAGCTGTGAGCGAAATTAAATTTCTAAGAAAATTGTTGAAAGATTTTAAAATAATGATCGAGACACCAATAAAAATTTACGAAGATAATTCTGGAGCGATTGCGATATCAAAATTTGGAAATTTAACAAAAAATTCTAAGTACATTGAAGTTCACTTCCATTTTGTGAATGAAAGTTACGAAAATAAAGAAATTGACATTATAAAAGTAGATTCAGAAAATAATGTAGCTGATATTTTAACGAAGGCTCTAGGACGGAACAAATTTGAAAGTTTTAGATTATTTTTAAGAATAGTGTGATTAACTTATAAAAGGAAATGAACATCCAGCACAAAAAATTAAGGAGGTGTGTTGAGATATGTGTAATTTTCTGTGCTGGACTAGGTTGGATGCGTAATAGAGATACTTGTATGTGAATATCAGTGTGTGGAAGTATGTGTGTCCGAAGCGTCTCGAAAACAAAGGAATGTAAACTGTTCAATACGTTAACGGTCGTTTAAGAGTACGTTAAGAGTCAGTTAAGAGTCGTCGTCGAGAAAGAGTCAGGTATAGAGAAAGTGCTGAGACGCGTGCAAGTGTGTATTGATGAATATCTTTGGAATCGTTTATCAAATAAATATATTACTATTTTAATATTAATTCCAAGTGTAAATTTACTGTTCCTATAAAATTATTTCGGCTTCAAAGATCCACAATTCTCAACAATTACAGTAAAACTTCGATACAGTCGGCTTGATATAGTCGGCTGCTCGGAAGTTCCTTTATGAAATTACATTTGCAAGGAAGGCAAGAGCGGTGTTCCGTAAATTTTTGGTTGATGGGAAAAATTGTCGAGGATAAGACGTATTTTAGTAATAGATATATGGAAGCAGCTTCTTGTTGGCTATACGCGGCGGTAGGGAAAATTTGGAAGTATGGTCTTCATGTGGTGTTCTACTCCGTGTTGAATTTTTTTTCGTCCGAAATCAGGCGGACGCGTTATGCCCGGAAATTCGGCGAGGAGTTGGTGATACGTCGATTCACCGATGATCTTTTTTATCGACACTGTGTCGTGGCCGAGTATTCTCTTGCGAACAGGTTGGTGGTCGTTCGATTAGGCGTTTGCTTCGCGGATCCATTTGAATTCATTTGAAGTCTCGTCGAAAAGAGGTTCAGTGACACCAGAATCGTATCGTAAGTCGCGATGCGCGTTCCGTTGGTCGCAAACAGTTCATAGTCGTCTTTGTTGCGGGCTCGCGTAGTTTATATACATACATAGGTCGGCACCCATGTCCACGAAGAAAGAAATACGCGAACTCCTGCCTTCCACGAAAATGCAGCGGGATGAGAGGCCGTCGTCGTACGCGGCAGTCGCGGGCGGCTGCTCGCGTTTCCCTAGTTCCAATTACAGGGAGAACGGTACTTTCTTGCACGGTCTTAGAAGGTCTCGTGGTAGTAGCAGGGACCATTCTGCTGCATCATGTCTCGGGAATTCGGGGATTGCAATCGTGGTCGGTGACCACTGCCGAAGAGCAGCGCGCCAATTTGCGCTACTAGTCGGCTTACCCAGTCGTACCCCCTGGGTGCGCAGGGTGGTTCCAATGCCTGCTGGCTGCTGCTATTTGTTCGGTTTCTGGTCTCCCACTATGGTCAGGGCATCCACACTAGTTTCCCTTATGGCGGCCAGAACCCGTTGTGTATTCACTGGGAAGCGGTTGTTCCAAAGTGTCAGAACGAGGTCCGAGATCGGTGGGACAGCAGCTTCTTCAGGTCCCTGTAGAACTGGGACGGTGTCCTGTCTGTGTCCTGTAAACGGAATGAAATGAACGTGTTTGTGCCACATAAAGACATCAACAGTGTTCGTAATGGCGAACCACAACGAGGAAGGGCGCGCAACGAACACCACTGACCGCGGAGACACAATAAGTGAACTATTCCGCGTATTACCACCAGACTTTCCGGGGCCGCGCACGGAAATGTCGGTCCGCTTGTAACTGGATCCAGGGAAACAGGACCAGATAATTTGGGGTCGGGACGCGATGGGGAGATGTAGGAGCGTTTGAGTTCGGTGTGATTCTTGTAGGGTGCAATGGGTCAATGAGGCGGGAAAGGTAATAATAATTGTAAGGAAGTAGTGAAATGAAATGAGGGGTATGAGTGGACTGAGGTGACAGGAGAATGCATGGGAGTGAAATAGTGTTGGGTGATGCGGGGGAGAGTGAGTGTGTGGAAATGGAAATAGAGTTGGCATGTATGATGATTGAGTGGGTGAGCAACAAGACGTTTGTGCGTAATTGGGTGATAATATCCTCACTGAACAAGAATAAGTGGGGATATAGTAGGAAGTGTGCGAGAAACGAAAAGTACGGTTAGTAATCGCTAATTTGAATTTATCCGGTATTAGCGACCTTCGGATGAAGTCAAATAAACATCTAGACAAGACCCCATCGACTATAATGGCAGATCCACGCGTCACGGTAATTAGTCGCTTATATACATACGCGATATTGGATAACTGCAAATAAATAAACAATAATGTGAGCATGTACAGTCGACTCGATGTAAGTTCCTATTTTTAAGAAATAAAGTCGGGCCGGCCAGGGTTCTTATACTTATAATATTTATTTGGTCATTTATTTATTGTGACACGAGCCGAACTAAGTTCCTTGGAATGAATAAATAAGTAATGGGGTGCCGCGTAATGAGGGGGCTGTAGGAGTTACGTGGTGATTAGTAGATTGGAGTATGTAGCGGTTGGATGTATGCACCCCTATAATATTTTAATATTTTATTATTTTATTTATTCTTTTAGTTTAGTTTATTTATTTATTTATAACATTGTATTGATTAACTAGTAATTGTTTTATTCGTTTTATTTATTTATTATTTATTAATTAAACTATTTATTTACTTATTTATTTTATTTATTTTATTATTTATTATTTATTTATTGATTTATGGTATTTATTACTTATTGTTCATTATTTATTATATATTGTTGTTATTTACCTATATTGTGGTGTTTGGGCGCGCATCATCGGGTCTTTAGCAGTATGCAGACGTTCGACAGGGGAAACTTAGTTAGCACAATTACTGTAAATATTATCATTGTTTGGCTTATTTGTTGACGACTTGGCGAGTTTATGGACAATGATTGGATACATTTGGACGGTATATGGGCAGGATGTTGACGACTTGGCGATGTTTATGGACTTGTTTATTATATACAATATGGATAGGCGGTCTAAGGTAAATAAACGTACGGCGCAGGGGGTTTTGGAGCCCCCAGGCCCCGTCGGGAACACGAGTCGCTTATCAGGCACAACCCGACGGTCATCATGTTACTGGAAGAACGGCGGGGGAGGTGGAACCCCAGGCACCCCCTTGTGCGGTAATAGCACAACTGTACTGGGGAAAAGGAAAAGGAGAAGGGCAAGCTAAAGAAGACGACAGCGGGAGGAGAGAAGCTGAGGATGATGTCTGTCGTGAAACCGAATGAGAATGTGATAATCTCGGTTATTCCGAGGAAAGGTGAGGGGAGGAAAGTAAGGATCTCTGCCCCTTTAAACCGAGTAAGAGGCTTCGGAGGAGCTCTATGATTAGTGAAAAGACGGAGGTTGGAGTGGTTGAGGAATCGGAGGGTTCCTTTGGGACTAGAGGGAGTGACCGCAGTACGCTGGTAGCAGGGAAAGGGCTGGCCTACGCTACAATGCTGGCCAGGAGGGTGGTTGAGAGGAACGTCAGCGCGAAATCCGCGAAATCGGTTATGGCTAGCGAAGCTGAGGATAGTGCGAGAGACGATACGCAGATTAGCGATGTTGACGACGAGGACTTTCTGATCTCTAGGGCTGAGTTGAAAGGGCTCACACAAGCCATGGCAGGGGCGGCTAAAATGTTCAACATGGTGTTGAAGAGGTTAATAAAGTGGTAGAGTAGAGAGATAATAGAGATAAAAGAGGAGAATAGAGTGATAAGGGGTGACTACAGCGAGGACTCCGAAGGACGGATGAGGGTAGAAAAAAGGAGGAGGGAGAGGAGAGCTCCCTTAGAGCAAGCTACCCCGATGGTGCGCCCGGGAAGCAACCGGCTGGTTGGTACCGAAGAGAGGGGCGTACCAAGAAACAGGAGGAGGAAGGAAGCCATACTAATGAAGGTGGAGGAAGGTTGTGGATGGCTATAAAGCCATTATAAGAGGATAATGGCGGTGAGGAGTTCATTGGAGGGAGCCACGGGGGTCCGTAGGACGAGAGCGGGTCATATCCTGATTGAATTCGACAGGACGGTGGTGGTCAGTGAGGCGGCAGCTAAATTGAGAGCCGCCTTGAGTAATAGTATGAAGGTGGCCGCTCTGGTGAACAGGGCGACTCTACAAATAAGGAACATCGACCCCCTCACCAGCAGGGAAGAGCTGGTGGAAGAAATCAGGTCGCAGTGAGGAATCGAGGAGAGTGGGGATGTGGAAATTAAATCTATAAAGGCGGCACCATGGGGCACGCAAGAGGCGGCGGTGGTCCTCCCGGTAAGTGGAGTGCCTAATGACGAGAGAGAAAGGAGACTGAGAACTGGGCTAACGATAGCCTCCATTAGGCAGTTAGCTAATGTTCGGCGTTATTACAGGTGCCACATGTTGGGGAATGTGGCGGCAAGGTGTACTGTTGCATGTCCTGGCAGAGAGTTGTGTAGGAGGTGCGGCAGCGCTGAGCATAGTATGAAAGATTGTGATAGAGAGCCGAGATGCGCCATGTGTCTGAAACATGGTGGTATAAATGCAAGGCATGTAACGGGTTCGTTAGCGTGCCCTATGGTGCGCTTAGGTGTTAGGAATAGACGGGGCCCAATTAGGGTCTTACACATAAACCTAAACAGATGCAGGCTTGCGCAAGATCTGATGATGCAGTGCGTATGTGAAAGCAGGGTGGACATAGTGGTCATCTCCGAGCCCTATAGGCAGTTGCCTTATTGGTTTAATGACGAGGGTGGGGATGCATCGGTATGGGTCACCCAGTTTAATGGAAAACACGCGGCGAGCGAGACCCTGATAAGAAATGTAGGGCATCGAGGAAGCAGACGTGAGGATAGCTGTTGGGAAATGCCATCCCAGGAAGGCGGCTGGAGTGGATGGGATTCCTGGCACTGTAATGAGATTATTGGCGGAGCAAAGACCTAGCGTGCTCCTGACAGTGCTCAACGGAATAAATACCCGTGGAAAAATACCGGCGGTATGAAAAGAGGCTGGGGTGGTATTAATACCCAAGCCTGGCAATGAACCTGGGACGTCATCGGCGTATAGGCGGATTAGCATACTGCCGGTGTGGGAGCACGCGCTGAAAATGCTCATAGAGAGGAACATTGGTCAGGATCCCTTCCATAGGGATCAGTATGGCTTCAGGAGAAAGAGGGGAACTCTTGAAGCCCTGGATAGGACGGTCGCAGTTGCTGAAGAGTGTAGAAGAAGGGGCCTGGTGTGTGTGTTCTGGTCGCCCTTGATGTGAAGAACGTCTTCAACACTCTAAGGTGGGAGAGGATAATGGAGGAGATTCGAAGGAGACGGCTACCGGGACGGCTACAGGAGCTTTTTGCGGACTATCTGGCTGAGAGGAGAATATTGGTGCACTGTCGGGACGGTGTTGTAAGGAGGAACGTCCACGCAGGGGTCCCACAGGGGTCGGTCTTAGGACCGTTACTGTGGAATCTAGTGTATGACAGGGTGCTGGAGGCGCTGGACCGGGAGAAGGATACCGAAGCAGAAGCGTTCGCCGACGATCTGGCGGTTCTACTCAAGGTCAGAGGGTTCCACGGCATCAATGAAAGGATAGCCTTTACCTTAGGTCATAGCCTTGACCACCAGGTGGTGCTGCGAGGCTGGCCAGGGAGAAGATGGAGGTTATCCTCTTAACAAGGAAGAGGATTCCGAAGATTTTTAATGTTGACATGGGGGATGGGGGGGAGATTTTCACTAGCCGTGTTGTGAAGTACCTAGGGGTAGTGTTGGATAGTGCTAGGGGATTCTCCCTCCACCTCAAAGCAGTTTGTGATAAAGCGGAACGGTTCTTGGGCGCCATACGGAGCCTACTCCCAAACGTCGGTGGGCCCAACGATTTAGTCAGGAGACTGTATTATGGTGTCTGGGAGTCTGTGGTACTATATGGCGCACCGATATGGGCCTCTTCTCTGGGAAGAGAAACAAAGAGGACGATCATGAGAAAGGCGCAAAGGGCAGCGTTGATCCGTACGTCTACCGCCTACTGTACGGTGTCTCTGTGTGTGCTTACCGGTAGCATGTCGATTTACATCAAGGCATGGTTGCGGCGGAAGCAGTATGGAGTGAAGGGGCGGATCAATGAGAGCCCTGAAGAAGTAGCACATGTTGGGCAGGAAGAAATGAAGGTTTTGGAGACGGAGGCAGAGGACAGGTGGAGATTGGAGTGGGCGTTCCACAACCCCTGCAATTGGACTAGGAGACTGGTAGAAGATCCGCTGATCTTCTACAAAAGAAGGAGGAGGATCTACTACCATACGATGCAGATCCTTACGGGACACGGTATCTTTAACTGTTACCGTCATAGGTTCGGCAAAGTGTCGCACACCAGCTGTTGGGATTGTGGTGCGATGATGGATGACGCCGAGCATGTGCTCTTTTGGTGCCCTAGATGGACGAAGGAGAGAACGGAGTTGGAGGTCGAGATCGGTGAAGATTTTAAATTGGAGAACCGGGTCGTTGAGAAGATGGCCGCAGAGGAGCGGTTGTGGAACAGGTTTCATGATTTTTGTATAAAGGCGATGAAATGCCGGCTTTCTAAAGAAAGGGAGATGAAGGTCAGGAGAAGAAGGAAAGGAAGGAGGAGAAGAAGGAAAGGAAGGAGGAGAAGAAGGACCAGAGTCGAGGAGAGACAATAAAGGATTGGGTACGTGGTGTAGAGGCCAACCTGAAGTAATGTCGAATGACTCTACCGGGTTGGTGTCTCGAGTACTGTAGCAGAGGGAGAATGAGGAGGGGTTTTTAGTGGGTATGGCGATGTCATCTACCGAGTCCTACATAACCCGGAGACGCGGGTCTTTGGGTATGCGTAAAAGCATTTTCCTCTCCTTGCTAAAATAATAAAAAAAGGGGGAAAACAGGACCAGCTGTCTGTAAACACGGCATACGACGACGACCTGGGATCCCGCCGTATCGACAGAAAGTCAAAGATCTCCTTTCTCGTGGACACGGGTGCCGACAAATGCGTATACCCGTGCAATAAACTACGCGCGCCCGCGAACAAAGACGGCTATGAACTTGTAGCGGGACATGGATCAGAGAACATTTCAAATCATGTTGTTGTTTTGCCTCGGAGTATCAAGACCGTTAGATTACAAGTAAATGTAAGAACAAATAAACTCCGGGCAAAATAATGTCGCCGCTAAATGCAACCGTCGAATGAAGACGAATTTGAATTTTCCGACTCTCTCCCGACCAGTATAAATAAACAGACACGATCGCGTGCGACACAGTATCGAATAGTTTATATCGAGTATCAACGAGTATTAACGAACATCTCCGAGTATCTACGCGACGAACAATAACGAGCATTTATTCCGAGTTTTATATTGTATCAACGACTCACTGTACGCATATTTATTTATTTTAAATATAGTTGACGGACTGCGACAGCAATATTTCGCCCTCATTATTTCGCGATACCTATCCACGACTAACCCTCCACATTGGTGACCCCGGCGTGATAAAAAACACTAACATGCCGACTACGAAAGACGATGTTAATCCAATGCCTCCGCTGCAACCCTCCAACATTACTGTTTGGTTTGCATTGTTGGAAACGCAACTTGATGCGGCGGACGTTACGGCAAAGAGCTTCGACGGGCAGCACCTCCATCAGGTAGAGAGCGTTTATGACGGACTCGCCAGCTACCAGAAATTGAGACGAAATTGAAAAATGAACTTATTCGCATCCTTACGGACTCGGATAGCGATCGCGTAAAAAAGTTGGTGGAGAGTGAAGAAATGGGCGATAGGAAATCGTCCCAATGAGTGTTTCCGATCGCTGTGGAGAAATCGGCTCCCCGCCCGCATCAGGCGCATACTCGCCGCCGTCGACGATTCCGACCCAGACAAATTGATGCGATGAGCAGACCTCATCGCGGAGGAGTTCAAAGAAGATACGGAACATACTTCGCAGAGAACAACAATAACGGACCACCCGGCGAACGCGGAACCGTCTGAAGCTCCCTGGCTCGCGCTTTTTAATACATTTAACGATGAATCAATTAAGGGCCGATGTGAGTGCGATGAACATTAACCACTGTCCGCGTCAACACTGGCGATCAAGAAGTCGGAGCCGTTCCAGGTCGCGAGAAAGGACGCATGATTCCGGCCTTTGTTATTATCATGAAGTATTCCGCGAAAACGCGAGAAAGTGTCGATCCCCGTGTAAGTGGAAACAGGGAAACGCGACCAGCCGTTCGTAAACGCGGCGAACGTCGACTGCTTGGGAACCCGCCGCATTTTTATTCGGGACCAGCTAACGAATGTCGCTTATTTAATAGACACTGGTGCGGACACGTGCGTCTATCCGTGCAACAAGGTACGTGTACCCGCGATAAAAAGCGACTAAGAACTGTTCGCGGCGAATGGAACCCGTATCGCGACTTATGGGACTATCACCTTGTCCCTCGATCTGCCCCTGCGTCGAGATTTCAAGTGGCGTTTTGTGGTAGCCGACGTGCAAACGCCCATCATCAGCGTCGATTTCCTGAGCCATTACGGGTTACTCGTCGACCCGCAAAACAAACGGCGAAAAGAAAATTTTTGTTTTCAAAGAATTAGAATCATCGCCGTATGCTTTCTTGCGCCATGACGCGATAGGAGGCCCTTTACAGCCTCAGTTCGACGGAACGTTTAAGGTTGTAAAAAGAGAAGAGAAAAACTATGTAATTAAAGTAAACAATCGCGACGTAACGGTTTCCATAGACCGATTAAAACCTGCGTTTATTGTTCCGGAAGACCTAGGGGAAAAACCGCCGAATCTCGTAACATACTGATTCCGGTAGGTCAAACGAACGCCCGCAACGAAAACGGCACAAACAACAACGATCGAACCGCGGAAGAAAACACCAGGAACAGGTACGTTACGAGATCCGGAGGAAGAGTCCGTTTTCTCCATTGGTATCAGGCAGGTTTCGGATAAAAGTCATAAATTGTCGGGCACAGGATGTATGGGTAATTTTTAAAAATAACGACGACAAAGAGATACTCTATTTAACTTAATTAAAACGTTAACACTGGTGGGGGGTGATGTAGCGGCACATGAGTCAGAGGACATTTCAAATCATGTTGTTGTTTTGCCTCGGAGTATCAAGACCGTTAGATTACAAGTAAATGTAAGAACAAATAAACTCCGGGCAAAATAATGTCGCCGCTAAATGCAACCGTCGAATGAAGACGAATTTGAATTTTCCGACTCTCTCCCGACCAGTATAAATAAACAGACACGATCGCGTGCGACACAGCATCGAATAGTTTATATCGAGTATCAACGAGTATTAACGAACATCTCCGAGTATCTACGCGACGAACAATAACGAGCATTTATTCCGAGTTTTATATTGTATCAACGACTCACTGTACGCATATTTATTTATTTCAAATATACTTGACGGACTGCGACAGCAATATTTCGCCCTCATTATTTCGCGATACCTATCCACGACTAACCCTCCATAAACTTTTCACGGCCAACGGGACGAGGATCACGACGTAGAGTATGTAGCGGCACATGAGCTAGAGGACAATTCGAATCATGTTGTTGTTTTGTCTCGGAGTATCAACATCGTTAGGACATACATAATGTAATAATAAATAAACTCCGACCAAAACAATGTCACCGCTGCGTTCAACCGGCAAACAAAGTCGAATTTAAATCTTCCGGTACTTCCCCGACCAGTATAAATGAACGAACACGATCCTAAGGCGATCAGTTTATCAGTCTCAGACTCGAGCGATCTTATTAGTGATCTATACACAGTTTTTAGCGAATCCGTTAGTACCGAGCGCCTTAGCGAATATTCTCTTATTTATTAATTATTTTCGTATTCATTAATTGTTTTTAAATACATTTGACGGTTACAATATCGAGTAATCTCGTTATTTAAACCACACGATCAACCATCTTCTACAAGTGGTGACCCCGGCGTAGTTACTCGATATTGAAACCGTCAAATGTATTTAAAAGTAATTAATAAATAAGAGAATGTTCGCTAAGACGCTCGGTACTAACTGATTCGCTGAAGGCTGTGTATTGATCGCTAACAAAATAGCTCGAGACTGAAACTGAAAAACTGGTCGCCTTACGATTGTGTTCGTTCATTTATACTGGTCGGGGGAGTACCGGAAGATTTAAATTCGACTTTGTTTGGCGGTTGCACGTAGCCGCGACATTACTTTGCCCGGAATTTATTTATTATTATTACATTACTTATGTCCTAACGAGGGTGATGCTCCGAGGCAAAACAACAACATAATTCGAATTGTCCTCTAGCTCATGTGCCGCTAGATCAATCACCTACCAGTGATAACGTTTTTTTTTTTGTTATATTTATAGTAGGCTTACACAGTTTTTCTTTGTTTGTCGCTATTTTCTAAAAATTACGTGGGTATTTCTCGTATCCGACAATTTTCAAAACGCTTAACCGAAACCTGCTTGAAACCGACCAAGAAATCTTACCCTTCTTCCCGAACGCGTGACGTATTTATTTGTCGTATTTCTAATATTTTCGCTTTTTTGACTGTCGCTTTGCCACCATTTTGTCCAGTGTTTTTCAAGTACCATTGATATTGGAAGAAAGGATCAGACGGATCTCTGCTGCCAGGATTCCCTGGACTTCTCATTTGGTAAGGTGGCACCAGATTATCCACGCTGAGAGGTTTGTAGCCTCTCTTCATCCTCTTGAACCCGGATTGTTGCACCGTTCTGTATACCAACTTTGAACCTTTTCATGTGACGCACGGATCTTTTGTTCCTTGCGTGAGGTAGGGCTTCATGCACGAAGTGACATTCCGTCTAATTGCTCAATATCAGTCCAAGATTGATGAATCCATTCCTGACTGCCATGCGATCGTGGCACGCAAACGTGTTTGTGAACACTTCGTTACTGCTGCCGGCTTGTAGGAGCACGATCATCGCGAGTAGCATCGTGACAGGCATGGGGCATAACGTTGGTAACACATTGATTGCTACGCGTGTTTTCAATGAAATCTCCATCAGGCCACGCGTGCCGCAGTGCCAGACGTTCTCTGCTAGGTACTCCGATCGATATTTTAGTACTGCGAGTCGCTCAAGTGGTGGTCTCAAGAATCATCTCTCGCTTCGTTTGTTCGCAAAATTAAAACCACTAGCTGTTGTTGAATATAATGAAGGAAAGTGTGGTATAGACTATTCCGACCAAATGGTTTCTTATGCCACTACGATTAGAAAAGGAATCAAATGGTACAGAAAACTTGGCATTTAACTCCTTCTGGGAAATTCTATTGTAAACGCTTTGACAGTTTATAAAATTGCAATAAGGAAGGATATGAGGTGGACGGTCGTGATAGGTACTGCTGGTGTATAGGTTGCTATGAGGTACTGCTGTTGGCGTATAGGTCGCTATGAGATACTGCTGCTGGTGTGTAGGGATTCTGTCTTCACCCGTGTTGCCTTTTTCTCAGATAGAAATTTTGGAGAAAAAATCGGACTACGAGTGCTGGGATTTGAACCTGGCCTTGAACCTTCGTAATCTACAGCGCTAACCACTGCTCTACCGTCGTCCGGTCTTAGTTTATTATCGAGAGCTGCTACAGATATAAATATTACAATGTTTTGAGAATTATTAGCTGCAAAATTATTAGGGTTGTCTAAAAATACAAAAAATCCTTGTCTTCGACGGAATCAGCCGTTCGGAAAAATGATTCTGGAAGAAACATTAGACGCGCATGCAAATTATGTTATGCAAATAGAAGACGTCGAATGGACCGAACAAAGACACAAAAGAATTGAAGGAAAACAACAACTTATTGTCCAAATTGTCCCGACCAACCTCAGCTATATATAAAATGCTTTAAAGTTTTACATTCTAAATAATTTTGTTAATAAACCATTTTAGTATTATTTTTATAACAATTCAATAGTTTTATTATTTCCTCTGAAATATCTTTTCAAGTACCTATGACGATCCTTCGTAAGTAGTGAAATAAGCGCCACCCAAATACGGGTTAGAGCGGCCCTACCGGAAACATTCCCGACACACGAATACGGGTGTCGTGGCAGTGAACGTGATAAATCTCACATTCGCGGGCACTGTACTCGATGCTACTCGCGGGGATCGCGCTCCTATGCGCCAGCAGCAGTGCCGAAGTATTCACGAGCACGTTTCTCGTGCGGATGAGGCAACCCGCGGAAATACATGTCGCCGATCGCATGACAGCTAGAAATGGATTTGTCAATCTTGGGCCGATATTGGAGCGGTGTAACAACCCTTATTCAAGAGGGTGAAGGGAGGCTACAAATCTCTCAGCGTGAATGATCTGGTACCACCTTACCAAATAAGAAATCCAGCGAATCCTGGCAACAGAGATCCGTCGGATTCTTTCTTCCAATATCAATGGCACTTGAAAAATACTGGACATAATGGTGGCAAAGCGAAAGTCAAGAAAGCGAAAATAATAGAAATACGACAAATAAATACGTCACGCGTTCGGGCAGAAGGGTCAGATTTCCTGATCGGCTTCAAGCAAGTTTCGGTTAAGCGTCGAAAATTGTCGGACGCCCATGTAATTTTTAAAACGTAGCAACGAAGAAAGAAAAACTGTGTGAACCTACTATAAATATGACAAAAAAAAACGTTATTACTGGCAGGGGGGTGATGTAGCGGCACATGAGCTAGAGGACAATTCGAATCATGTTGTTGTTTTGCCTCGGACTATCAACATCGTTAGGACATCAATAATGTAATAATAAATAAATTCCCGGCAAAATAATGTCGCGGCTACGTGCAACCGTCAAACAAAGTCGAATTTAAATCTTCCGGTACTCCCCCGACCAGTATAAATGAACGAACACGATTCTAACGCTATCAGTTTATCAGTATCAGACTCGAGCGATCTTATTAGCGATCTATACACAGTTTTTAGCGAATCCGTTAGTACCGAGCGTCTTAGCGAACATTCTCTGTATTTATTAATTACTTTTAAATACATTTGACGGTTTCAATATCGAATTATCTCGCCATTTAGGCCATAGGACCAACCATTCTCTACCGGTGCGATCTTCATGTCCCTGAATCTGTCTCTTCGACGGGAATTCAAGTGGCGTTTTGTAGTAGCAGACTTTGGCACACCTACCATCTGGCTGGACTTTTTGAGCTACTACGTGTTGCAAATGGATCCGCGAAACAAACACCTAATCGTCTCGACCACCATCCTGTCCGCAAGGGGATACTCGGCCACGACCGATGCAGCGTCGATAGAAACGATCATGGGCGAATTGACGTATCACCAACTCCTCGCCGAATTTCCGGACTTAACGCGTCCGCCTGTTTTTGGACAAAAAAGTATTCGACCACGCCTAGACCTCCTGTCTGCAGCAAACCTTGACGCCTCGTCCCCGATCGTCCCAAACAGGTGAAGGCAGAATTCGAGCTGATGATGGAGCAAGGAGTGATTCGGCCATCGAAGAGTCCATGGGCATCACCGCTGCATGTAGTTCCGAAGGCCTACGACCCTACGGCGACTACGGGGCACTGAACGCTCGTACAATACCCGACAGGTATTCGCTGCCGCACATCGAAGATTTCGCGCGACAACTCCACGGTAAGCGAATCTTCCCAAAAATCGACCTCGTCCGCGCGTACTACCAAATGCCGATCGCGCCCGAGAACGTCGAAAAAACGGCGATCGCTACCTCGTTCGGATTATTCGAAGCCATAAATATAATGTTCGGACTCCCACTATTGCAGCGGAAATAACTGAATACTTGCACTCTCCTTCCAGATGTCTCCTCCTATTGAGCCTTTCTCATCTCTCGAAGTTATAGAATTAATCCGTCGTTTAAATTCCAGGAAAGCATCGGGGCATGATCTGATAAGTAACAAAGCTATTAAGGAACTTCCCATAAAAGGAATTGTACTCATTACTTCTATTTTTAATGCAATTTTTGGTCTTGAATACTATCCTAAGTCTTGGTAAATATCATTGATTACTCTTATCCATAAACCTGGAAAACCAATACACGAAACTGGCTCTTATTACCCAATTAGTCTTCCACCTACTTTGTCCAAACTATTTGAGAAGATGCTAACGAAACGACTCCTTCCACTCTTAGAGGACTTGAAAACAATGTCAGATCATCAATTCGGTTTTCAGAAGCAACATTGTAGCGGCACATGAGTCAGAACACAATTCAAATCATGTTGTTGTTTTGCCTCGAAGTATCAAGACCGTTAGGTTACAAGTAACGTAAGAACAAATAAACTCCGGGCAAAGCAATGTTGCCGCTTCGCGCAACCGTCAAAACGTAGACGAATTCGAATTTTCCGACTCTCCCCGACCAGTATAAATAAGCGAACGCGTTCGCGAGCGAATTAGTTATTATACGAGTTTCACGAGCGTCTCTCGATAGTATTTATATTTATATTTATATTTGTCGGAGATGAAAGGACACCGAAGCCTTCCCTTTGAAATTTTGGGAAAATCCCTTAACACTTTAATCTAGATTCTACCATAGCCGTAATTAAGCAATTTTTGTCATTCAATCCGATTATATTTGTTCGAAATTTGTGATAATGAGCTTGGGCTCGAGGCGACAACCAGTCGCCGAACGTAGCCGCGGTCACGAGATAAACGTTTTTACCTAATAGACGTATAGAGTAATTGTATAGCTCTCCTTAAAAAGAAATAGTTGTAGCGGCACTCGACAGTAAACATTCCAACGGCTTCTGTCTCATTAGCGAGTTACATAGCGCCTTTACGCTCGGAGGGAGCCTGCGCCGTAGACGTGGCCAACACACTAATAGGTCCAGTCGTCAAGTATAGCTGGAACATCAACGCTACGCTAGGGGCAGCAGGGACGACGATGACAGGACAACGACTGAACTCTAGTCTGTGGAGGCACGACTACAATGTCGCCTACACAGCATTCGATCCAAATCAGGACACCGGGGACGCCAGGAACAACGCAAAGTATATCCTAGACCATACTATGGGTAGTTGGTCATATAACTGCCTCCACCAGGGCTTCACCCTCGGAGCTCGGAATGATAAGCTCGAGTTCGCGCTGTGCCGGCTGAATCTCGTGGAGCGACGTTGGGGCGTGACTTACAGGGATCAGGCTACGGGCCGTGAATCAGAGGGTGTATCGTTCTGTGTTGACGGGACCGCGGGAGCAGCATTGGCGTTCCGGATGGGGATAAAAGATGTGGCCGACACCCTTCCCCCTGAAAAGAACTGGAGCTGGGGGATTCGATCATGTCTAAAGGATTTTTCGGCCGGGTTGCTACGTACTCTGGTGATCGGATCGGACGTATACGGGGCCGTCAACTGCGGCGCCCGGCAAGATGGGACGATTCTCCTAACTGGACGAGGCAACGCCAGGCCAGACAGTACGATTACTAACTTCATCGAACGACGAGTAACGGATGAAGTCACGCAGAACCTCGGACCTGTCCGTGCTAAAACGGGAAACGCCGTTGCGGTTGGTGTACTACCCAACGCCGACCGCCTGGCCCGGATAGCAAAACTGAAGCAGGAGATAGCGGAACTCGAGAAAGAAGTGGGAGGTGCAACCACAACGCGGCACGATTCCACCACTGGCACGCTGAGCCCGGAAAAGGCGAGCGGGGTGGTGGACCAGGGATCGGGAGCTGGCAGGAATTTACCCGCAGTATCAGGCAAACTCCTGAACGCCCCGGCGTCTGTGGAAGGAGGCCCGAATACGACGGAAGGGGAGAAAGGACAACCAGAGAAAGGAGCCCGATCGGAGAAGACGCAGGGCAGGGAAACAACTCGGCCAGGAGACAATCAGGCCCAGAAGCCGGAGGACAAGGCCCTACCGAAGGGGGAGAAAACATCGGCAACCACGCCTCCTTCAAGCAAGGATTCGGAGCCGGCGAAGCCCAAGGCCGGCTCAGTCAATGTGAGCGTAATCAACAGTTCAGAGGTTCTGGAAGAGCATGGTCCCAAGGACCAGCAAAAGAAATTGGAAGCTGCTGCTGCGAAGCGTGCTTCTACAACTTAGAGGGGTGGCTCCAGCCCAAAGGGATAAGCCCCGAAGTCACGTGGGACGAGCAGCGGTTTGAGGCGAGTGTAAGAAGAAAATGGGCAGAAATAACAATGGACTGGAAAAACGGAGACTGTGGATGCGGAGTGCCCGGATGGGGCATGGAGTATGACGACTTCCTGAGTAAGCTCAAGCGAGACGAGTTGCCACCTCATGACCAGTGTCCTGGATGCAGTTTGGGTAAGGGAGTGATGGAAGACAACTTGCATATGTTGATATACATGTGCCCGGAAGTGTGGCGTCTCAGGTTGCGGCAGAAGGTGGACGCCGTCAGGAATATGAGTATGTCATCGTGTAGGCACGGTGTTCAGAAGCTGCTGAAGATACGGACGGGTCTGTTGAAGATGGGTGGAGAAAGGATCTCCCCCACATGGCGCGTCGAATGCTATTGGGAACTGGGATACGGGTTCCTGCCATACAAACCTGTGGAAGACCTGATCCCCGAGGTGGAATCGTGGTTATGCAGACCGATGGATCTCGGGGGCCCTATGGGGCGGGACAACTATTTGCTGCTCATTGAGGATGAGGTGAACCGATTCATGCAGGAAGAGTGGACGAAACCAAGCTCAATCCCCTCCATAGATGAATGGGTTAAGACATGCAAATGGCTCGAGGGGAAGAGTGGCTCCGAGCGGACTACGGAGATAACTACGGGAAGAGGGTGAAGACCGGTAGGATGAAGGCCGTCATGGGCGTGTATTGGTCAAATCTCGACGCGGCCCGTGATTTGGTAACCCCTAGTCGTGAGACGATGCAGGTATTGCAGAAGAGTGAAGGGGGAAAGATCCGTCCAGTGGCTAAGACCGGGAACTCCGTCAACAGAAAAATGAATTACTTAAGTGAGGTTTTAGAGCGTGGGTTGCACGGCAGCCAGCTGAGCACGCTGTTCGCCGGTGAGGCGGGGAACGAGCGAATAGATTATGACTTGATAGATGCTGCCCGGAATGTAAGGACCTGGAAGGTGCCATTGGACCAGGGGGGGTTCGACCAACATCAGAGCAAGGCAGTCATCGCGGTAACACTGCTGGCCATTGGGAGGCACATTACCAAGCACGTCCCACAGGTGGAGCCAGTATGAGCCGCCCTATGGGATAGTCTTTTTGTCCACGGGGCATGCGTATCAGCTGGCGATTGGAAGGAGGAGTGGCGGAACGGGCTACCCAGTGGGTGGAGATGGACGGCCGTCCTAGATACCATCCTAAACGTTACATCTTTCCGAGCCATTTGGAGGATAGTCGTCGCTCGGCTGGGGTACACGCCGTGTGAGGTCAGCAACTTCTATGCCCAGGGGGACGATGTGATTTTCAGTCACCCAGACTTGAGTGTCATCCAAATGATCATCGATACTTACGGACAGCTCGGGTACGAGGTACATCCGTTGAAGACATACATTTCACGCTCACGGGGTGTGTTCCTGAGGCGCAGCTACGAGCCGGCGGGTGTAACTGGCTATTTAGCAAGAAGCCTAGTATCACTCCGCTTCAGATCACCAATCGTCCCGACGCCACTGACCCCCGGTGAGCGCGTCTATGGAACTCTCACCATGTGGCACCTTGCCACCCTGAGAGGGGCAGACGCGGCAGCATGCGGCTCCATATTCCTATGGAACTGTCTACGCGCCGGCATGTCCCCAGCGAAGATATCGGCATACTGCTTAACACCTAGTGCTGTGGGAGGGTGTGGTCTGAGTCTTGCCAGCCCGCTTGGTGCCTACTTGTCCCGCGTAAGTGATGGACACTGGTACAAGATGGAAGTGACTAAAGAACGAAGGGTATTAGATGTACCCCTTGGAATGTGGGGAAGCCGGTTCAAGGAAATGGGTTGGAGTCCAGATGAAAGCACGTTCCGACAACTAAAAGAAGGGATGATACAGGCCTGGGGGCTTAGAGAGTCGGCGATATTCGGTAGGGTCCAGGCCAACCTGATAATGATTGAGAAGGTAAGACCGCTAGCTGTGACGGGGAAGGTGCTAATGCCTGACCCTGAGGACTTCTGGAATATGGATGATGTGCCAACCCAGGTCCGCGGATTGGTCAAACGTCAAGCGATGAGGTTGCGCGAAGAAAATAGATGGTTGGACCCAGGTTATCTTGGGGTGAGTGAATGGATAAAAAAGAACTGCTCGCTACGAGTCTGGAGTGGTTATCTATGTGGTGAGTGGACAGTGCCTGTACCCCTCACGGGTAAAGTAGGGCCACGGTATGGGGTCGACCTGAAGAATTGGGGAGACAGGATGATCAGAATGGCGATATTCGGTGAGTATTTTACGTTTTAACAAAGAGCTAGTTTAGTAATACTTGTACCGTAGACAAGTAGATCGAGTCCGACTTAACGTTTGGAAGGAAGTACATTTGTCATGCCACTGACCGTGGATTCGTTATCGAACCTAAGACCATTGTCATTAGTGTCTAATCACCGCGGTTACCTGTCAATTCCGCAATATCCACTCTTGTACTAATAATCATATTTGTACTAGTAAATATCTTCTCTATTGCATAATAAGAATATCTAATCCAAATGAAGATTCGTTACACGCCCCTAACCCTAATCATAATGTGAACCCGATTGATTTATTAATTTATTTAATTTATTCAAAATATATTTGACGGATTGCAACAGCAATCTCTCTTCCCCATTTTATTAATCCTCTACACCATCCACCACAGATATATTATAAGAGTTAACCACCAAAATCCATTAGTTACTCAATTACTTGATACGACGGATCAGATCTACAGGCTAAAAAGACATTGCCCTCTAGATTTAAACATTAGATTCTGCTAGAATCAAACATACGATAATCACTTATTATTTAAGTGCTCTCTTGGAATTCATACTGTAGCGGCTCATGGCCATGAAGAAAGTTCCAGGGTTTAAGCGCATGTGCTGACCACGTGACCTGCGAAATCCGACGTCCGAGATCAGGAATTTGTCAAAGAATAAACGCTGTGACTTACAATAAAGCGCAAGTGTCTTCGATAAAGGAAACTGTTTCCCTACCCCAGAAGAAAACTTTCTGTTTCGGGGACCTTGGCATCCTATAATAATGGAAACGAGGGAAAGCTAGAGAGACACAGAGAGTTACAACTGATCAGTGAAGTCGAGTATACGGTGAGTACACGAAGAACAATACCAGTACGGCCCAGGTATGATATGGCGGATGTAACTATGACTCCGGCCTTGTCTGCCCAAGTCGCACTCCTACCTCCCTGTGGTACCGCCGGTAACATGGGCGCCGGGTCGGCGTGGGGAATAGTCCCTCGGACGCGGCACCCATGGCTGAACGGAGTGCGGCGACGAAGGAGCGAAAGATACTTATTGCTATCGGCTAGCCGACAACGGTTTACTTTTTTTTTCCTTTTAACCGTGAATGAAGCATTGTCACCACCAAAATTAATTAAACAATAAGGAACTTGTTCCTTCGTTTTCTTGTTGACAACCTGGCTTTAAAATGGACTAAGAGTTGGAATTGTTCGGAATAACAAATTTGTCTGGATTCACAACTATTGTTATCAATGATAGAAAAGCATGTAGCCTCGGATGCAGCGCTTCTCGGTCCCGGAAGCGGACCTGGACAAGCACTTTGGTTTACATCACGTGGATGCCCGTATACAATGGGGATGTTTGCAATGTGACAAGAGTTTCCCGAAGCTCCATGGGGCAAAGTGCCACTTACCTAAATGTAGTGGCACCAAAGGCAAAGAGGGAGCCTATAAGTGTAAGGTTTGCCCCATGAACTTCGGGACTCAAAGAGGGCTATCCACCCATGAACGGTATGCGCACCTTGCTGTGAGAAACCTGAAAAGAAGGGGAGCAGAACTCCCAAATAGAAATTGGACAGTAGAAGAAGTGACCCTCTTGAGAGAGCTCGAAGAAACATTCAAAAATCATAAGTACCCAAATAAAGAGATAAGTAAAATCCTCACTACCAACACGATCGACCAAATTAAATATAAAAGGAAATGTTTAAGAGTGGGTAGTGAGGATGCGAGCGCTCAGGAGGGTACTCAGGTGACAGAGGTAGGGTGCGATCTCCTTAATTCAGGCAATGCGCATTTACGCGTTGAACCTGAAGCACATGTTGATATAAACACTGAAAAGTATACCCATCAGTGGAAACTCGAGTTAACACGAGAGATAGAAAGACATACCGAGGTACCCCCGTCGTTAAAGGAGCTAAACGCTCGGTTAATGCAAATTTGGTTCGATTATAAAGGGAATAAGGAAGCCCTTATCGAAAAAATTAATGAATTTATTTGCTCATCTCTAAATGGAGCGATACGCACGAATAAGAAAAAAGAGGAAAGAACAAAAAGGAAACCATCTAATAAGGATAAAAAGAAATACAATAATAGAAGGCGGAGAAAGCGTTATTCGTGCGCACGTTGCCAGGAGCTGTTAAAGGAATGTCCCAGAAAGTTAGCCGACGATGTGATTAATAACGGTCGTGCATACCCAGAACCGTCCAAGCAACCGCCTGAAGCGATTGAAGTGAGGAGGCTCTATGAAGATTTATGGGGTCGTGCTGGTCCATCTAGCCCCCCAATTCCAGGAAATAGAGTCTCTGAATTTTCAATGAAATTTTCCCGCCAATAACCGCTCAGGATGTCGGAGAGAGAATCATGAAAATTGGAAATAAATCCGCGGCAGGACCAGACGGGCTTCAAAAGGGGCATCGTTTGGTCCCTGGCCTGCCCGAAATACTTGCGAAAATATTTAATATCTTTCGCTATAGCTCCTGTTTTCCGACCGTTTGAAGGAAAACAGGACAACTTTAATACCGAAGCCAAAAAGGGATAACTGTCGAATCGAGAACTTTCAGGAAGAGAATTTTCTCTTCCATCCTTGACGAAAGGATAAGAAGGGGTATTGTGCCGAACCTAAGGCAAAAGGGAGAACGGATCCGAGAACGGATGTAAAATCAATGTGAAACTATTGAACGCGGCCCTAAATTATAGCAACAGGGATAACGGAGGTTATTCACAATAGTGGATATCTCGAAGGCGTTCGACACAATACCCCACTCGGCGTTAAAACCTTGCCTGGCGTGGAAGGGTGTGCCAACCCCTATTACTGACTTAGTTAATAATTTATACAAAGAGTGCAAAATAGTTATAAAAACCAAAGACAATGTGGGGATCGAAATTAAGATCCTTAGAGGAGTGAAGTAGGGCGACCCATTATCGCCGCTGCTATTTAACTTATGTATTGAACCGCAGCTGAAGATAATTGAGGAAGAAATCAATGGCATTAACGTTAGTAACAATAGAAAAGTGCCCATCCTGCCCTTCGTTGACGATATTGTTCTGCTTCGTGAAGATGAGAGGAAGGCACAACGCCAAGTGGATATTATCCATGAATATCTGAAGGGCCTAGGTATGACCATATCTGGGGAAAAGAGCCAAACGTTTCAGATTGTCGCTAAAAAGGACACCTGGTTCGTTAAGGAACCGTAAATAAGGCTCGAAAATACTTCTATTTCAACCATCGATCTAGATAAGGCCTTCAGATATTTAGGTGCCAAAATGGGGCCTTGGAAGGGTATTCGCTGTGGTATAGTAGTGCCAGAAATACTGAGCGTGGCCAGAAGAGTTAGAAAGCTCTCTCTGAAACCATGCCAGCAGATTGAATTGTTAATTAAAGACATCTTCCCTCGATATATTTACCACCTGTTGATTAGTCCACTAAGCAATTTTAGTTTTGAAATTGTTAGACAGCGAGGTCAGACAAGAAATTAAAGCCATACTCCTTCTTGTGCATTCGACTGTCACTGGTTTGGACATATCGTCAAACTCGGTACCCTCAAAAGTGCAATAAACATTAAAAATTCGGTCGATCCAGCAGCGGCGAGCCTAATCGTCGAAGAAGATAAAAAGCTAAAGAATATAGCTAACTCCCTAAGGATTAATTGGCTGGCTACTCTTAAGGACGTGGAAAAAGCTAAGAAGAGGCTTAAAAGAGAACACATCAAGCAATGGTCCGCATTGAGAAGTTAGGGACAAGGAGTTAATGACTTCTCCAGCCATTAAATTAAGAACAAATACATTTGGTACACGGACTGTATTGGCAGACAAGAAAATGGATGTAAGTTGCAGAAGATGTCATGCTCAACCAGAAATACTGGGCCACATCCTGGGTTTGTGCCAATACACAAAAGGATTAAGAAGTAAGAGGCACGATAAGGTGAAAATGCTCCTCGCTGACAATCTAATGAGGAAGAATGAGGAGAGAATTTGTCGAACCTACGTTGAAAGTAGGGGGCAACCTGTTAAAGCTGGACTTCGTAGTCAAAAACGAGGAAAGGGTTCTCGTAGTCGACGTTACCATCCGCTACGAGAATAAGCATTACCTCCTAAAAGCGGAGAAGGAAAAGGTCGACAAGTACCTCTCATGTGTGAACCACCTGAAAGGTAAATATATAACGTCAGCGAAGGAAAGGTCCTACCGGTGGTCTTGGGCAGTAGAGGATCTATAACGCCTACCTGAAGTCTATTGGCATTACCGACAGCGTCATTAAAACTATGGTATTAAATGTCTTAAGAAGCACTTTCGATCCACGAGAGAAACGAAAATAAGGAAAATATACGTAAGAAAATATCAAGTACACGTACAGCGTGGAAATTGCGAATCTAGCCTAACCCAAAACCGATCCCGCACGTTCTAACAAAGATTTTAATAAAATCGAAGAACGAACGCAAAAGGGAGTAGTTTTGGGTTAGGCTATTTTTTTCGAGCGAGCGGAGCGAGCGAGCAACACGTAAGAGTGTATTGCGTACCGACGTTGGACCGTAGGGACTTTGAAATATGAGCATCGGTTCGAAGACTCTCTTCGAAATAACTCCTGAAAATGCGTTATGAGGTATCGGAATTTTTTGTGAAATCGTTATGTTTCGACGTATCATAAAGAACGTATCGACAATAGTTATTAACGAGCAAGTAGTTATATTTGGACAGTTTGATCGGTATATCACATAGTACAATATTTCCGAAATGCGATCGACAATACACATAAAAGAAATGCCAAAAGCAAGAAGGAGTCATAGAGGTAGATGCTATAATCTAAAACGAGCGAGCTCTGTATACGACCGATAAACCCGATATTTTATTATCGAACTCACGATAAGAATAAGTACAATGCCCGAGCCCTTCTTGCTGGGGCATTCGATTGTTGCATATTCACTACTGTAATCCCCAGGTCGCAATATACACTGACAAATTTTGAACACATGCTATAATAATAATAATAAATAAGCCGTGACACTTTTACAATTTATGATTTTACAATCCGCGGGAAAATAACATACTCAATGTTCTGATTTGTGAATCAACATAAATAAAAAAACAAATTTATACGTCCTCTATATTGCATATCTCGTTGGACATGTAGAAAATCGCTAGTAGAACATAGATTATGAAGATACATTTTACTTGTTAAGATATATTAATTTTAGTTTTTCAGCACTGTATCATATTTGGATTTAGGCTTGAAGAACACTTCTTCTCTACTAGTGTGCTGTTTTTAAGATGTGTTTCTTGCAGTAGGCCTATAGCATTGTACTATATATTCAACATTACTTCATGAATATATTATGAAAATTATGTAAGAAAATTTAAATAAAAGACAAATTTGAGGTAATAAACTGATAGAGCATGTTAAGTAAAATATGTTGTAAAACGAATAAACCATTCACTTTTTACAACATTTCATGTTTTATTTCTTTTGTAAAATATCTCGACGTACTCATTTTTGTATTATTTTTATGCAAAATTATGTTATTCTGTCAGAACTTTATAATTTAATTCTCTCAAGTTAACTTACTGTTTAAAATTGACTTCTTTCTGCAGAAACATTTTTGACTAAATTTACCCGAATATTTTCTGTACCCAATACTCAGATCCGATGAATATGCGGAGCAGTTCAAGGCTTGCATTTCGAAAAAGGTCCTGGTGCACCCCTGTCAGGCATCAAGTAGGCCATCGTGGGGTTTAGTCGGTAAGTCCGACACTACCCCGACACTGTCCATGAGGATTTCCCCACGAAAAAAAAGTTCAACGCTTGAATATTTTTAGAAAAATAATAATTTCACTGATCTTAGTATCAATTTCAGTAAAAATAAAAGTAATTTTCAGTAATACTAACAATTAAAATTAACATGTTCTTCTGAAAATTGCACTTTGTTTTATCCTCTTCTTACCACATTTTGAAGTACAATTGTTAAATCCGAATTTCAATCTAACAATGAAGGTCATCATCCAGGTTGATGCATGTTCCCGTTTCGCATATACATCAAAAGAAGTGTCTCTTTTCTTAATTTGAGATCACAATAAGCATCTTCAGTCTATTCAGTCTATTTTATCTTAATGGTGGAAACAAGCAATTGAAGAGGTAGTATGCATTAAAATATAATACAATATGCTCAAATATACTACAATATACTGCAAGAGCGATACTGGCAATTGTGACCGAACATAGAAGACCAGGAACGATAGCATCATAAGCAGCCTGTTCTTTTTTGTTCCTTATTTGAAGTTTTAGTTTTCCTCCTTTATATGAATCAGCTCTTTGTGTTCTATCTGTTTCCTCTTCTTTCTCCATCTACTTGGGGGCTCATTCCTTAGAATCCGCAGACACAGTAATTTTGTTCTGTGTGCTTAGGTTGGAGCGTCGGCCAGTGAGCCAATAGAATTTTTTGTATTTGTCCTTGAGTTGCTTCGTTTTGTCTGTGATGTAATTTTTCCAAGTTAATCTCCTGTCCAGGGTCATGCCCAGGTATCTGACTGTGTCCTTGCTAGGAATTGTTGTATTGTTGATGGTGACCTGGGGGCAGGTTTGTTTTCGGAGCGTGATTTTGACTTCAGGTGTTTTCAGGTTTTTCTTCGCATATTATCTATCGGCAGTCTTGAGTGCAGTGACGTTGGTTTGAAAACTTTGGGTGGGCTCGACACCTGTGCTTTGATGAGAAACATAATTGTTGACAATGCATCTGTTCGGCTGGAATGTACTACTGCACTGATACATTGTATTGATTGTATTGTCACCCACACCGTAACTATGGCCAGTTTCGTTATGCTACGAGGAGCATTTTAACTTGTACAAGGATAACTGCAACGGCATAAAAGAGGAAATTACGGAGTGTGTTGCCTGCAGCCAAAGCAGTGAAACTTTGTGCTCCTGTTTAGCAACTGGAGGTCAAATTACGCGAATTGCATTTTTCTGTACAAGAAAATGCAAATACGTCTGTAGTAAATGCCGCATATTTATCGAAAAGTAGGTTGTTCATAAGATTTTCGATTTTCAAATACCTTTGAGGTGTTGATTAATTTTCTTGAAGAAGCTTTTGCATCTTACAATCTTTTCCACCGATTGCGATCTCACTACGTATAGTTTTGTTTGTAAATATTACATAAACAAACGTTTCATTTGTTCGTTTATCCATATTGAAACTTGATATTATTTTATATTATTGTTGCTATATTTCATTGCACAATCCTTGTATTAAGAGAAACATGTTAAAATTCTCGATATAGTTTCCTTACAGATAAAGCATAATTCTACATTCGAAGTATACAAATGTATTCGTTTGTGAAATAATGAAAATCTCGTCTTCATGATTAGAAAATTGCATATCTGACAAAAATAATTGGGTCCATTTCCTTGAGTAAAGTTGTTACGAAACTGCGTACTATTCACGCGATCATGTGATTTGAGTGCACAAACGAAAGATTGGAATCGTTATAGTTTCCTTCTTTTTATATATGTATCTGTATATAATTTTGCACGTTTTAAGCGAATCACGTTCTTCATCTTTGTCCCGTTATTGTGTCAAACTTTAAAAAACAAATTGTTTTCTTTCTTTTACTAATAATTTTTTACTAATAATTATTTACGAGTCTGTTGAATTATTCAAATTCCCCGTCACATAAATAGATATCATAAGTTCGAAACGTTGCTGCGTCATTGTCCAATCTTCACCGAGTTTTCGACGATATGATGACCAATATCTATATCTTTAGACTTGTTATGAATATATTATCTCTATTATCTCTCAATATAGTAGATAATACATTGTTGGCTAGGAACTTCCTGGATATTCTACAATTCCGTTCATCTGGACGGATTGCATTGGCGTCAGATTCTTTCTCATCGCTAAATACAACTTTTCTTTAATGTTTTCTACATTGTATACTGTACACGTATCTTTATGAATTCTATATGTTTTTTACGTTAAGATGTGAATGATATCTAACGTTGCAATGTTGCATGTTGCAAATGCTTATATCGTTGCAAAATACATTGTACGGTTTATCGCAAAACTATTTTAACAAATCCTTCTTTATCAATGCGACTACTCTCTGCTCTTTCTTGTTTTATATTTTGTAGCACTTCTAAGCAATTATGTTGCTATCTTTCCATCTCTACTAACAAATTTTGTAACTTCTATGACGGTATAATTAATTGTTTACTGTAATAGCAGAATTCTGTCAATTTCATTATTATTCAAAATTTTCCCTTGAAGGGAGACTTACGTCCAAAATTTAGTGAGCAATAAAAGAATGAAATTTTGAATAGACCTGTACTCTATTACTTTGCTTTCAAAATACCTCAACAATAACTAATAAAAGATGTAATAAGATTCCTTCTATAACTTTAGATTTTCTTCTATAACTTTCATAATTTATTACAGTGATTTTCCATATGCTTTGCGTGACATGCATAACTTATAGGATATAAAATTTAGAAAATATAAACTTGTAAAATTTATATAAATATTAAGTATGTTCTCATTTCTCCTTGAATTCTGTATCAAATGTAGCGTCAGTTTATAACATAACCAATAAAAGTGTGTCAAAAAAAAAAAAAAAAAGAATGGGAAATGCAAATGAACAATGGAAAAAGGTAGGATATCTCTTGTAAAAACAACACAACCCCTATACGTACTCTGCTGTTTCAGTGATCGTGCTTTTACATATGAGAATCATTTACAATTAATTACAACCCGTTAGAATGAAATAATTACATTACCATACAGAATGATTTATACAGAGAGTCGCACTTAAAATCGTCCTGTGTGACGCAAGAAATATTTCTCATTGTTTACTCATAAAATATTGAATGGACAAATTGTAAAGTACAAATTAAATAGATAAATAAAAAAATATACCTGCAGCGGCACATGAGTTATAGGACGAATCGAATCGAGGGTGACTCATGTTGTTGTTTTGCCTCCGAGTATTAACACCGTTACAATGTACGAAATATAATAACAAATAAATTCCGGACAAAGCAATATCGCCGCTACATGCAACCTTTCAAATTCAAACTTTCCGCTACTCCCTCGACTATTATAAACAGACGATCATGCTCTCCAGAAAGTTAGTATCGAGTGAACGTGTAAGCATTACCTAGTATACGAATATCAAGCATTCTTATAGCGAGAGTATCGAGCATTCTTATAGCGAATATATTAAATACATTTAACAATATCAAATATCAAATGGTCTCGTTATTATATAAAACAACATGTTTAAAGTCCACCACATGTCAACCGCCTGCAGCCTAATTAAAGAACAGTTGTTTAACCTCTGGAGAAATCGTATTATGTAAAATACATACAGTTCTAGAAATCAGGCAACCAAATTTAATTACCAGCAAAACTAGATGCATAATCACATACGACGGTAACATTATGAAAATAGGAGGATCACCGAAAAATATTTCTTACGAAATCAAAATTAAGAACAGCTCAACAAATTAAGAACAGTTTCGAAGAAATAGACATTCCAACACTAGAGAAAATATTAGAAACAGCTCCAAAGGAGACACACAACTTTAACCAATACAAAGCCAACCTCAATACGTTACAAACACAAGTCAATACCCTACAATTTGAGCGACGTACAAATTCAATCAAAGAATATAGCATATTTACACTACAAATATTAGAATTTAGGCCTAGTACCAGGAATAATATATATGACGTATAAATATAAACTTTTCGAAGGTCTAAGTCGAGTGATTCCTAAAATTGTATATATCAAAATATTCTGCTCTACCACTCACGTAAACAATATTGATCAAACACCAAGGGCACCAAATCCTCCATCAGCCCACAGGACGGTTACTTTCCAAAACATCACCGAAGGTGAAGATAAAGGAAACATTCAACTCAGAAATCCCACCAGAGCCATACGCTTCAACGGAGGAAAGCGAATCTAACAAGGGGGGAATGTCACACGCTCAAGAAGGCCACTCGCTCGGAAACAGTAACACATCCAAACACATCCAAAGGGACTCAAACCTCAATATAAAACTCTCCTAAATTAGCGCTTAAGACATTATTCTGTTGCAACACTTTGAACCGTCACTCTGTTGGATTTATATAATAAAATCTCCATCATCTTATATGAAGTTCAATTTCTTCACCTTATTCGTGAATCATTCGAACTGCGACGTGAGGAGATTGTAACATCAAACCAAATCTCAGTCCACATCAGAGACCAGACTACACACTGAGAGTACATACTTTAGGATACCGGAAAACCCAACAGAAGTCAAATCATTTTTAGGACTAGTAGGATACTACCGTAAATACATAAAGAACTTTTCTAAAATAGCTAAACCTCTGACAGACTTAATAAAAAAGGACGTTAACTTCCATTGGACAGATAAACAACAAAACAGCTTTGAGACATTAAAACAGAGACTGTGCGAAGCACCAGTTTTAACATACCCTGACTTTACTAAGACTTTTACGCTAATGACCAACGCAAGTAACGAAGGACTAGGGGCAGTTCTTTCACAAGACGGACACCCATGCTGTTTTATTTCTAGAACACTGAATCCACCCGAAAAGAATTATACGACGACTGAGAAAGAACTATTAGCAATAGTTTGGGCATTGAAACGATTACGGCAATACTTGCTAGGACGAAAATTTATTATTAGAACGGATCATCAAGCTTTGAAATGGTTGAATAATTGCAGAGACCCATCGTCTAAATTAATGCGATGGAGACTAAAGTTAGAAAAGTACGAATACACAATCGAATACGTTAAAGGCAAAGACAGTCCAGTCGCAGATAGCTTATCTAGAATTCATGCGATTCAAAATGTAGAAACCCCTGAAGGAACAATAGTCTTAGATTTCTTACATTTTACGAAATGGAAAAAGAAATCAGAAATCCCAAAACGATTAGAAATGAAACCTAACGATCAATGTTTCTATCAATTGACTAAAACAGAATTAGGAATTAATATGGTTACAGAAAATTAATGACATATTACGAAATAACAAGAAAGTAGGCATAGGAGACAACACGTTTGCAGAATTAGAAAAGAACCAGATCAAACTTATTGCTTTTATATTTCAACGATACCCGATATCCTGTCACTTTTGCATGGGACCCAATCCAAGAATTAACCGAGGAAGATACAGAGAAAATAATTCAGAAAAATCATAACGGTAGGATAGGACATTTAGGAATTTGAAAGACATTCCAAAGAATCAAAGAACTATATAAGATCCCAAATTTAATGAGTAGAATCGAGGATCTTATTAAAAATTGTGACGTTTGCCAAAAAGAAAAACTAGTTAGAATACTACCTCAGGAAGAACCAGTGATTTCAGACACACCTTTAAACCCCAATGACAAAATAGCCATGGACACTATAGGACCAATGACAAAGACTAAGCGAAGAAATCAATTTGTCCTTTCGATTCACGACGAGTTGACGAAATACTTGATACTAGTTCCACTAAAGACGCAACGGAGCGTATCCATTATTAACGCGCTACTAAATCATTATATTTATATATTTTCTGCATCCAAGACAATTCTTACCGACCAAGGGCAGAATTTTATTAGCGAGCTCGTAACGAAATTTGACGAAGCTTTTAAGATTATACATATCAAGACGACTAGCTTTCATCCTCAATCTAACGGATCATTAGAACGTACTCACGCAGTAGCCTACGGGATAAAGAATGGGGTGAGATACTCCATTTTATATGTTTAGGGTATAATACAGCAGTTCACGAAGGAACAGGATTTACCCCTTTCGAATTAACGTTCGGAAGAAAAGCTAATTTACCTTCCGCTATTGCAAAAACCACTAACCTAACGTATAATGATATGTTCTCTCTATGGCAAAAACAGTTGAACAAATATTTGGAGTTAGCAAGACAAACGCTAATAAGTAGTAAGAAATGATACGCTCGAGATCACAAAAGAAAGATCGTGCGAACTCAAACAATTTTCAAAGAAGGAGACTTTGTACTAATCCACAACGATCATAAATAAGACAAAATGGATACCGAATGGTTAGGACCATATCGAATCCACCGAGTCAAAACACCTTATTATGAAATATTAATTGACAAAGTCATTAAAAAAATTCACGGTAATAGGTTAAAACCTTATTTTTCAGGACGTTCGTCGTAACTACAAAACTAATTTACGCTAAGCTTGGCGTAGGAATTAATCTTTTACCATTAGAGGGCAGTGGGATATTTCATGAAATGGTTAAGCAAGCATATTTATATTCCGACGTAATTAATATGCATATAGGGACAGATATAAACGATGTATACGAAAAACTTAATCATATGAAAACGAATGTTATGTTTATCGAAAAAGTGTGTAAAAACAAATGCGAATCTTATAACGAAATAGTATCTCTGAATCGACGTATAGAAAAATTAGAAACCTTAGCATGCCAATTGCGACTTCTAACACACAATTACGCACTAACTAAGAGAGGATTGTTGAATATTGTTGGATCTATATCGAAAATAAAATAAAATTGTTGGATCTATATTCGGAACCCTTGATACCGATGACTTTGACCTAATAAACACTAACATTAACAAATTATTTCAGGACGGAAATGAGTTAAAAGCTATAGTTGTAAATCAAACCGCGCTCATACGCAAAGTTATAAAATCCAACAACATTGAACTAATCGATGAAATAAGAATAAAATTTGACGAATATAGGGTCAATACCACGAGAGAACGACTAATAACAAACTTGATAATCCAAGCCGGAAACGCAATTTATGATCTTCACTTTCAATTCGATGGAATATTCAACGTTATCCTTAGCCCTCAAATCATTGATCATGTGTTGTTTATCGAGAGTTATAAAAGAAGCATTAGGACATCGCGTTTGTAACACAGCATTAGAACCGAAATGAAAAAATTATCCATTCATTCTAGATGAATCAAGATTAACGGTATTCACTGTCAAGAGCAAAATTTTCTTTAAAATAACCATACCTTTGCTAACAGACTCGGCATGGGATATAATACGAGTATACCCCATACCGACTAAAATCTAAAGTTAACGTAACGTTTGAATATAAACCTAAAACGATTCCTTTTGAAAACAACACTAAAATAGACTACTTGTTAAACCAGATTGAGAGAAAGCCTAGAATATTTAGTCATATTCCAAAATATCGAAGTAATTTGAATCAAATGTATGATCAAATCAATCAACTAACGTATTCTCATCGAACACACTCAAAATGAGGACTTTCAAAATCATGGGGACTTTCATTTCTGCAGATATCAGGATACGTTGTCTTAGGATTGACAGGGATCTATCTTCTTAATAAATAAAATAGGAGCATTCGATCTATATAAGATATGTTTACCAACGAAATTATGTATCCACCTACTATGCTGTAAAACCAGAAACAACATTCAAAACATTGCGACACCCCTAAATTATTATATAGACATATCGCAGACACCACAAGCATCAATAAGACTCAGTAGCATAAAATACCACGGCGAAGGAGAAATAGAGATCGAGCCAGCCAGAGTCCAATTCCGCCGCTCGGTACTGAAAGAACATTAAGATTTTGGAGGACCAAAATCAATCTTGGCATTTTCATAGTTAAGGTCCTCCGAACCAAAAACAGCATCTTCTATTTCCAGTGTTCTTTACATTTTGTTTACTACGGAAGATACGGAAAGTTAGTTGCTAACGGAAAATACCGAACGTGAGAAAACTTTCTCTCAAGGGCGGCTAAGAACCTCCCTAGTCCACCAGGGTTCTTGTGCTCCAATCAAAAGCAATGTCTATCGCCCTCACTTTTCTAACTAAAATTGTACTTAACGAATCAGCTCATCTCGTGGCCTTAGACACACCCATCCCTAGCTTTCCTCCGCCACAACATCGTCACAAAAGACTGCTCAGTCTCTATCTTTAGAATAGTCAACACCTTTAAACCAGTTTCTACCCTTATACCGGTCGCGTATTTAGCGTATCAGTGTAACTAGGTTTTACATAAAGTTGTTGGAGTGTATTGTGATTTATGTGTGTTAATTCAATGTATATTCCATTGTGATTGCTGAATTCAAAATAAAGTTTAATAGAGGCAAAATTGATAGTTGTATCACGACCCAGCTGTTTTATTTTATCATCCAACCCTCAACTTTACGTGACGGCGATCTATCGGTTTCGTGATTTCTTATGTCTCCGACGTGACAGCTGCATCGCCAATAGTTTAAGATAATAATAATTATCTTCGTTTTATAAACTACATAGAGAGTTAAGATCAGATTTTTGTTAATAAACATATAACTAAATAAAATCGAGTAAATTACCAGTTATGAGACATTGAAATTATTTATTTATTCCTAGAAAACTTTAATCCTTCTCGCGCTAGTACTCTCTTGCCCATAGCAGCTAAGCTGAAACGTGGAGTTTATTTACCAGTCGCATTAATACGCTAGTTAACGCTACTCCTACGGTCATATTAACGAATTAGAATATCAAGAGTACGACAGTTTGAAATTTCAAAATACTATTGCTCTTTAGAAAGGTGCGACAAGTTTTGAATATATTTCATTTAGTCATTCGCCTTGTTTCGAAAGTAACGAGAGTCAAATTAATTGAAATAGTTTAACGACTATTCCTGGTGGCAGCAACTACCGTTTTGATTCAGGCGTCAATTTGAGAAAGCGAAGAACCGAAATCGAGAATAATAAACAACGGTTACGAATAGCGAAGGTCAAGACCGGATCGTAACAGTAAATAATAACTAGGAAAGATAACGAATAAATGGAATTTGTTAATAATAATAATAATAATAATAATATAACGGACTTACTATAGCACCATAGTAAAGAATTTACGAAGCTTTGTCTCATTCAAGAATAAGTTTCCTTGAATATCATAAAATGCATTTACCTTAAATTTCTGGCAACGAAAATTCTTGAATTCTGGAATGAAATAAAGGCTTCGAAAAACAACCAATATTAAGAGAAATGGGAATAAGGGAAGAATTGTATATACAAGGAAGGAGTGTACGTAGAAAAATCAAAATAATTGAAAATATAATTAAAACGTGAGAAAAAAATATCGCCCGAAAATTGTATATTATTTATTTAGTAATAAATTTTATTTATTTATATTATATATATCTATGGTAGATTCAGAAGCCAATTAGTGTAAGCCCAACTTCCCTGAAAAGGAGTTACGTAGCTCCAAAAATAATTTATTGTTAAAAATTGATAAATTAATTAAGTCACTATTTTCATACATATATAATTGATTACGGTATTGACCACGAAATTACTAAGTACAATTATTCCGAGCATAAGCATAAACAATGAGAATCATTTCGAAGTCGTGACAAGTCCAAGCATTATCGTTTGTCATGTAAAAAATAATTGTACGCTGCTTAACTGAAACATTAAGCAAAAATGGTGAAAATACGTATATTTCAGGAAATTGCATTTTTTCTGTTAGTGAATGTGAATATTTATCTAATGCGCAAAATTTAGCTGATTGCGATAATGGTGAACGAGACGAAAGTTAAAAAAAAAAATCGTTACAAGAAAATTCTGCTGAATGATTTTTCACTTTATGAGATCAACGGTTCATCAATCGATGTTTTTCAAAACTCTACAGGAGTGTACAGGAGCAAAACTTGTACAGGAGCGTTATGTGTATTTTATGTTTTTTCTTTATTATAACCATTTTTGAACTTCATGATTCATGGTATACTTAAACTTTAAAGTTGACAGTTATATTTTAGAAAAAGATTAAATAGAGAATCATTTCCTTTACAGATTTACAAAAAATTTTGTACGAAGATCCGGGCTTGTCAGTGCTCCTGTTTGGCACTGTATTAGCATGAGCGAACAGTCTAACTTCGAGTCGACTTGACAAAAATCGAACGACTAGCACAAACAATTAGCGACCGCTTATTTTCCATAGCTCGGAATACAGTTATGGACATTAGGACGAAATTGATACCGGAGAAAATACAATAGTTATGTAGTTCAATACGACAAGATTTCTTCAGGTTTCCTACATGTTATGTATATAGAAACCAAAAATGTAATAAAAATAGAAAGCGACCTAAAATAAGAAGATTAAATATATTTGTTTTCATGACTTACCTTTATATGTAGAATAATTTCATGTCCGGTTACTGCATTACCCCATCTATCATTGAACAAATTTTTAGGTTACAATTATTTACACAATACGCGTACGAATATCTTTTCATTTTATAAACGTTTATGTATAAAATATTTAATCAATCTCTTTTTATAGAAACTTAATAAAATAATTTTCTAGATAGAATAATTAAAGCTATCAGTAAATTCCTATACAACGCGCACTCTACTGCGTCCCGCATACGAATGACGAGTGAACGTTATCGAACTCGACGGCGACCGCTTATATAGTGACGACGACGGATTAGTATTACTGAGCGATTGGCTACGTTTCGAGCCTATAGGCGATACCTGTACGCGATAACTGCGTAAAAATCATTTCGTGGCATGCTCCCTTCCCCCCATCCTCCTTCACCAGCCGATCACTCGGCCCCATAGGAACTAAAAGTAGGCTGCCGATCTGTCCTGTTTTGCGATCAAGTTTTCATGACAGAAAAAGAAAGGAAAGACAATATCGTATAAAAGTACCGCTTTTGAGCGGCTTAAATTAAATTACAAACTGTAATATTAAAAATGTAAACCCAACACAAAATATGGTATGGCTACGTCGTACCATCCCGTAACGGTATTTTTGCCAAAACCACTTTCAAACAGAAATTCATTGTTTATTGTGAATACACATATGCAATTTATAGTTTTCTTGGCAATAAACATTATATACGGGGTGGTTGGTAACTGGTGGTACAAGCCTTATTCTATATTTTCGACTTCTTTTTTCACGTAGAATCACCCCCCTTCCGCTTGTACCACCAGTTACCAACCACCCTGTATATATGTAAATTCCATAGAATTTAGAACACCAACTGACGGTTTGAGTTTCCCTGTGTTTACTGGGAGTCGGTCGAACGATATAAATAGAGAAGGACGGGGAGATAGGATAGAGAATAAAACAGGACTTCGAGGAGAGAAGATTGAACAAAGAAAAAAAGCAAGTTAAGAGCTAGAAGGAGAAAGAGAAGAGGGATTAGAAGCGGAGAGTTTTGAGGAGATACGGAAGAAGACTTAGCAAATCGATTCTTGAGTTTTCACGAATCAATCGTCTGATTTCCAAAACTATTACAACATTACGTATATATATACATATTTCGTGGCATGCTTGTAAAATCTAGACATGATTCTTTTGTTAGGTTTTTATAATTGTATCACAATTTTAAGATTAATTAAACGAATATTTAATAATGATTGTAATACCGAAAATAACGATTATTATACTGCGAATTTTTATACTAATACAGTATGTTAGAGTATGTGAAACATAACGGCCGGTCAAACAACATCAACAAACGAAAGACAATTTTGTACGAAGAAAAACAAGAACGATATAAAGAATAACAGGCTTTGTTTTCGAGAAAATTGATCTTGGAAATCTGTTTGAAACATGTGAATTTGGTTAGTTACCGACTAAGCAGACAGGTTCCCGGTATTTCGACAGGCTTCTGCTAAGGCAAGCATCATCTACCGTATTTCATTTGCGACATAGAAACACAACTCACGATGTTTTGTCCGCCATTCGATAGAACGGAACCGCTGAACACAAACAGTTTTACTTCCATCGAAAGTAATAACATTATCAAGATTTTTGGATTTCTTATATCGCTGCATGGCATTGATGATGACACAACAAAAAAGAATTTTGAATTTGCTTCTATTGAATAGCAAATCTACATTATGCTTTTCTTTCTATCATATGAAACGGTAAATTTAAAATTCCGTCAGTTTTGCGCCACAGGACAAAATTATTACGTATCGCCCTGACCTTAGTTTTACAATATTTTCATTTCTTCAGTTGTTTACGGCACTATAAGTGGAAGGTCGTACTGCTTTCGCGAATAATGGTATATCTTGTGTTTAGTCAGCCTTATAATGTTGTTGAAATGACTCGTTGAAACTCTCTTAGTAAATTTTAAAAAATCTCTCCTCTAAAATTTACCATTTTGTAGATTGCACCACTATCAATGCCAAGCAGCAATATATGGCTTGAATATCTTTCTGTTTCTGCTTTATCGATTGAAAAATATTTACTGAAAAATATTCCGTCAATTTTGGAAATTTATTTTCAAACTATTCTTTCTCATTTATTTAAAAATTCCCTTTTTCGAGCTCTGCATTCAAATCTCTCCAAAGCTTTGAAATTTCATAAATAATAATTTGTGAATCATACACTTGTAAATAATAATTTGTCACAACACTCGTAGTTTTCTGACAGTTCTGAGGTAAGTACGGAGGATCATAGTCCTTTTACCAGAAGGTTCATCATCTCTGCTCCGTGGCTGGTCCTTTCTAGAGCATCTTTAAGCCAGTTTGAGTGTTTCTGGTGACATTTGCTCTCGAAAGTGCTCTGAAATTGTGTATCTATTTGAGAGTATAAGTTAGAAAAATTTACCAAATGTCCTGCTGGACAAACTGTAAGTGTACAAATTAAATAATAAAAAAAAATTTGAGAGCAACTTGAAAGCTTACCATCATACAGTACTCTCAGAACCGTCCATTTGAGATTCGCTCCTGCGTTTGTTCGTCTGTTCTGAGGTTTGTTTCGACATACAAATGAGATGAGATAGAGACTGAACGAAAGGCTTTGTGCTCTTATTAATGCGTACAATTGCATACAATTGGGTGTAGAGATAAAGTAAGGATAAAGTAGGACTCAAACGGATAAACAGGGACTGACCTCTCACTCGTCGCTGGAGTTGCAGCATGGAACACCGTAACAATTGAGAGTCTCCTCTGGAGCTCAAAGGTAAAGGAAACAGAGCAGACAAGGCGAGGTCAATAATTTTTTGTTTATTTTTTTATTTGGCTGATGTCCACGCGCAGTTTTTGCAAGATATGTAGAGTTAGACCAAAAGGAGTGTGTGTGTATTTCAATCTCCCGTAATACTTATCCGCTCTATTATACCTACATATACTATGAACAAAGTATAAGAGTTAGGTTCACGTTAGGGCATTGTATCCGATAGCAACCGACGCATACGTTACACGAACGCACAACTATAGGCAGAATTCACACAAACGATACCGGCAGCTTTCGCGAATATATCGGAAATTAAGCAAGTTCAGTCCTTGTATGTATAGGAAAAAATTGTTCAAAATATCGATTTGCACGACATACGAGTAAAAGTCATCGAAATCCAAGTTTAGTCAGTCTTTCTACAGTTTCACCGAAAGTAAATAATGAACATAGACTAATATCAACATAACGTAATATAATTAATATCGCAATCTCGTTATACAAACTTGAACGAACGTATAAAGTACCAATTTTGAACGATTCTTTAGTTTTACGGTTTCTTTCTTTTTTCGCTAGCCAAACCGCGGATGTGACATCAACCACATCTCAACCTACATCAGAGATAGGATATCGACCACCGAGCTTCGGACTCCTTTGGACACATCACCACCTTATCATCATAGCCTACACCAAGGCTGTGACGCACCTTAGTCCACATCAAAGACAAGACATCGACCCCCGACCTTCAGACACTTTTCCACATCATAACCTACACCGAGCCCTTCAACATCCTCAAACCAAAACGCATATGATCCGAGACTTCACCTAGCTAGGGCAGTTCTTGTTCTAGTCGCTGTTCTTGTACAACCCCTTTCTCCGGTTCAGTGTTATTCTATTATTGTAAGTGCTAAATTTATAATAAAGTCCGATAAAAGAAAATTAATAGTTGGGTTACGACTCAGCCTTCTTTTCTGTTACAACCCAAGTATCAATTATACATGACACGGATGTCAACCGACGTGGCGCGGTGGAAGCATCGCGATAATCGCTACACATACACACATACGGTTGCGGTTGCGCTCTTAGTGTCCAGAAAGGCATTTTTTACGACTATTAGCTTTGGTTACATTTTGAAACTTTCATTTCATTTTCTTCTATTTTCTCGGTAATTAAGATGTGAGGATATGATTTTATGATTTGCAGTTTTGCTTTATTTTTAATTAATATGTGACGATATGATTTTATGATTTACAGTTTTGCCCTCCTTTTGAGATAACGGCTACTTTAGAATAAGAATAATGCAAATACATAGATGTTTCGATGATAAACTATAGCGATATGAGTATTTAGTGCCTTAGAAATTAAATACGGCAGAGAATTTTTTAGATTAGAAATTAAAAGTAGAATGTTAAAGTTTGTCTTTGTAAGATCAAAAAAGTATTACATTTTTATGAACATTTTTTTTCATTATTTTCTATTATTTTTCATTCGTTATTTTACATTATATATTAAAATAAATACAATAAAAATACAAACAAACCCGAATAAATAAAAATATAAACTTATTTCACCCCATGATTAAAAACTTCTAAAATGTACTTTACAGTATACCCACCTCGCTATTAACAAAATGTTTATGTACTTTTCGGTGTGTGCACCGTGCACTTTTTCGGCGTGGCGGCTCGTTTGTAACGTCAATTCCTATCAGAAGCCGGATGTGTGCAGGTCTGCACCGCGTACCCTCAATTAGCCCAGGGACCCACCATAAACTTAAACTTTTAGTTTATTATTTTTGTGTTATCTGTTTATGGATGGTCCTTGAGACAGCCCTTAGATTGTTATATGTCCTTTACTAATTACGGGGAAAGCAGGTAGTTACCTGACGGGAAAAACCCAATACTCGACTAACGAAAAAATACTGTTTTTTTTCCATAAACAATATTACCTACTAGCCACGTTGGTAGGAGGCTTTCTCCTCCTATCTCCATTTATTAACATGGCTTATAACCAATTGGCATCGTGGATCGTTACCCTCACTTTTCCCAACGGAAGGTGCGAACAGCGAATCCGCGATGTTAATTAAGAAGGGTACACCCACACCGAGCTTTCCTCCGCAATGAGACGAGAACACCTAGGGAGAAATAGACAAAACCCTAGACCAGTGAACATCTCTCCGATCAGTGTAAACCTGTGCTAGAAAATAAAGACAGTAGTTGTGTTACGACTCAGCTATTTTATTTCATCAACCTACCCTTAAGTTTACGTGACACGTTCAACGGGAGTGCCGCGCCAGAGAAGCTGTCTGTAGCGAAAGGACTAGTATACTTTGTCAGTGATCTTCCGAAAATGCTCGCGCTCATAACACGCTCGACTATTGAGCACACGATGGACATAGAAAATGAAATGCACTATTACAATTATTGGAAAGACGCTATCATAAATACTAATGCCCTGCTTGTAAAACAGCTTCTTGTGTTCATAAGTGTATGTCATAAAATTGCCTACGAAAATCCTCGCGTATTTGTTCTTTTGGGCGAAATGTAAATGTGTGGTGGGATTGTAGAGGGTTGATAAATAGGTAACGAGAATTTGCTGTTGCAATCCGTCAAGTATACTTGAAATAAATGAAATAATTATAAACAAATATAGACAATGTCCAAAGTCGCTCGTATAAACGTATTCGCAAAGACAGTGTATAATTGCTCGTAGATAAATCGTATAATTCGTATAACTGATTCACTCGCGATCGCATCCGTTTATTTATATTGGTCGAGGGAGAATCGGAAAATTCGAATTCGTTTTTGTACGACGGTTGCACGTAGCGACGACATTGTTTTGTCCGGAGTTCATTTATTCTTACACTACGTATATCCTAACGATCTTGATACTCCGAGGCAAAACAACAACATGATTTGAACTGTCTTCTGACTCATGTGCCGCTACAAATAAAACAACGATAAGATTTTAGTATTTTAAATATGAATTCTGTTAAGAGTTGCAATACAGTTTTAGAATATCATAGATTTGACTTTCACAATGTACAATTTTGTATGCATAGTAAAATTAGCAAAATTGAATATTTATATGTCGGAGATGAAAGGACACCGTAGCCTTTGGAATTTTGGATAATCCCGCAACATTGTAATCTAGAGTCTACGATAGCTATAATTAAACAATTGCAGTTATTCAATCCGATTGTAATTGTTCGAGATTAGTGATAGTGAGCTTTGGCTCGAGGCGACAGTCTGTCGCCTAACGTAGCCGCGGTCAAGGGATGAACGCTTTGTCTAACAAAGGTATGGAGTAATTCTATAGCTCTCCTTAAAAGAAATATTTGTGACGGCACGCGACGGTAAACATTCCAACGGTCTCTGTCCCGTAGCTCGCCACACGCAGAGCCTATTCTCCGAGTAAGATGATTGCCAGATGTCGATGCGTCTCCGCAGTACATGTTCAGCTAGCCTGAGGGCCCGTTATAAATCTTAAGTCCTTCAAACAAACACTCTTTGTCCCAACTACGAGAAGATAGAGGAGACCTATTTTTCCAACGAACGACGTCTCCCACTAGCAACTTTCCCTCGAGGCCGGCTAGCATCTTTTTCTAACCACCGATATGGAGATTGACCAATTAGCAGCAACGCCAATTTCCCTTACTTTCTGAACGAAGGCTTTTCTGGACGAATCCGATGATCTCGTGTCCTTAGACACACCCCATTATAGTTTTCCTCCGTGGCATCATCGGGACGGGAAATTCATTCTTTCTTGCGATCTCATCGACTAAAGAGTAACGCCTTTACAATCAGTAATTATTCAGACTTAGATTTCGTGAGAACGTTCATCTATCATCTCGTTGACCGCGGTTTCGTTATCGAACCTGAGATCAATGTCACTAGTGCCGTGAGCGCTTAATCGCCGTGTTTGATTGTCGAATCTGTGTTATCCATACTTGTGTTAATAAACCGTACTGTTACTATACCGCAACGATGGCTAATTTCAATGAAGAATCATCTAACGCTTCCAACCCCATTCTCAACGCTACCCCGACATCAGAAGTGGGATCAGGACCGCTTGTAACAGTGGTGGAACGGCTCGCAGCCATCGTGAGCTAGTTAACTCAGCCGAGGGAGCAAAGACCAATTGCGGAACCTGTACATCTAGTGCTACCACGTTTTGACCCCGAAGCCACGGGCGCCGACCCAGCTGCGTGATGCGCGACTGTTAGTGCGATTATGGACAAAATGCCTGTACAAGACTACGAGTTATACCTCGCTATAAATCGTGTCCTAGAGGGTACCGCGGCACGGTGGCTTACGCAAGTTCTGGTCAACGGTCTTACTTGGATGAAATTTACGGAACTTTTTCTTGTTCGTTATGGTGGCACGGAGACGGCAACCTCAGCGCTAATTAGGATGCTCAACGAATCACCGCTGGAGAACGAAACCACGGGGGCTTTTGGTAATCGTCTCCGCTGCCTTCTGTCGGCGAAATGGGAAAATCTAACCAACGCCGAAATAATCAACGCCGCCGTCTTTCTGCGACTGATCTGGCATGATCAGCGTGTCGAAAGGATAGCACTCACGGACGAAATCCGGACCAAGATCAATTCCAGAAGGAAATGCGAGTCCTCTCTCACGTGAAGAGGAGGCTAGTACCTTCGTCGAGTAATTCACCGGCGGAACCTGAATCCAAACGACATAAGCCATCGGCCCACCACGCGAGGTGCCTTTACTGTGGTAACCGCGGACACAAAATAGCGGAGTGCCGCAGAGGAATGCGTAAAGAACAGCGAAAAAATACACAACGCCCGGAAGGAAGATGATCAGCCGCATCGTCACAGGTGGTTTGCTACAGGTGTCAGACGGAGGGCCACATCGCACCTGACTGCCCGCTACAACAAGACAGAAAAGCCGGCTCCAAGAACAAACTTCGAGTCGACTCCTGGGTGGTGAAGCCGCCAGCCGGTAGTTTAAGTCGTCAGGGTGAGTCGTTCCTGTTTTACTTCGATTCCGGAGCTGAGTGCTCATTAATTAGAGAATTAGAGAATTAAAAGAACGACCGATATAGTAGTAATGCAAGGAATCGGGAATACTTGCGTCAAAAGTACGTCTCAGATTTTGTCCGTCGTACACATTAACGGTTTTACATTGGAGATAACTTTCACGTCCTTGACGATAGCTATGTAAAGTATGATATTATGATTGGTCGCGAGACCTTAGGCCAAGGATTCGATGTAAATATTACGCCCAATAGCCTCGATATTAGCAAAACAAAGATAGTTAATGCTTGCCATAAAGCCGCCGAAAATGAGATCGATCTTAATGAAGTAGACACCGAAGTATTTGATAATGATAAGAGCCGATTGATTTCTATTCTCCAAAATTTTAAAGAGTCATTTATTACGGGTTTCCCGCGCACTCGCGTAAATACGGGTCAGTTAGAGATTCGATTAAGTGACCCCAACATCACCGTACAAAGAAGTCCTTATAGGCTCAGCGAGGAAGAGCGAAAAATAGTGCGTGAGAGAATCAGCGAGCTAATTAAAGCAAAAATCATAAGGCCTAGTAGTTCACCGTTCGCGAGCCCTATATTACTCGTGAAAAAAAAGACGGCTCAGATAGACTGTGTGTAGATTTTCGAGCGTTAAATAAAAACACGGTTGCGGATCGGTATCCCCTACCCCTCATCGCGGATCGGTATCCCCTACCCCTCGTCGCGGATCAAATCGAGAGATTGCAAAAGGCGAAATACTTCATTAGCCTAGACATGGCCAGCGGGTTTCATCAAATTTCCATCCATCCTAATTCGACGGAGTATACGGCGTTCGTAACACCTAACGGACAATACGAGTACATAACTATGCCGTTCGGGTTGAAAAATACACCGTCCGTTTTTCAGAGGGCCATTCTCAATGCCCTAGGCGACCTCGCGTATTCGTACGTTGTTGTTTACTTGGATGACGTCCTAATTATTGCCGAATCGATAGATCAAGCCTTAGAAAGATTGAACATCGTATTAAATACACTCGTAAAGGCCGGATTCTCTTTCAACTTCTCAAAATGTTCTTCTCTAAAGACCTCGGTACTCTACTTGGGATACGTGATTTGTGACGGAGTAGTTCGTCCCAACCCGGGTAAAATACACGCCTTGAGTTCTTTACCCGCGCCAACGACCGTCACACAGCTCAGGCAATTCATAGGTTTAGCCTCTTACTTCCGAAAATTTATCCCTAAATTCTCGCAGATAATGAAACCCTTGTACGCACTTACTTCCGGTAATAAAAGTGTAGCTTGGACAGATAGACATGAAAAAATAAGACAAAAGGTAATCGCCGTCCTGACCGAAGCGCCTGTGTTAATGATATTCGACCCCAACTACCCAATAGAACTACATACCGACGCCAGTTCTGAGGGATACGGGGCTATTTTAATGCATAAGGTCGAAGGTAAAAATAGAGTAGTGGAATATTACAGTAAAAGGACGAGACCCGCAGAATCTAGGTATCATTCTTATGAACTAGAAACGTTAGCGGTTGTAAATGCCGTCAAACATTTCCGTCATTATCTACACGGACGAGAATTCCTTGTCGTCACCGATTGCAATTCCTTGAAGGCATCCAGTAATAAAGTACATTTAAATGATAGGGTTTACAGGTAGTGGGCTTACCAACAAACTTTTACCTTTGACATTATGTACCGGGAAGGTAAACGAATGGCCCACGTAGACTTCTTTTCGCGGAACCCAGTAGACTTGGATCACCGCACGATCAACAAAATTGTGGAGAAAGAAATTAACCTGACCGAAATCTCCGATGATTGGCTACTAGCGGAACAACGTCGCGACCCACAAATTTCTGAGATCGACAATAAATTACAGAACGGAGAGCTCGCGGAAGACGTCGCGAATACGTATGAGTTACGGTCCGGCACCCTCCATCGTAAAATACAGAGAAAAGGGAAAACTCTCTGCTTGCCCATTGACCCAAGAGGGTTTAGGTGGTCCCGTTATTAACCATGTGCACCAGTCCATTATGCACTTAGGTTGAGATAAAACGCTTGAGAAACTGTACGAGTATTACTGGTTCGAAGGAATGGCGAAGTATGTTCGCAAATTCGTAGAGAACTGTCATGCTTGTCAAGTTTCAAAAGCAAGTTCGGGTAAAATACAAGCCGAATTACATCCTATACCTAAGACCAGTATACCTTGACATACGGTTCATATGGACATAACGGGCAAACTAAGCGGTAAACACGACTCGAAGGAATACGTCATTGTGTTGGTCGACGCCTTCACCAAATTTGTATACTTACACCATACCCGTAAGATAGACTCCCTTAATACCATTAAAGCGCTTAAGTCCGCTATATTCTTATTCGGCAGCCCCTGCCGGATAATAGCGGACCAGGGAAGATGTTTTACGGGCAGAAAATTCCAAGATTTTTGCCAAGATAAACATATTAAACTCCACTTAATAGCAACCGGTGCTAGTAGAGCCAATGGACAGGTAGAGCGTATTATGGGTACCCTGAAGAACATGTTCACAACCGTAGAAACGACCGGGCGATCGTGGTAAGACGCGATTGGCGAGATACAATTGGCCTTGAATTGTACCACTAATCGTGTGACTAAGTCGAGTCCTTTAGAATTACTAATCGGCAAAACAGTAAGGCCTATCGGCTTATCGTTACTTGACAATATTGAGGAAAGAGAAGTAAATATCTCCGATGTAAGACAGCAGGCGATAAAGAAGATAGACGCTAGCGCCAAATACGATACAGATAGGTTCGACAAAAATAAAGCTAAAGTAGTTAGATTTAACCTTGGTGACTTTATACTACGTAAAAACGAGGAAAGAAACCAGACGAAGTTAGACCCGAAATTCAGGGGTCCATTCATGATAGCAGAGATTTTGGAAGGAGATAGATATACTTTAAAAACCTTAGACGGCAAACGATCATATAAGGACAGTCATGACAGACTGAGAAAAATGCCAGAAAGTTGCGTCCCTGCTGAGGTGGACGTCTGGGGTGATGACAACGACGGTGACAATAACGATGCAAGTGCACGGACCTCAGAGGATCATTAAGGCCTCATTGTGGCACACCCATTGTGGTGCCCTGCGCCTTCGTACGTCAATTATGACCTCCTGCGCCTTCGTACGTCAACTGTGACCTCCTGCGCCTCCATACACACAACGTAGTAATATGATCCAACAAACTGAGATTCACCCGTGTACGAAATCGAAAATGATCTGTCGTGTCATTACGGTCTGACTGGTAATTCACAGAATGCAACTGGCACTTTGAAGAACAAACACGAGATCATCGGATTCGTCGAGGATAGCCTTCGTTCAAAAAGTAAGGGAAATTGGCGTTGCTGCTAATTGGTTAATCTCCACATCGGTGGTTAGAAAAAGATGCTAGCCGCCCTCGAGGGAAAGTTGCTAGTGGGAGACGTCGTTCGTTGAAAAATAGGTCTCCTCTATCTTCTCGTAGTTGGGACAAAGGCTGTTTGTCTGTTTGAAGGACTTTAGTTAGCTAAATCTTAAGATTTATAATGGGCCCTCAGGCTAGCTGAACATGTACTGCGGAGACGCATCGACATCTGGCAATCATCTTACTCGAAGAATAGGGTCTGCGTTTGGCGAGCAACGAGACAGAAACCGTTGGAATGTTTACTGTCGCGTGCCGTCACAAATATTTCTTTTAAGGAGAGCTATAGAATTACTCCATACCTTTGTTAGACAAAGCGTTCATCCCTTGACCGCGGCTACGTTAGGCGACAGACTGTCGCCTCGAGCCAAAGCTCACTATCACTAATCTCGAACAATTACAATCGGATTGAATAACTACAATTGTTTAATTACAGCTATCGTAGACTCTAGATTACAATGTTGCGGGATTATCCAAAATTCCAGAGGCTCCGGTGTTCTTTCATCTCCGACATATTTTTCTCGCCTTTATACGTCTTTTTACATTTGTATTACTTACCATATACACGGCTGCGAATAATTATAAACGCAACCCTATTTTTAAATTTTTCATAATACTAAAACAAAAATTGAAAGTATCGTTTGTATAATTTCATATTATAATATAAAACAAATTTGAGGACAGAATAAACTAAAACTGTCTTCTTTCGAACTCTGGAAAAAATTAAATTTTCTCTTAAAATTGTGTTTTTGGCTGTACAACAATACAAATTCAATGTTAATTTTGTTATCCTTTCATTTAATATTTAGTGGATTTTCCTTTATTTTCTATTACTTTTATCAAGCTGTGAAGTACAGCATCTACTAATTTATTTAAAGAACAGGAGATATATTATCCAAAGAAGTTATTGCTTGTTTTTAGAATTTGGTATATATATTAATTTATAAGTTAATATGTTTTAAAGAATGATATTGTCGTATCCGAATGGAAGGATTCGCGAGATTTATCAACAAAGCACACGTCCATCGTGATACCAAGTACAAGAAATATTCGTAACATTCATGCTACTTCTACAAGCCAACAGTCATCTGGAAAATTGAAACCACTAGCTGTTCTTGCATACAATAAAAGAAAGTGTGGTATAGATTATTCGGATCAAATAGTTTCTAATGCCACTACAATTAGAAAAGGACTCAAACGGTACTAGAAACTTGGCATTTAGCTTCTTCTAGGAATTACAGAAAAACGTTTTAATAGTTTACACGAATACAACAAAGAAGAATACAAATATCAGAATATTTACAGAATTTAGAGAAATCTTCTACTTAACGTAGATATCGTAATATTATCATTCGAAAAAGTGCTTCTGGACTGTTGAGGTTATCTGATAGAGGAACGCGTGAATAAATTTATAATAGAAATATATATTGAAGTAAGTATAAGTATAGGTATAGTATATGCTGACCCAGATCCTCACTCTAGCAGTGTTACATTACAATAGAATATAATAGGGAGCAGGTTGATACATTGACAGCAAAGGATATTACCAAAAAATTAACCTTAGTGTGTAATTCTAGCTGAAAGTTACAAGAAACAGCAATAAAAGTCTACTTATAGCTCCTTTGTTTCTAGACCTTGTGACCCAAAAACAACATTCATATTCAAGGACACAATAATATGGACCTCTCCTTTTCGTTAACTTTTTTGCTTCACTAAGTTCTATTTTCATCGTAACAGCGGTGTCCAGGTCACGAGTATACAAAAGAAAAAGATATAGAGCTTTTCTAAAAATAAATACTTCAACATGGACAAAGCATTACATTGTAAATAATTTTTTTAATAAACCATGTTTCTATATTACTTTTATAACAGTTTAATAATCTTATTATTGTTGAGAATTGTGGATCCTACTCGCCGAAATAAACGTATACCGACACTCACATTACACGTAAAAATGATATTAAAATAGTTTCATATTTATTTAATATGTGATTTACAAGATATTCGTAAATACACATTGCACATGTCACACCACTCTTTCTGTCTCACCATCTTTTTCACCATTCTTCTGAGACACTGCACACGCACATATTCCCACACACTCATACTCATACATGTGTGTCACTACTACGCGGCTAATTCAGTGTAGCACACAAAATTACACATATCTCAATAATTCTATTCTGTGAAATATCTTTCCAAATAACTTTTCTATTAACTTACCTCGCAAGTACTCAAATAAGCATTGTTCAGGATTTTGAGGGTAGAAAACACATCATTCGCATACGAAGAATTATCCACTAACCTGATAGCAATTGAGGTGAGTTCTGTCCTTATGCCAAAAATATGACCACTGAGACAGCACTGGTGGAACAGATGGGATAAAGAATATCTCAATCAAATAATTATTAGGAAAAAATGGCATCAGCATGGCGCAACAAATTCCAAGGAAAGCATGATGGTCGCATCAAGGGACGACAACGCGACAATGCCAGTATTCGCCCTAAGTAACCTCCAATCTACGCATAAGAGCAAACGAAGTAATTCGTCGTTCGGCTTGCCGATATTTTTGACTCTGGGATTTATTTTCCGACTAGATTCAATACATTGTTACATTTCATTTTATAAAGAACGGAAATTCACGATCAAATACGAGATACAGTCGGATAATTCTAACAATCAATAATTAATAATAATAATAACAATACGCCATTTTACATATTAATCGTTTCGAAACGCGAAACAAAGTGTTGAACCCACTGTAGGAATACGACAGAAATTTATGATAAATTCATTTTGTTACTTAACTTTATTAGTTTGCATAACGAACGAATGAACATATTTAAATCTGTACTTAATCCACGCAAATTTAAACCGCGATGGATAATGTTCGGTTAGCGATGTTTGTTACGTATAATAGTTGTATTATCGACTTTCTGGTTTGTCAATGAAAGAGGAAATAAGAGAAAAAAGGAATATGGTTGTGTAAATGAAACAAGCAAGCGTGTACAGTATGTACGGCTTCCTTAGTCTAACAGTTCAATGTATGTACATTAAGATGCGTACGATAATTTTATATACCCATTTGCGTTGTAATAGTCGACTTTCTATTAGCAAGTTTGCAAAAACCACCGACGAATGCAGAACTCTGTATAAAAAATGTAGAATGTGCATAAATGTTAGAATGTAAGATGTTCATTACACATTCGCACACTTCTAAACATACGTCTGTACAATATAGACTTTTTGAACGTGATAAATAAACGTGTTAAAGTTTCGTTTTGAATAGCCGCCCGCGTGGATTCTAATCTTTTGTTAAGTTTTACGATATCTCCTATAGATAGCCCCTCCTGATCGTAAACTATACTTACTAGAATTTCTCACAGAAAGTCACTTTTCTGGTTATTAAAAGCAATAATTCACTATGTAAAATCTCCTCATATTCTACAATCTTCAATTTACCCTTTAATATAAAACAATTTCATTTAACATGTCGAGGCATGACCGATGGTCCCTTGAGAATATTCAGAAAATAATACAGAAAATGTGTTTGAGTTCATAATTATCCAAAGTACTGTATTATGTATTATTTATTACACCTTGCATCTCTTATTACAGTTTAAGGTCATGTAAAGGTATTACAGTACATTACACTTTCTCCACACACCAACCTTTTATTTCTTAAACTTTGTATACAGATAGATTTATATACAGATAGATATTTTTAAATTGCCGAAATTGCAATTCGAAGCACTGTTAAATCTTCAGATTCTCAAAACTGGAAACTCTTGAACTCCCGGAATGCCTATCTTTCTCTTCTTTGTTCTGTAGCGGCACATGAGTCATAGGACGATTCGAATAAGGAGTGACTCATGTTTTTTGCCTCGGGGAACTGACAACGTTTCGATATACGAGATGTAAAAGTAAACAAACTCCGGACAAAACAATTTCGCCACTGCGCGCAACCGTCAACCGGAGTCGAATTCAAACTTTCCGATACTGGGTAACATTCGTATTTTTATGCATAATAAGTAATGAAACAACAGGAACATAATTTTGGCAAATTTAGCACAATAAGGCATTACAGTTCAAACACAACTGCTTATACCAAAAAGCCAATATCAATATAATAAACACAAATATTAAATTTTCAAACAACAATAAGTAATCTCTAATAATATTAATAATAAAACAACGAAACATGCTTTGACATTCTCTGAAAAGTTATTATTAAAATCTTCAGTTTCGTGAAATAGAATTAATAATAAAAATATAAGAAGTAAAAATACAAAAATGAAAATGAATAAATAAACTGAGACAAATAAATCAATAAAACTCTTTAATATATTGAAAAAGGTAAGTTAAATTCATACAAAAATTAATGTTTTAAGGAAGGTCAAATTAAGAAAACTCATTGAAAATTTAGTTTCTATTAAAAGTTTTTAATTCGCACATTTAGAAGTTATATCTGCGTGCATCTCTGACTAACCATTATTTATAGTTTTCAAATTATCATTTAATGTACCATCTAAAAAAAATGGATAATAATTTAAACATAATACCGTGGTAATCTCGGTCATAAATGCATGTAAATGATGTTAAAATAATGTAAAATAATAAAATAATGTAAAAATGCTAAATAATTTATACTATACTAATGTATTTTAATTTGCATAAGATGCGTTTCTGATTTTCAGATTGCAAAAATTCAGATTTCTAATTAGCATCATTTATTATGGTTTCCATTATCAAATACATATAAATGAACGAGGTAATCACTTCTTCTGCAACAGAATGAGATACACAAGAATATATATGTAAATTTTAATGGAATCATCAATAACACAGTTGAATAAGTGATCGAAGATTTGAAGTTTATTTTTGACTTCAAAGGAAATTTCTTTTAAAAGGAAATAAATTTGGCAATTTAGTAAATATGTGTTTTAATCTAATATCTTTTTCTGCATGAGATATGATAATTACAATTAGATAGAAGCCTATAATTTCTAAGTCGTATTTGTAATATTTCAATCGTGAATTATCTTACTAGGAAACAAGATACGTAAAAATTTTGAAAGCAAAGTGGTAAAAAAACTGTAATACTTTGATGGAGAGCTTTAAGAGTATCTAATGTTGAATGACCATTTGTCTCTTGTCCACCATTTCTCTGTTGTCTTTCACACTACTTGCAATATCCGTAATGCGAAATAGTTCTAGAAAATGAGATATATAAAAATAATTGAAATCTTTCAATTGCTATTATTGTATGTTGAAGTGGTTACCACTTCTAAGAAAACTCTACATCTGGTCTTTTTTAGTTTTCTCAAGCACTGAAGCCATCGACAGCGCGTAGACAAAAGACTGCGACGAAGTCAGGTCATAAACAGTAGACAGGCGACGTTGGCTTCGGGGTTTTCAGTTATTAGGTAACACTGCTAGCGTGCGGATCTGGACCAGCTCAAATTGTATTTTACTTATTACACTTCTATTTAAATATATCTTCTACCTTACAATTTATCCACGTGTTTTCTCTGTTTACACACCGAATAACCTCAACATTGTATAATGATGAAAAATATTATTGACGAGAAGGAGCTCTCAAAATTATTAGGATATGATTTATAGTTTAATTTATAAGCTTTCCTGGCAATTGAATCTTTTCTGAGATCCGCATATAAACGTACGAAATCGTACTTAATCTGCACATAAACCATAGAAAATCATTAGATCTAATTTCTAGTTATTCGCTCGTCTGTATAGTAGTCGATGAAAATGAATATTTCATGTAAATTTGTTATATTTAACCAGTTATTTCTTACGTGTACTTTTCGTTCCATGAACGAAATCGAAAGAAAGAAAAATAATTTTATTAGATTCCGAAGGATTAGGAAAACCTATTTTCCCATTGCTTTCCATCGTTTTTGATGATATAGTAACGAGATAATGTTCGTTTTTTGTATCATTATAAGGTGTAGTGGCTATATTAGATGAAAGCTGTCGTAAACACCGATTATGGAGTAAAATAAAAATCTTCTTAATAAATTGTATCGAGCCGATGGTTAGCTATAGAACCAAAAGACCTATTAATGGTACACGAACTGTATCTGTTTTTCTATTTTTTATTCTTATTTGATCTATTACAATTTCAACATTTTGGTGCAAGCGAATTGATTATCAACGCTCATATCGAATTGAGTGCATTTGTCTCGTCGTCCTATTCGACTGTATTAACGAGGCGAGGTATAGACAAGTTGACGCGCGTATCACGTAATTTTTGGGGTTGGTTGATGAAAATAAAAATAGCTGAGCCGTAACACAACTATTAACTTTGTTTTAATTGAACTTTATTATGAATTCAGCAATCACAATGTAACACACACTGAATTAACATAAATCACAATTCACTCCAACCATGTTATGTAAGACTTAGTTAAGTACGCGACTGTTATAAAGGGTAGAGACCGGTATAGATATGTTGACTAATCTAAGGATACAGAATAAGTAAGTCTTTCTGGCGATACCATGTCTGAGGAAGGCTAGGGGTGGGTGTGTCTAAGGACACGGGACTATCGGATTTGTTGATGACAATTTTGGTTAAGGAAGTGAGGGCAGTAGACACCGTCTCCGATTGGATAATAGGACGGTTGGTGGACCAGGAAGGGTTTTAGCCGCCCTCGCGAGAGAGTTGTGATGTGAGTTGATGTGAGTTGACGTTATACGCGCATAGTTCCGTTCGCCAGCTTTGAAGTTAACTTGTCTTGACCTATATTTCACACCGAATCTTCACTTTCTAGCAATATGCAGAGGGTAAGTGAGTGTTACATAAAACAAAATAAGGGCAAGATAAAACAACGATCTACCAACTAGGAGAGGATAATGACAAAAGTGAAAATGAAATACATGGTTTCGGTAAGATGGTGAGACACCTTAACAATAAAAAGAGAACCGAAGCTAGTAATGAAGAAGAAGGTATGAAAAATTAGTGACTTTCAAATATCTGCAAAAAATAGATACATGTTATTGTGCGACAATGACGACACTAATACGAGATAAGAAACGGAAACGCGATGACGACCGAAGGGGAAACGAAAAAGACAAAAAAGTCACGAATTAGTGTGCTACAGGATAAGACGCGAATGAGCGAAACGTAATATATAAACAATGCTCATAGAATACGATACTTACAATATGATAGGGAAATAGAATCAAATAGCAAGTCGATTTTTCTTCAATCATATCTGGCCGAAAGATACGGACACTCTTAAACGTGTTACCTGAATTACCATGCTACTGCAAGGAATAACTAAGAGATCAACATCATGTAACAGTGAAAATTACAATTGAAGGTTAAGCTACAAGTAGAATCTTCTGTATATACATGCTTCAGAAAATTCCTACGTTAATGTAATATATATGTCGGGTTTACATTAAAATTAGAGTTAGGGGCGTGAAACGAATCTTCGTTCGGATTACACGTTGTCGTTATGCGATAGAGAAGACATCGACCAGTGCAAATACGATTATTATAGAATTAGACAAGTAACCGTGGTAATCAGGTACTCGAGAAACTAATGACAATGAACATGACAAACAACAACGGGATGATGGATGAACATGCTCACAATATCTAACTCGGACTCTTTGTTAAAACGTGGAATATCCACCGAGCGTACAGACACTAAGTAATTCGCTAGTACGACCTCACGAGAGAATGACTTTCCGTCGCGCTGATGCTGCGGAGGAAAGCTATGATGGGGTGTGTCTAAGGACACGAGATCATTGGATTCGTCGAGGATAGCCTTCGTTCAGAAGGCGAGGGAAATTGGTGTTGCTGCTAATTGGTCAATCTCCATATCGATGGTTAGAAAAAGATGCTAGCTGCCCTCCAGGGAAAGTTGCTAGTGGGGGACGCCGTTCGTTGAAACATAGGTCTCTCCTATCTTCCCGTAGTTGGGACAAACACTGTTTGTCTGTTTGAAGGACTTTAGGTAACTAGATATTAGTGTTTATAACGGTCCTTGGGCTAGTCGATCACGTACTGCGGAGACGCGTTGACATCTGGTAAACATCCTGCCCGGAGAATAGGATCTGCGTGTGGCGAGCTACGGGACAGAGACCGTTGGAATGTTTACTGCCACGTGCAGCTACAAATCTTTCTTTTAAGGAGAGAGCTATAGAATTATTCCGTACCTTTGTTAGACAAAGCGTTCATCCCGTGACCGCGGCTACGTTCGGCGACTGGCTGTCGCCTCGAGCCCAAGCTCACTATCACAAATCTCAAACAATACAATCGGATCGAAAGACGACAATTGTTTAATTACGCCTATGATAGAATCTAGATTACGGTGTTAGGGGATTATCCCGAAGTTCCAAAGGGGAGGCTTCGATGTCATTTCATCTCCGACATATAATATATTTATGTATTTGGACTTCCGGTTTGGACTCGGGCGAAGGTAACACGTGGGTAGTAAGCGCTGTGAAAGAAGAAAGGAAAGAAAAGGGTGAAAGCACGAAGAGAGGGTAGAAAAGTATAAAGATGGAAGAAGGAGAGAGAGAGACAGAAAGGGAAAGATGGAAAAGAGTTAGAGAACAGAATCAGGAGGTTTGAGGAGGAGCAGGACAGGGTAGAAAGGGAGAGAAGGAGGAGGAACATTGTAATAAAAAGCGCGGAATGGGGGGAGGAAAGCAAGAAAGGGACAGTGACAGAGTTTATAAAGGAAAATATGAGAATAGAGGTAGAAGTAGAAAGGACACAATAATAATTGCGACGTTGAAATCGTGGGAGGAGAAGATGAAGGTAATGAGAGAGAAAGGTAAATTGGGGAAGGAGATTTACATAGATAGCGACCTAACGAAGAAAGAAAGAGAAGTACAACAAAGGTTAAGAAGAATTGCTAGAGTAAGAAGGGAGAGGGGGGAATACGTAAAAATAGGTTACAAGAAGCTGAAAATAGAAGACAGATGGTATAGGTGGAATGAAAGCGAGGAGAAACTAGAAGAAGAAGGAAGGAGAGAGGTGAGAGGCTGAGATAAGGAGAAAGAAAGGGGGGGTATATAAAGGGGATGAAGATGTGTTTCTGGAACGTCGCAGGGATAATAATGAACAAGGATAAAGAGGTATGGGAATATTTGAGGACATTTGACGTAATCGGTCTCACGGAAGCATGGATAGAGGAAAGCAAATGGAAAAGGGTAAAGCATAGACTGCCCAAGGAATACGAATGGAAATACAGGGCAGCAAGGAGAGAATGGAGAAAGGGAAGGGCAAAAGGGGGTATAATAACAGGCGTAAACAAAAACCTGAGGGAAATAGAGTACAAGGAAATAAGTGACGACATAGTAGAAAGAAAAATAAGGTACAAGGAGAGGACCTATAGAATAGTGGTGGTTTATAATCGAGACACAAAAGGGACATGGAAAGAAATAGAGGAAAGGGTAGATGGAAGGGAAGAGGAAGTGACGATCATAGGAGGAGATTGGAATGCAAGAACGGGAGAAGAGGGAGGACTGATAAACGAGGAACTAGGAAAAGAAAAAGGCAGGAGATCAAAAGACAAGACAATAAATACGTAAGGAAGAATTCTATTAAAGTATCTGGACGAAAGAAGCTGGGCGATAATTAATGGTCGAGACAAAGAAGCAGATGAGTGGACCTATGTGGGGGAGAGAGGAAACTCGGTAATAGACTACGTGATTGGCAATCAGGAGGCCAAAGAAGAAATAATAGACACGAAGGTAGGAAAAAGAGTAGAGTCAGACCACATGCCGTTGGAAATAGAAATAGAGGGGTCAGAGATACAAAGAGATGAGGAAAGAAAAGAAGAAGAGAAGGAGAGAAGGAAATGGACAAACGAAAGTGTGGAAAGATATTTAGATGAGTGTAAAGACTGGGCAAGCAGGGGAAGAACAGTAGAGGAAACGTGGACAGAAATTAAGAAGAAGATAAACGAGGCAATACCAAAGAAGAGAGTAAGGATAAGGAAATGGAGCATAGGAGAAAAGGTGCGGTACGACAAGGAGTGGAAAGAGAGGAAAAGGGAGATAAGAAGGAAGATGACAAAATTTAGGAAAGGAAAATGCAGCAGAGAAGAGTTCATAGAGGAGAAGAAGGCATTTAAACAGTGGTGTAAACAAAGAAAGGAGAAGCAGGAAGAGGAAGAAATGGAGAAAATCAACAAGATCAAAACAGAGGAAAAAGCATGGAAATATATAAATAAATATAGAAGAAGAAGGGAGGTTATAGACGAAGATATAAGGGAAGAGGAGTGGAAAAATTATTTTATGGAAATGTTAGAAGGGACAGAAAACAAAGAGGACGGAAGAACAGAAGGGCGGAGAGTGGTGGAGGAATTAAAGGAGGAGAGAGAAGATAATATAGAGAAGGAAGAGGTGATATTTCAAATAAGAAACTTGAAGGAGAAAAAGAACCAAGGGGAGATGGTTTGGAAAACGAGGTTTTAACAATGGAAAAGTACACCTTATATAAAGGAAGTGGGGAGGGAGGCGTTATGGGAGATGTTAAGGAAAATATGGAATGTAGAGAGGATACCTGAAGACTGGAGAAAAGGCGTAATATGTCCGATTTACAAGAGGGGAGACAAGGGAGCAGTGAAGAGCTACAGAGGGGTCACGTTAATGGACACGGTATATAAGATTTATGCAGGAATACTGGACGAGGGGCTGAAGGTGGAGATCGAAGACAAGCTGGGAGAGAGCCACTTCGGGTTTAAGAAAGGAAGAGGAGTGATAGACGCAGTGTATGTATTGAACCACATAATAGACAAACAATTGAGCAGAGAAAGAGGAAAGCTATATCATTCTGCGGATTTAAAGGCAGCGTTTGATAGGGTTAACAGGAAGAAGCTGGGGTAGATAATGAAGAGAACGAGGGTTAACGATAAGTTAACGAGGAAACAAGGAACATAGTGAGGACCAGGAACCATAACACAAAAGAGTTTTGGACAGTAAGGGAAGTAAGACAAGGGTGCCCGTTGAGCCCGACACTATTTAACATCTATGTGGCAGGGCTGTAAGAGGAAATAAGGAAAGGTCAAGTAGGAGGCATAGTGGTAGGAGACAGAAAGGTATGGTCACTATCATATGCAGATGACATTGTATTGATGGCGGACAGAGAAGAGGAGTTAAAGGAAATGCTGAAGAGATTTAAAACATTCCTAAAGGAAGTGGAACTAGAATTGAGCACGGAAAAGACAAAAGTAGTAGTGTTTGAAAAGAGAAGGAACAATAGGAGACAAAGAAAATGGAGATGGGGTGAGCAAGAACTAGAAGAAGTGGACGAGATAAGATATTTAGGGTACATACTGCGGAAAAATGGAAGTGATGAGAAGCATATTCAAGACAGAAAACAGAGGGCGGCAATTGCGATGAAGAAGACATGGAGCGTAGGAGAAAGGATATTTAAACGGGACTACAAGAGAAGAATGAGGATGTTTGGAGCACTGGTAGAGAGTGTAGCGCTGTTTGGAGCGGAGGTGCGGGGATGGAACGTAGAAGAGAGATTAGACAGAATAAAAAGGAGATACGTAAAATGGATTCTAGGCTTAGACACAACAACGCCGAATTACATTTTGAGAGAGGAGTGCAAGATAGAGGAAATAAGAGAAAAGGCACAGAAAAGAGCAGTAAGGTATGAAGAGAAAGCCTTAGAATCGAAGAAGGAATTAGTAAAGGAGTGTATAAAGGAAAGAGAAAGGAATTGGGGAAAGGGCCAAGAAGGGAAAAGAGCAAGAAAAAGAAAGATGAGGTTACAGGAGGCGAGAGAGGGAAGGACACAAGTGGAGGCGGAAGATGGACAAGAAAGGATGACAGCAAACCAAATCATAGAAGAAAGAGGGAAGAGAGAAACAGAGGAGAGGGAGAAAAAGATAAGGGAATCTAAGTACAATAGATATTACAGAAACATAGCAAAAGAAGGGCTACCAAAGTATCTAGAAGAAAAGATGAAATGGTGGACAGAAGTATGTTAACAAGATTTGGATGTGGTAACGAAACCAGGGCAAGGAAACACTGGAAAGAGGAGGGAGAAAGAGGATGCAGATTATGCAAAAGGAGAGGAGGACCTGAAGCACGTAGTAGAGGAATGTGAGATAACAGGAGGAGCAAGGAAAATTGTAGAAGTGCTGAATGAGACTGGAGAAGGACTGGCAGTACTGAAAGCGATAATAGAGAAGAGAAGAGTAGCAGTAGAGGGGAGGAACGACAGGGAGGGAGCACAGCAAGGAAGCAAAAGCCAAAGAAGGATAAGCGTTAGATATAAGTGAGGGCATTATAAGAGATGTAATCCGGAAGTCGTCCAAAGCCGAAAGGCACGGACTAAGAATAAATAAATAACAATAAAATATTTATGTATTTGTTATAGAAGTAAAAATTTTTAATGTCCTTGTTGTTTCTTCTATTCTTCTCAATTATTTTTTTTTGTATTACCCGCGAATATTAACGTTATGGTCATCCGTCACCTCTTCCTCCATATTTTTGTTTATACATTCAAGAACGTTTATATGCTTCTGATTGTTGAGATATGTATAATTTTCTGTGCTGGACTAGGTTAAATGCGTAATAGAGATACTTGTATGTGAATATCAGTGTGTGGAAGTATGTGTGTCCGAAGCGTCTCGAAAACAAGGGAATATAAACAGTTCAGTACGTTAAGAGTCAGTTAAGAGTACGTAAAGAGTCAGTTAAGAGTCGGTGAAGAGTCGGTTAAGAGTACGTGAAGAGTCGGTTAAGAGTCGGTTAACAGTCGGGTATAGAAGAAAGTGCTGAGACGCGTGCATGTGTGTATCGATTCGTCCATCAAATAAATATATCATTATTTTAATATTAATCCTCAGTATAAATTTAGTGTTCCTATAACATTATTTCGGCTTCAAAGATCCACAATTCTCAACACTTATAAATCATTGTGTAGCAAATAAGCATAATTTCTTAAACGTTATACACAGAACTGTGAGCTATAATTCGGGAACTGTGTAACAGATATGGCGCATCATTAAAAGAAAATCATGCCTATGTTCTGTTTTAAAGTAGTGTATAAGATAATTCGAATAAGTTTTAAGCAAAAATTGATACGTGTAATAGAATTAGTTGGAAAAATAAAAATGCTATAGAAGAAACAGAACTAGATTTCAAGCGTTTTATTAATATACCAACCTTTGGTATTGTTACATATTGTTATCGACACTGCAGCCGTTTATTCGTTTGCTTGGTGTCTTCTTTGACATGTGGCATTCGTTGCGATATTTATAAATTTGAATGCCTTGTAAAAATAATATCCTGATACAGGAAAGGCAATGACAGATGCTCTTCGGCTTGAAGTTAGAGGATATGGTTATATTGCAAAAATTCTAAATCGATTCAAGAGTGCAATTGCTGATTATGTCAAAGAAGACGTAATCATGGAGAAAAAAAGAGACTAGGTCGGCCGAGAAAAATGGGGGGCACGAGGCGGCTACGGGTTCTCAGGGCGTAGGACCACACCCAGGGAAACCCCGATGAATCTGATATTCTCCTATAGCCGGATGGTGACTGATCGGCGTCTTCAGCCCCCGCCAGTTTGCCGATCTGGTGCGGAGAACCTCGGAGAAGTTCGTGGGCCCGTATCTGCCAAGACCACTCACCTCACCTTCTTTTGGGAGGGTCCCCGTCACCCTGCGCCGGCTTTGGCCGGGGCAGGGTGCGAAAGAGTGAGTGGCACCAGGATGGAAACCCTTGTTGACGACCTCGGCAACTTCAGAATCACAATGGACAGAAAAACGAACCAACAAATCGTTTACGGTGCAGGGGAGGGATACCCCAGTACCGGCGCAGCCGCGGGTTGTAAAGCGGGCCCCGCTACGTCGTTATCGAGCAACCGTGGCCGTCCGGGGGTGGGCCGCCGAGGCCCCGGACCCGCTCATGCGTCTGGCGAAGGGGACACACGAACTGGCGGGTCTCGGAGAGGGTTGGAGGAACCCGACGTTATGACCGTCGGCCTGGGACCCTCGCAGGATGGGATGCGGCGACGCCGCGGTCGCGGCGGGGGGAGATGAGATCCTACGACGAAATGTCGTTATGCTCTTCCTATTCGACCGTTGCGGGCACGCTCGACAAGCGGTCGCACCGGAGGATTACTGAGTCCAGAGAAAGTACCGACTCCGCCTCCAACGGTTGCGGGGAGGCGCGGGACGTCGCACACGGCTGGGGGACGCGCCCGCGGGGGATCCGGACTCTGCGCTACTGCTGGCTCCCGGTAAAAGTAAGAAGAGGGCCGCGAGGCGCGGGACGGATACTGACACCGATACCGACGCCGAGGCAGCCACTGTGGCCGCCACCGCCTCTACCATCCGCGGCGGTGCCGACGGCAGCGACGACATGCTGAGGGATGAAGTAAAGATCGGACTGGTCGACATGCAAGCGTCCGCGAAGGACGCGGAGCCGACCCACGATCAGGAAGGGGAGGATGTCACATACCTGCGAAGGAGGGTGCGCTTTCTGGAGAGAGAGGTCAGCCGTCTCCAAGAGACGGTGGAACAGCTGACCAAGGAACGCACGGAGAAGGCAGCCAAAGTTGATAATAACGACGGCGAAGGACAAGAGGTGGGGATCACCTCTAAGAGGGGAACGAAAGAAAATGCTCCCCGGGCTCTAACGGGAACGGTTATGGGTCCCACTCCCTCATCTCCCCCACAACTCTGGTCAGAGGTGCGCCGTCCCCGCTGCCCTAACGGGTCGGGGAGCAATACACAGACCAAGGGAACGGACAGATTCGGTGGTCCAGGACCTCGAGATCCACTAGAGGATCTCATGAACCTGTTCCTCCGCAAGTTGGAAGAGTGGCGTCGAGAGATAATGCCAGGGGGAGCGATCCCCCGGGCTACGAAGGATGGCGCTGCCGCAAGAACCATACTGGTACGGTTGCGGCCGCCGAGAGTCTCTTCGCGGTCGACCGTGTAGTCGCCGGCCGACGAGGCAGGGTTCATTACCGTCCAAGGAGGAAGAAGAGGGAGAGCGGGGCGAAAGAACAGGAAGCCCTTGCAACCTCTTCCAACGGCCAACGCGCCGACCGTTGACGTTAGAACCAAGGGACGGATATCGTTGTCTCTTCCGTCGTCGACACTACGAACAAGGGACGGCGATCGGAAGCGGCGGAACGAGACCCAGGACTTTCGCGGAGGTGGCCGCTCGACCACCGGTGCACCCTCGTACTGTAAGGGAATCCATGCGAGGAGCGGGTAGCTGCGATGGACTCAGAGCCACCGGGGCAGGCAAGAGACGTAACGCTAATGGGCGGGACGCGCACAGCGAGAAAGTGCCGGGCCTTCCCCGACTCCCACGGTGCGCCTCGGTATCGCTCACCGTGAAGGACGGCTCGGGCTTCACATATAGGGATGCGATGTCGGTGGTGAAGAGGGAAGTCAAGCTCTCCGAACTTGACATCACGGAGCTAAGACCGAGGAGGGCGATCACAGGGGCGCTACTGTTTGAAATCCCAGGCCAGGACGCTAGGAGCAAAGCATCGCGAGTGGCCGAGCGGATGGCGGCTACGCTGAAGGATTTACCAGCCAAGGTAACCGTGCCGCGAAGGACGGCCGAGCTAAGAGTGACCGGACTGGAGGACTCGGTCACCCCGGAGGAGGTGGCAGCCGCCGTTGCTGAGGCCGGGGACTGCCAGACCGATGAGGTCAACGTGAGAGTCATACGATCCGCTCCTCGGAGCCTCGGGTTGGTATGGCTACGCTGCCCGCTGACAGCGGCCAGGATAATCAGCAGAGGAAGGGACGCTCTACCAGGAGGTAGGATTAACATAGGCTGGTCAACGGCGAGGGTTTCCCCTCTCCCTGCACGCCGACTCCAATGCTTCAGGTGCATGGAGTCGGGTCACGTGCGCCGGGATTGCACATCGACGGTCGACCGGCCGGAGCGCTGCTACCGGTGCGGGGCGGAAGGACACCGCGCCAGAGACTTCCCGGCGCGAGTACTCATGTGTCCGGTGTGCGCGGACCTGGGAATGCCCGCGTCGCACCGTGTGGGGTCACGGACATGCAAACGGCCTGCCGGAGCTTGGATTGCTGGAAAGCCTGACGGAGCGGCGGATTGCTCTGGCGGCAGTGGCCGAATCGTACAGCATTCCCGACGCGTCACGAGGCGCTGGGGATCTGATCGGTTCGATCGCCGTGTTCTGGACCGGGATCGCGGGGAGCACCTCCTGCTCGATGATCGAGCGGGGACGGGGCTTTGTGGCCGTGAAATGGGGCGACCTGGCAGTGGTGGCCGTCTACGTGTCGCCCAACATCAGCCGGACAGAATACGCCTCCTTCCTGGACGGGCTCGCGGCTTGCGCGAGGCGTTTGGGCGCCTGCTCGTCAGTGGTCTTCGGGGACTTCAACGCCCACTCAACGGCGTGGGGCTCCCGCAGGACAAACGGAAGGGGGCTCGACGTACAGGACTGGGCGGCCGCACTCGACCTTCGGCTTATGAGCCGGGGGTCGTCCAGCACGTGCGTGTCGTGGCGGGGAGAGTCCATAGTGGACCTCACATGGGCAAACACTGCCGCATCCCGCCGTGTTTCCGGTTGGGAGGTTTCCCCGGAGGAGACCCTCTCGGACCACCTCTACATCTGTTTGAAGTGGAGGTTGGCGGCGCGATGGGCGACAGTTCGTTGGGTGCGCACGGGCCCATCGGCCCACCGGGAAGGAGAAGAAGATTCCCGCGGTGGGCGGTGACCCGCCGCGACGAAGACTTCATGGCGGCGGCCGCTATAGCCGTCGCTTGGTTAGAAGAATCCAGGACCGACGAGGACGCGGAAGCGGGAGCGACCCGGCTGAGGTGCGACATGCAGGCTGCGATTCGTGTATGCCGCGGTCTGGAGCCTCGCGCCGCGCCGGCGCTGTGTATTGGTGGTCCGTGGAGATAGCTCGTCTCCGCGAGACATGCATTCGCGCCCGGCGGCGGTACACCAGATCCCGCCGTATGCGGCTTGGGACGAAGACACGGTGGCTCGTTTGTAAGAGGCCTACAGCGAAGAGCGAAGGCTCCTGCAACGAGCCATCAAGGAGGCGAAGAGGCGGGCCTGGGACGAGAATCTGGCCAGCCTCGACACGAGAGCGGGTGCACCGGGGATATGGGTCCTCGGGGTCGTCCTTCCAAATTGGGATGTTTGGTTGGACGGCGGCGGACCTCCCCTGACCTACAGGGTGACGCAAGTGCTCACCGGACACGGCTGCTTCGGTGAGTATCTGCACCGAATCGGGAAGGAGGCGACCGCGCGTTGCCACCACTGCGATGCGAGCGTGGATTCAGCGCAGCACACATTGGAATACTGCCCGGCGTGGGCGCGGCCGCGCCACGACCTCATCGCGGAAATCGGATGGGACCTCTCGCCGCCGACGATCCTCGAGGCATTGTTGGTAAGCGAGAGAAGGACGAGGACCGTGACCTCCTTCTGTGAGCAAGTTATGCTTCGAAAAGAGGCCGCGGAGAGGGTGAGGGTGCGGTACTCTCACCCTGAGAGGATTGACCGGCGAGGGCGCGGCAGAGGCCACGGACGCGCTTCAGTGGGGCGCGCTAGGTCCGCCGCGCCCCCCGGTTGGGTGCAAACTTAGGCGCTGGCAGCTCAGCGCCCCGGGGCCGCAAAGCAGCCCGGTAGGGGAACCGGGATGCCTGGCACGTCGGCTCCGGCGACGAGGCGCGGTGTGACATTGGCCACACACCGCTCTATCAAGCGGTGGTATTAGGCGGTGGGGGGGCGGTGTATCGCTCACACTGGTTCCCGGGCCCCTTTCGATCACAGCCGGGACGCTCATCACGACGGTCAACCGACGGTTAGTCGGTTGGAGTCCGGCACTACCACGCCGCTTTTCGCCAGAAGCGACCTGGTGTCCGTGCGGATTTCTTCCACGTTAATAAAAAAAAAAAAAAAGGTCGGCCGAGAAAAGTATTTCCGCGAGACGAACAATTGATGCTGAGAATAACATCTACTTCATCTGCCCTTGATAGATATTAACACTTTGAGTACTATGGACACATATATGCGAAAGCTATCTATGTCAACTAAGGATGCATGAATGCGTTTATCAATTTTTTCGACCTGCCTCGCGTTTGAGATACTTTCATCAGCGTATGAAATGGCACATGCGTACTCGTTAGCAACGGCAGTAAACAAAAAGAATGAAAGTCCGTTCATCGTAATTCCTATCACACTGCGAGAGTTGCGATTGCGAATAATATTATAATAGTTGTTGATGTGGTGACCACTTTTAAGAAAATTCTACATCTGGTCTTTTTAGTTTTCTTAAGCACTGAAACCATCGACAGCGCATAAACAAAGGCTGGGACGAAGGCAGACCAGAAACAGTAGACAGGCGACAATGGTGTCACGTAAACTTGAGGGTTGGATAATGAACTAGAATAGCTGAGTCGTAACGCAACTATTAATTTTGTTTTAGTTAAACTTTATTGCAAATTCAGCAATCAGATCGGAATACACACTGAATTAATATAAGTTACAATTCACTCCAATCACGTTATGTAAAACTTATTTACAATGGTACGTTAACCCCAAGTAAGTAAGCGACTGTTATAAGAGTAGAGACCGGTAAAGATATGTTGACTATTCTAAGGATACAGAATAAGTGAAGTTCACTGACGATACTGTGTCTGAGGAAAGCTAGGGGTGGGTGTGTCTAAGGACACGGGACTATCGGATTTGTTGATGACAATTTTCGTTAAGGAAGTGAGGGCAGTAGATTGGATAATAAGACGGTTGGTGGGCCAGGAAGGGTTTTAGCCGCCTTCGCGAGAAAGTTGCTAACGGAACATACCAGATGTGAAGAAAACCAACTTTCTAAGCTAACACGTGGTAAACAATAAACGTAAAAGGAAATCTAAGACAAGAGATACTCGCTTAGTCCGAAGGACCTTAACTACGAAAATTCCAAGACTCCTGGTGTGTACTTAAGACTATTGAGAGTACGCGTCAAGGATATGCAGACTCTGGGTGCCATCCTGTCCGCGGCGTGTGGTCTGGTCTCTGATGTGAATTGACGTTATATATCCCCCTCCTTAGATTGATTTTGGTCCTCCAAAATCTCAGTTTTTTTCTTCAAGATTGTTTTATGGACGCTAATTGGTTAAAAGTGTACTTTTCTTTTCTGTCTTGATCCTTTATGAGAGAGAAAAAAAATTTTATCGGGTTCTTGAAAAAAATTCATCGCGGACATACACGCATACATACACATACAAATCCTGTTCTCTCCGGTATGTACAACTAGAAAATACATAATACAGCTACTTATGAAGAAGGTAAGACCGTCCTGAAAAGTAAGGTTTAATGTGATTACCATGTATTTTCCTAATCGAGTCATTTACCATTATTTCGTAATAAGGGGTTTTTACTTTTTCAATGGTCTATGGCCCTAGGCATTCAGTATCTAACTTGTGTTCTTTATGATCGTTATAAATTAATACTAAATCTCCTTCTCTAAAAATGGATTGACGTTTAATAATTTTTTTCTTTTGATCTCCTTGATATCTTTGTTTACTCTTCATTGGAGTTTCTCTTGTTTTAAGTAGTTTGGCATCCCATTCTCGTTTCCCGAAGCTAACCTCATCAGCGTATGTTCTTTGGGGACTTTGGGATATGGTAGAGGAGAGATTGGCCTCATGTCCAAATGTTAGTTCGAAAGGGGTGTGGCGGATCGGTATCAACAGGACGCCGACCGGTCGAAGGCAATCAACGCGGCGCAACACCTCCCGGGCGATCCGCTGGTACCAACCGCCAACACTAGAGGGCTACGACGACAACGAGTCTGTCTGTCTGTCTCGCTAGCGGTCGAATATACGGGCGATTTATACAAATACCGCACCTAGCGAGACTCCCTCTACGTCTAAGGCAGGGACTACCGGGCATAGCCTTACTGACGAGTCCACCGGTAGTCCCGGGACGAAACGTAAACAAACAACCTCTCTTTTCATCCGCCTCAGGGGTATATCTAGTGGCATTATGAACCATAGTGTTATATGCTAGACACACAAAATTTAGGTTTTGATCCCATTATGTTTCATTGTCGTTTTGTATAGCTTTTAACATGTCGGATATTACAGCATATGTTCGTTCTAGGCTTGCGTTGGATTGTGGGTGGAATGAGGTGGTTTTTATATGTTTGATTCTAAATGCTTCTTCGTATCGTTGCATTAGTTCGCTAATAAAGCTTTGTCCGTTGTCAGTTAATATACATTTGGGTGCGGAGAATATATAAATGTAGTGATTCAGTAAAGCATTCCAAATTGATTGGGTCTGTTGTGTTTTTAAGGGTACAAGTATTAAAAATTTGGTTAGTTCATTGTGTATAGAGAGAATGTATTGGTTTCCTATCTTGGTCTTTTTCAACGGACCTATCAAATCCATAGCGATTTTGTCGTTAGGTTCTAATGGGGTGTCAGTTATTTGTGGTTCTTCCTTTCCTCTTATCCGAGTAGTCTTTGATGTTTGACATGTCGCGTAAGTACCCATTCTTGTTTTTATTCTGTCCATTAGGTGTGTGATATTAGATTTGTCTCTGACTCTATCGTACGTCTTTTGTATTCCGGGATGTCCTATCAAGTCATGATTTTCTTTTAGTACTTGTTCTATCTCTTCTTCACTTAAACTCTGTATTGGTTCGTAAGCAAACTCTATGTCGTCGCGTTGATCATTGAAAAATAAAAGAAGTCTTTTTATATGTGCTTTGTCTTGTGCGTTTAAGTTGTTGTCTCCTATTCCTATCTTTCTATTTGTTTTAAGTATGCTTGATATTTTCTGTAACCATACGGTTTCGTCATATGGGCCCAGATATGTTTTTGTTAATTGGAAAAAGTTGTCTTTGTTAGATTTTAGTTTCAATAATTTTGGTATTTTTTCTGATCTTTCCCAGTCTCTGAATTGTTTTAATACAACGTCAGTTTTACGTAATCTTTACATAATCTAGTCATATTCGTACTCCTTTAATCTTAAGCTCCATCGAATCAATCGGCTAGAGGGCTCCTTGCAGTTGTGTAGCCATTTAAAAGCTTGGTGGTCTGTTTGAATTTTGAATTTGCGGCCTAATAAATATTGCCTAAGTCTTTTAATTGCCCAAACGATAGCTAATAATTCCTTTTCTGTTGTAGTATAATTTCGTTCAGGTGGGTTTAATGTCCTTGAAATGAAGCAACAAGGGTGCCCGTCTTGTGAAAGGATGGCTCCTAAACCTTCGTTACTGGCGTCCGTTGTTAACGGAAATGTTTTCGTATAGTTGGGATATTTTAGTGCTGGTGCTTGGCATAGTCTTTCTTTTAATGTATCGAAGCTAAGTTGTGTTTTGTCAGTCCAGTGGAATTGTATGTCTTTCTTAGTTAGTTCTGTTAATGGTTTGGCAATTTTTGAGAAGTTCCTAATAAATTTTCTATAGTATCCAGCTAGCCCAAGAAATGATTTTACATCTGTAGGATTTTTAGAGTTAGGTTGTCTCCATCTGCTGTCACTACATGTCCTAAATATTCTAATTCGGGTTTTAAGAACTCACATTTATCTGATTGTATTCTTAGACCTACTTCCCTGAGGCTTTGGAATACAATGGCTAAGTTTTTATTATATTCTTCAATCGATTGCCCGAATATAATGATATCATTGAGATGAACGAAACAATGATTGTTAATCAAACCTCTTAACGCGGTATCCATCATTCGTTGAAAAGTAGCAGCTGCGTTCTTGAGCCCGAATGGCATTTTATTGTAGTGGAAGTGTCCTTGTGGTGTGCTGAATGCAGTGTATTTCTTTGAATTCTCGTCCATGGGTATTTGATGGAATCCTGAGGATAAGTCTAAAGCGGAGAAATATTTCGCGTTTCCTAGTTGTGATAGTATATCGTCAATGTCAGGTAGTGGATATGCATCTTGGTCTGCTAGTTCGTTTAACTTCCTAAAGTCAATCACTATTCGCCACTTTTGTTTCCCTGATGCGTCGATTTTCTTTGGAACGACCCAGGCAGGAGAGTTATAGGGAGAGTCGGAGGGTTCTATAATCTTTTTGTTTAACATTTCAGACATCTGTTTATTTATTTCGGTTTTATGGTGTTCAGGAGGACGGTAGGATTTTACGTTGATGATCTTATCTTCTTTTAACGTAATGGAATGTTTGGCAAGAGATATACTTGGTAATGTTTCGCTGTCTAAATTAAATACGTCCATGTAATAGAGAATAATCTTTTCCATAGGTTCTCTGAGAGGTTTTTCTATGTGCGATAGTCGAATCAAAGATTTGAATTTTTGAATTTGATCTACGGTGTTTGTATTTTCCATGGTGTATCTTCTATTGAGCGCCGAGTCCTTCTCGGGCCCAGTCCACGCACAGCACGAATCGCGCAAGGCGTTGCTATTTCGCCGATGCGCAACGTCTCGTGCCACGCGCGATCTCCGACCAAGATCAGAGTGTCGTCCGCGTAGCACACCATGGCCGCGCCCGGGGCAGCGGGCAACGCTACAGCGGCACATGAGTCAGAGGACAATTTTTGCCTTGGGACATTGACACAGCCTTGACGCATGAAACGCAATGATAAATAAACTCCGGGCAAAACAATGTCGGCGCTACATGCAACCGTCGAATGAAGACGAGTTTGAATTTTTCGACTCTCCCCCGACCAGTATAAATAAACAGACGCGATCGCGTTGTCACGTAAAATTGGAACTTGGATTGTAGTAAGAAGACTGAGTCGTAACCCAACTACTAATTTTCCTTTATAAAACTTTATTTTATGAATGTTAACACTTACAAAATAATACCGAACCGGAGAAAAGGGGTTGTATGAGTACAGCAACTAGGAGAAGAACAAGAATTGCCCGAGCTGGGCGAAGTCTCGGTTTATATACTTATTGGTTTTAGGATGTTGAGGGGCTAGGTGTAGGTTATGATGTGGAAAAGTGTCCGAAGTTCGGGGGCCCATATCCTATCTCTGATGTGGACTAAGGTGCGTCACAGCCTTGGTGTGATGATAAGGTGGTGATGTGTCCAAACGTGTCCGAAGGTCGGCGGTCGATGTCTTATCACTGATGTAGATTGAGATGTGATTGATGTCACAGCGTGCCAGTCAGTATCGACGAGCTATCAAGAGTCATCTACCGAGTTATCGACGCGTATCTAGCGAGCATCTATCGAGTATTAATTAACAATCTTATTTTGTGATTTATAAACTGTACGAGCGACTTGACGAATATAGCCTGTTTACTAACTAGTTATTTTTAAATATATTCGACGGTTTCAACAACAAGCAATAACATTTAATAAATCTCACGATCAAATATCCGCTATACAAATCCTCTCCACAACGCTGTACCTCGTCGTACGCGATGATCCACAGGATCGTTCCCAACACTGAACCCTGCGGAACGCCGCGCTCGACGGGCCGCCTTTCCTCCCCTTCCCTGCTGGCGTAGCATACCCACTTGTCGTCGAGGTAGGCGCGGATCAGCCGAACGAGGTATTCTCGTCTTTGGTAACGGGTTCTTTCTCGGCGTCTATTTATCGCCATACAGTACCCAGGCACCCCTAGGGCTATAGGGGTTGGGGTTACGCCCAACCAGCGCACAAGGCACCCAGTACCTTGCTACCTGGATTAGCTAAGCTTGGCAGGGCTGTCGCTCGTCTCAGGTCGAACCGGGCGCTTTCTAAGCCCTACCGTCTCTCCAGGACAGTTCCGGAGCAGGTGGGACGCTGCTCACCCGCCGAAGGCCATTTGAGGGAGCTAATACCCCTTAAATCGGCCCTCTTGCCAGAATCTTGGCCATCAGCCGCTGCCACCACGAGTCCAAACTCATAATTGGTCGAGCAGAGGGGTCGCTACTCCCTCCGGGCTTACACTCGACCCCCGTGGTACCAATCTTAGTCATTGGTGGAACTATCGTGTGGATGTACGGCCACGTCACTGCCGGCCGGCGACCTGCTAACCGTGTTCGGCAGTTCCAGATGGGACTCACGTAAGCGGGGGCCTCAAGGTACCGAGTACCCGGGAACTTATCGCGACGGACCCATCCTTGCCATCAGGATCATGGGTGTGCTACTACCCAAGGCCACGTAGCGAGAGCGTAACCGTACTTAAACGCCTTACACTCCCGGCGACCTTCCCTGCGGTGTACATAGAGGACTCACGTAAGCGGGACGCTTGTCCCGACGGTCCTCCCTGGCTTCGGGAACGTGGGTTTGCCAGCCCCCCATAGACTCACATAAGAAAGTCCTCTCTGCGGCAACCCACTGCCATACAGTACCACGTGAATCCAACCTAACGATTCCAACAACTACGATATCACTACAAAACGAGCTACCTTTGGAGAAGAAACGCCTATATCGCGAGGCAATCGCCAATCCAGAATCCGTGGCAACAATGGCAAGCGAAGACAAACTCACCGCCTTGCGTTGAAGCCGAGGCTGTTATATCGGTCGATTCACGCTCTTATTGAAACGACTGGACGAATACGAACAATATAGTCACTAGGGAAAGTCTGATTTAATATTCATTGAGAATCGTCTGGACGAAGCTTGGACGGGATTCGAAACCATCCAACGCGAGCTACAAGAATTGGACGAGGAGGAACATGCGCACGGCCTCGAGATAACGGACCAGTATTTCGATTTAGGAATGCGGGTAAGCCGTCATCTAAGTAGCGTACGACTAGCATCGCCGTCGAAACCGACAAAATGTGAATCAGGCACTGGTTCCAGGCCGATATCAATAAAGTTACCGGAGATTCATTTGCCTATGTTCGACGACACCATCGAGGATTGGGAATCCTTTAACGACACCTTTATGTCTACCATGGACCGAAATGAAAAACTGACACCCATCCAAAAGTTGCATTATCTCCGCAACTCCCTACCTGGAATAGCCACGCAGAGCATAAAATCTTTGGGTAAGACGGATGCGAACTATTCTATGGATGGGGCTGGTTAGACTACCATCTTTACGTTTATATTGATCCCATGATTCTGCATATACGCAAACTTTTCCGAAAGAGATAATGTCAAGAAGTAGATTTGAAATGTCATAAATGCTGCATTTTTCAGTCAATAGGAAGACAGATGTTTCGAAATGTTTATGCAAAATACAACAACTAATAAATAACATGGAAATAAATTTCCAAAAATATTATGATCCATTTGAAACTGTGAGTACCGATGAATCTTTGTATTAAGTTATTTAATGTATTAAGTTATTTAAGTTACGGATCTGGGTACACGTATGCTTTACGTGTATATGCCCAGAAAAAGAAGATACGACACCAACTGATGTTATAATTTTTGTTTGTACAGATGTCTCCAATAAAGGACACACATTATACACAGACAGCTGGTACGTGAGTTTACATTTGGCATATAAATGACTCGATAGTATTAGGTGAAGTAAAAAGTTCTGAGCGCTTTTTCGCTTTATTTCGACGATGAAATTAACATAGTCAAGATTATTCGATTTAGATTAAATATGCGCCGTTTTGTTCGATTACTTTTGTCCATTTTGAAGGCAATTTCATAATTCCGCGGTTGAAGAAGTCCTCGTCCCTATTGGTAAAAAACTTGACCAGCTCATTTTCACAAGCCTCTCTTGAGGCCAGTTTTGTACCATCAAGAAAATTTTGCAAAAACTTAAAAAGGTGATAATCGCTTGGTGCCAGGTCTGGACTGTACGGCGGATGCGATAGAACCTCCCAGCCAAGCTCTCGGAGCTTCTGACGCGTCGTTAAAGATGTGTGCGGCCTGGCGTTGTCTTGATGGAACACAACACCTTTCCTATTGGCCAATTCTGGCCGCTTCTGGTCGATCGCCTGCTTCAGTCTGGTCAGTTGTTGACAATAGAGGTCCGAATTAAGTGTTTGCCCCGATGGGAGCAGCTCATAATGGATGATTCCCTTCCAATCCCACCAAACACACAATAAAACCTTCTTGGCCGTTAATCCACGCTTGGCGATCGTTTGGGCCGGCCCACCGCGATTGGACCACGATCTTTTTCGGCTGTTGTTCTCGTATGTGACCCATTTTTCATCGCCAGTCACCATCCGCTTCAAAAATGGGTCGATTTCGTTACGTCTCAACAAAGAATCGCAGGCATCAATTCGGTCCAAAAAGGTTCTTTTGCGTCAATTCATGTGGCACCCATACGTCGAGCTTCTTCTTGAGACCAGCCTTATGCAAATGGTTCCAAACGGTTTTCTGGCTAATCTTCAGTTCCTGGGCAATGGAATAAGTGCTCACATGCCGGTCCGACTCGACGATTTCCATGATTTTATCCACATTTTCGACGATTGGCCTACCAGAGCGTGCCTCATCTTCGACGTCCATATTACCAGAACGGAATCGTTGGAACCACCGCTTTGCTGTTGCATTCGATACTGTACTGGGTCCATAAACAGCACAAATTTTTTTGGCCGCCTGCTCCGCCTTTTCACCTTGGTCGTAGTGGTACTGAAGAATGTATCGAATTTTCTCTTTTTTTATCTCCATTTTCGAACGCTGTAACACACAACTGGCTTCACCGAACACAAAACTGACAAAGAACCTTTTTTGATGCGTAATATCACCTTGAAATCGGTGTATACTATGACTCGATGCGATGTGCACATCGTGAGATATGGCTCACTAAAGACATCTAGCGAAAAACGCTCAGAACTTTTTACTTAACCTAATAATACTCATTTAGGAGGAACGTTATATTCAAATCGACGGGGAAAATGCTCATGAAGTAATGTCAAAGAAATTAAAACGGGGAAAATTATAGCAAAAAGGCACAAAAGAGAAATAATCATTGTAAAATGGAAAAATAAGTGGAACTTCTTACTTTTTTATTAAAATTTGTAGTGGATCATAATGCATGAAAAGCAACAGTTGGTACATACGATCAAATGAGTGTCTATAATAATTCGTTGCGAAAATACATAACATAGTATGAGTAGCTAGACTATAAGCTCCGACTAATGCTACTGTTTTCAATGCTTATATTTTATTTAAAGATATTAACAAGCCAAATACGAAAGAATCACAGAATTTCGAAAGAAATTAGCTGTCCATCTAACAAATTGTCGGAATGAAGAAATTCCAAGTAGCAGTATTGTAAATATACCTTGAATATCTCGTATATGTCACAGTGGTCGTGGGAATGCAGCGAAAGGATAATTATATCTTACATACCTTAGCCATCGAAACAGTAACTAAGCAGTAACGGAATCCCTATGTGACCGGCATCCAGCGATAACCCCTCCACAGGAACCAACCCCTTGATATAAAAATACCTCCCAAGTCACTACTCGACATTCTATTCTGTTCTGTTATAACATTCTGTATCGTTACTCTGTCAGTTTCTAATAAATTTTGTAATAACGATCATAATTGAAATACGAATCTCTCACCTTACGCGCGGAACGTGAAATTACCCTGAATCGACGTGACATATATTACAAGCTGCAACAAAAAAATTGCAAGAGCGTCTAAAGTTCGAAGATATTGAAAGAACTCCCACAAAGATAATGTAGTATGATCTGGACTAGATATTGGCAGAAAATTGATAAAACAAGTCATAACATTTTGTGAAACCTGCAAAGGATAACACTTTTGTGTATACCGCGTTCTCATAAAACTCAGTAATAATTTTTTTGTTTAGTAATGTTAGTAATATTTAGGTACACTCTTTCATGATCTCCAAATTATTTAAAATTTATTGATAGAAGGATATAATTGTTTAATTGTATACCGTCAGTCAACAGTGACTAACGCAGCCTGAACGAAAAATTCTGAAAGTATTCATAGAAATGGAAAGACACGTGGAAAATCTTCTATAAATATGTCGGATTTACATTAGAATTAGGGTTAGGGGCGTGAAACGAATCTTCATTTGGATTACACATTGTCGTTATGCAATAGAGAAGACGATGGCTAGTGCAAATACGATTATTACAGAACTTGACAAATAATCGTGGTACTTAGATACTCGGGAAGCTAATGACAACAATCCTAGGTTCAATAACGAATCCGCGGTCAACGGGATGACAGATGTACGTGCTCACAAAATCTAAGTCGGACTCTTTGTTAATAAAACGAGTAATATTCACTGATCGTAAGGCGTTACTATTTTTTGTTGATGGGACCGCAAGAAAGAATGACTTTCCGTCCCGGTGATGCCACAGAGGAAACCTACGATGGGGTGTGTCTAAGGACACGAGAACATCGGATTCGTCGAGGATAGCCTTGGTTCAGAAAGCAAGGAAAATTGACGTTGCTACTAATTGGTCAATCTCCATATCGGTGGTTAGAAGAAGATGCTAGCCGCCCTCGAGAGAAAGTTGCAATTGGGAGGCGTCATTCGTTGAAAAAAATAGATCTCCCCTATCTTCCCGTAGTTGGGACAAGGGCTGTCTGTCTGTTTGAAGGACTTTAGGTAACTAGATCTTAGTGTTTCTAACGGCCCTCGGGCTAACTGATCACGTACTGTGGAGATGTGGAGACGCGTCGGCATCTGGTAACCATCATACCCGAAGAGGAGGCTGTCGCCTCGAGCCCAAGCTCATTATCACAAATCTCGAACAAATTCAATCGGATCGAATGACGACAATTGTTTAATTACGCCTATGATGGAATCTAGATTACGGTGTTAAGGGATTTTCCCGAAGTTCCAAAGGGAAGGCTCCGATGTCCTTTCATCTCCGACAAATATTAATAGAAGGAGCAAGATAACCAATTATTTACATGTAGTTATTTGCATCAACGGGAGTCGTAAATTCCCGTTACGATTGTTCAATCGACGCCACGAGATGATCGATGCCTTATTTCGATTAGGATAATAGAGGTGGTTAATTGAATATTATACTGATTTAACAAATCACAATTTGTAGTTTATTATAACAGCTTGTATACAAAATAAGTTGAGTGAAGAGAAAATAATTGCGATAGTTTATTGAAGTAGAGTGTATAACGTAAAGTCAGACGACGAAAGATCGAAAACGTCGGAACGACTGACTGTCTATCAACATGATGCAGCGAAGGAAAACTTGGAATCGGTGGGTCTAAGGGCATGAGATGAGGTGATTCGTTAAGGACAAGTTTTCGTTTGGAGAGTGAGGGAAATAGGCTTCGTTGTTAATTGGGTATTTACTATGTTGGTGGGTGAGGAAGGATGCTAACCGCCCCCGAGATGAAGTTGCTAGTGTGATACCTCATACGCGAGGAAACCCAACTTTCCCGTGTTAACCTGTGGTGGACAATAAACTGTAGAAAACAATTCAGTGAAAGAATGTTTGTTCAGTCTGAAGGACCTTAACCAGAAAATTTCTGAGATTTATGGAGAGTACTTGAAACTATTGAGGGTACGCAGTAAGGATGTAAAGACATCTGGCTGCCATCCAGCCCACGATGTGTGGCCTAGGTAGAGTATCGTCAGACGTAACATCCTCTCCCCGTTGAGAAGATATCGATCAAAATTGGCTAAGTGTGGTGTTGTGTGAATTTCCCATCCTATGTCGTCTCGATTGCTGGTTGTTCGTGTTGAAGTGGTCACCACTTCTAAGAAAACTCTACATCTGGTCTTTTTAGTTTTCTCAAGCACTGAAGCCATCGACAGCGCGTAGACAAAAGACTGCGACGAAGTCAGGCCATAAACGGTAGACAGGCGACGTTGGCTTCGGGGTTTTCAGTTATTGGGTAACACAGCTAGCGTGCGGATCTGGACCAGCTTAAATTGTATTCTTACTTATTACACTTCTATTTAAATATATTTTCTGCCTTACAATTTATCCACGTGTTTTCTGTGTTTACACAGCGAATAACCTCAACAGTTCAGATTTCTCGAAATACATGGATGGGCCTTGATGACTCGGCGCAGAGGCCACTGCACTGAGGGCACGTTATCCTCTCGGAGGATGACGATTGTGCCTTCCTGGATGCTGTGTCCACCCTTGTTCCATTTACTACGGTTGATCAACTCGTTCAGATATTCCTTTGCCAGCGGTTCCAAAAATGCTGTTTGAGTGGTTGAAGATGCTGCCATCTAGAGAGGCGGCTGGATGGAGTGTCCCTGAAATCTGGCTCACGCAAACTCATTAGTGAATCGCCAATGAGGAAATGGCCAAGAATGAGGACAAGGAGACCGTTTGTATCAGTGGATATTAGCGTTAGCGGGCGTGAATTCAGGATTGATTCTATTTCGATGATGAGGATGTCAAATTGTTTTAAGGTGAGTAAGGTGCCGACAACGCGTCTAAGGTGGCGTTTAAATGACTTCACCGCTACTTCCCATAGCCCACCAAAATGCGGGAAATGAGGGGGGATGGAGTGCTAATTCGATTTGCTTATCTGCTAGCAATGCGTTTACGTTTCTCTTGTGTTCGTCCGACTGTAGTAGGTTATGAAGCTCCTTTAATTCGTTGTTTGAGCCAATGAAATTTATGCCGTTATCGGAGTGGATGGTCGAGCAAAACTCTCGCCGAGCGATGAATCTGCGAAGAGCGGCGATAAAGGTTTCGCTCGTGAGATCTCCAACGAGCTCAATATGTACCGCCTTAACTGCTAGGCGTACGAAGATGGTTACGTATACTTGATCTGACGCAGGTGACGATCTCGTTTCTCCTTGTTGCGAAATGGCCCACAATAATCGACGCCGACGTTTGTGAATGGGGGAGATTCCGTTACTCAAGCTTCCGGCAAATCACCCATTATGTAATCCACCGGTGGTGGTTGAGCGCGACAGCAATGGACGCAACCTTTTATGGTACGCCTGACTTGACTTCGGCCGTCGACGGGCCAGTATCGTTGTCTTACTGCATATAACGTCTTTTTTTTATTATTTAATTTGTACTTTACAATTTGTCCAGGTGGACATTTGATAAATTTTTCTAACTTAATAGCTAAATAACATCTGGATGACTACCCCCAGTGGGACACCATCTTCGAATTTGATTATTTTATTTCTTTAGTGAGGTGAGTGTTTTTTTGTTAGGTTATGTCCTTTGTGAGATCTGTTGGGTGTCTCCTTTTTAATGTTCTTCTTATGCTTGATGTGTCGACTGTTTCCGCTGCCAGCCGGTTTGGGGCGTTGCTATTCTTTCTGTGTATATTCTTGCACATCTGTTAATCTCCTCCTTGACCGTTGGTATTCCCAGGTCTTTCCGAATGTCCCCGTTTCTAACGTACCATGGCGCTTTTACTATTGTTCTAAGAATTTTAGCTTGGATTGTCTCTATTTTGCTTATATGGCCCATTGCTGCTGTTCCCCATAGTGGTATTCCGTATGTCCATATTGGTTTTATGGTCATTTTATATATTTTCAGTTTATTTTCTATACTTAGTTTGGATTTTCGACTTGTTAGCCACTACATTTGTCTCCTTGCTATCTGTATTTTGCCTATTATTGCTTTAATATGCTGTTTCAATGTGAATCCTGTATCTAAGTGGAGTCCTAGGTATTTGACTTGCCTTGTTTGTATTATGTGTGTGCCGTTTAGTATAATGTTTGGTGGTTTCTGTTTTCGCAGTGTGAATGTAATGTGTTTGCATTTATCGGGGTTTGCTTCAATTTGTTTTACTTGAAGCCACTTTTCTATTTTTGTGATATGTTCTTGTAGTAATGCCTGGCTAGTACAGCTGTGTCATCCGCGAATGTCAATATTTTGCTATTGTTAGTTGTTGGTATGTTGGCCGTGTATAATGTGTATAGAATTGGTCCTAACACGCTTCCTTGCGGAACCCCTGCCTTAATGTCTTTAACTTCAGAGTATGTGTCTTTAATTTTTACTACGAAGGTTCTGCTGCTTAAGTAGGATTTAATTAGATGGTATATCTGTTCCGGGAATTGTTTTCTGATTGATTGAAGTAGGCTTTCGTGGTTTATTTTGTCGAATGCTTTCTCGATGTCCATGAAGAGGACTGTACAGTATTGCTTGTTTTCTAGTGCTAGTATTATTTCGTTGACCAGTCTGTGCATTTGCTCTATAGTGGAGTGTTTGTTTCTGAATCCGAATTGGTGATCCGGTATTAAGTTTTCCTTCTCTATTATTAGTTTTATGCGGTCGTAAATTTCTTTCTCTAGTATTTTAAAGAACACAGGAAGTAATGATATTGGTCTGTATGATGTAGTTTGATGTGGGTCTTTGCCTGGTTTAGGTAACATTATGATCTGTTCCCGTTTCCAAAGTTTAGGAAAGTATTGAATTCTTAGTATTGCGTTAAATATTATTGTGATTTGTCTTATCGCTTTTGGCGGAAGGGTTTTCAAGATTTTGCCATTGATTAGGTCGATTCCTGGTGCTTTATTATTTTTTGTTTTCTCGATTATGTTTCTAATTTCTTGTGCTGTTGGTTTAGGTATGGTGTAGTGTTTGTCAGTTGATGTACTAGTGGTTAGCGCATCCTCGTCCGTATGCCTATTGTGGTTGCTGTTGTTGATAATATGTGGTGTAAATGTGTTGTAAAGGTGGTTGGAAAATTCTTCAGCTTGCTCTTCGTTGCTTCTTGCCCATGTGTAGTCTGCCTTTCTGATTGCTGAGACTAGTTTTGTTGGCTTCTTTATTTTTTTCGTAGCTTTCCATAGGGAATAGTTGAAGTTTTCGTGTTCAGAGAGTGACTCTATGAATTTTGTGAATTCGATATTCTTGTGTTCCTTTATTTTGTTTCTTATTTCCTTTGCAAGTTTGTTTGGGTGTTTTTTGTTTTCTTTTGTTCTATGTTTTTGCCATTTTGCTTTCGCTTTTCCTTTTTTTCTAATTTTTTCGAGGATGATTAGTGGAATTATTTTTGTTTGTCTGTTGGTTGATTCGGGTATAGTAGTTGCCCTTGCTGCTTCTTGAATAGTTTCTGTAAATGTTCTTACTGCTTGATCGATGTGTTCAGGTGTTTTCAATGGGATGTTGCAGTTGATTTTGCTCTCAATTATTTCCTTAAATGTTTGCCATTTGGTGGTTTTATTTTGCATAGCGTCTCTGAATTGCTGTAAAGTATTGGTTTGTTTCTGTATGTAATTATTATGGGTGTATGGTCGGAGGTAATCTCGAGGCTGGGTGCTATGTTTAGTTTATTTGCGTTTAGTCCCTTTGTAACTGCAAAATCAAGTAGGTCAGGTATTTTTCTCAGGTCTATTGGCCAGTATGTCGGTCTTCCCGTGGATAATATATTGAGGTTTTTGTTTCTAGTGTAGTTTTCCAAAGTTCTACCTCGTGGTGTAGTGATTCTTAATCCCCATAGTGTGTGCTTTGAGTTGTAGTCTCCCGCTGCGATATACTTGTCACCTAAGTGTTGAAAGTACTCTTCCCACATTTGTGATGTAATTTTGTGTCGCGGCGGTATATATACTGTTGGCAACTGTAAATGGTTGCTGCTAGTTTGTACAGTAACGGTGGTTGCTTGTATATGTTCCTTACTAACCTGGCTGTGTAAGTGATGTTTAATGTCGTTTTTTATTACTACTGCGGTTCCGCCGTGTGCTTTTCCTGAGGGATGCTTGGTATCATATATGGTGTAGTACGGTATTTTTATGTAACTTTTTGTAGTGAAGTGTGTTTCTGATACGAGTAGTATGTCGATATTATTGTTGTACTGGAATGTTTTAGTTTCTAGGGCCCTTTGTTGTAAGCCGTTATAGTTCCAGGCTGCTATTTTAAGCGTGTCCATTTTTTTTTTTTGCTCAGCATGTTAGTAAGTAGTTGTAGTATGACTGTTATTTGTTGTGTTTGCTGTCTGAGGACTGCGTTTTGTTCGCTTATCATTTTTGTAAGTATTTCGGTGTTTTTTTATGGATTGTTTTAGTAGTTCTTTGATTTCTGTAGTGTCGTTGCTGTGATTGTTCTGATTTTGATTGTCTGAGGGTGGCGACTGGTTGACTACTTGCGCGTAGCTTCGGCTACCACCGGTGTTGGTGTTACTGTGGTTATTGTTCATTACGTGCTGTGGATTCGGTGTTGTCATAGATTCTGTGTTATCCTGTTGCGTGTGGAAATTGTTGTGTGCCCTGTTTCGAAGCGGCGGAAGAAGTTTACTTTGAAGTTGTTTTCTGACTAAACAGCCTTTGTAGCTAGCTGGATGATTTCCGCCGCAATTGTAACACTTTACATCATTTATTTTTCCCGTGTGTGGGCAGTTCATTGTTAGGTGCTTTCCTGCTCATTTGACGCACGCCGGGTTTCTGTTGCAGTCATTTTTTATGTGTCCATATTATTGACACCGCATACATTGCGGTATGTCTTTTTTGTGTCTGGGTGGCTCGACTGTGATTATTGTGTTTAAAACTTTTTTAATTTCGAAAATTTCCTTGTTATTATTTTTAGGTTCAAGCTCTATTAAAAATAGCGGTAATGATTGTTTAGTATCAAATCTGGTTATATTATTTATTGTTCTTACCTGATGTCCGATTTTGGCTAATTCCTCGCATATGTTACTTATATTTGCCTTAGGGTGTAAACTTCTGATTACTGCTTTGTAGCTTTTATCAGTTTTGGGTTGGTAAGTATGATACCCAGCGTTTCTTTCTTTTAGTGCTTTTGTCACTTTCCTATAAATTTCTGGGGTATTAGTTTGTACTTTTACCTGATCCAATTTAAGTTGTTTAATGGTGTAATTTTCTTTTCCTGCCGTGCTGTTTAGCAGATCAATGAGGGGGTCTGTTATTTTATCATCTATGTAGATTGGTGGTGGTTTGGGAATGTGTGTTATTGGTTTTTCAGCTGGGTCTGAATCCATCTCTTCTGGCAGTGGGCTGAAGGAGTTTTGTAGAGGAATTTCCTGTAGCCATTGTTGCCTTTCTGTTTCTATAACCCTCCTAGCATTTGTGTTTGTAGTTATTTTTCGTTTTTTGCTGGGAGTTACAGTCTTCCAGCTTTCGTTGTGATGTGGTAGATCATTGTTGATATTATTCTTTTCGTCATTATTTTGTGTAATTTCCATTTCTATTTCATTTATAACTGAGCAATCCTGAACTTCGCTTGTTGGTTTATTTGGACTTGTTTTGTCTACAGCTCTGTTTATAGAATATGTTTCGCCTTTATTTAGAATTTTTATTGGTGGTATTTTTTGCATGTTTTCCATCATTTAGCGATTGGTTCTATTATAAGTCTATTTGTTTTCCCACTTGTCGCACTTAAGGAGGCACCGGTTCTCACGTCCGCATAGCTCGACTGCTCGGGTAGAACTGCATATAACGTGGAGTGTGTTCCGGAGTGCATGTGGACCTTGTGTTCATGTTCGATAATGCGTGCTGTAATTGATGACTTGGGTAATATTACAGGATGTTTCTGAGTGAAAGTCATCGACGACTGACTGAGTCGACCCCCTACTCGCAATATTCCTTCCTTATCTATGGAAGGGTTGAGTCGCGTAAGCATCCCCTTTTACGTCGTGTTTCGATCCCTTCGGAGTGTACGGGCTTCCTCGGAGAAGTGGATGCTTTGTAATAGTCTTATCAGCTTGTTGTACGTTATGTTTAATTCTTTGTTCTTCTTATGTTTAATACTTTTGCAATAGGCTGTAATCGACGGGAGCCGCGGACAGACAAATCGCCCTTTTCTGTCCTAATAATTCCATTTGTGGTGTTAGTATTCATGTCAGCCGGTAGTCTTTCGACTGTTGCATCCATTCAGGACCGTGCTGCCAAATGGTCGGGCGTAGAAACTCTTCAGGTGTTTGGCCTTTGAGGGTGTTGAGCTCGTCGAACTTCTTCTCCAGGGCATCGATGCGCGCACTGTCGCTTTCACCCTCCCGCGGAGGACGGCCGGGCACGGACTCCGGGCCACTGCACTGCGGGCACTCGTGAGCGCAAGCAGCCCTTCTAGATAATTTTTGGCGAAGGGCTGCGTTTTCCTTCTCCAACGTTGACAGCCTTGTTGCTTCCACGAGCCTCGTGGCTCCGGTGTTGCTGCTGTGCACTGGTCCCGTCCTTCTCGGCGATTCGTTCTTCCGTTCTTCAGGGCTTTTATATATGTCCCCTTGAGGTTGGACGATGCCGTTGCAACCTCACATCCTTATTTGGATGGTCAATTCCTCGGAAACGTCCGAGGTTGTGCTCATAATCCTCCTCGTCTTTCCCCTGGACGCTGTCGAAGCCAGCGATTAGCGCGACGCGAACGAAGCAACCGACTCTTCGTCGTCGGACCTCTCTCGCGTCCGCAATCCTCCCGCCATCGATGACGTGGCATCGGCTACCATGACCGGAGCGAGAAAAACACTCTCCGACCTGTCCGCGGTTCCGTGCGAACCCCTCTTAGTTCCCCTTGGAGGTTCTCTGTCCTCCTCTGATATCTCCACCCTGCTGTTTACCGCCTCGCCAGACGCAGAAACGCGTCCGGCGGCTTGGTGGTCCACCCTCGAACGGCCGTGGTCGTGAGATGACTCAGTGGGGTCCACTTGACTACCCACAACTGCGCCGGTACTGCGGTCTCCCTCCCCTGCACCGTAAACGTGCCTCTTTCTGTAGACTGAATCCATCATTTTTATGTAATTGTTTGTCGCCAAGTCGTCAACAAAAATTTCCATCCTGGTGCCACTCACTCTTTCGCACCTTACCCCGGTCAAGGCCGGTGCAGGGTGACAGGGAGCTCCACGAGAAGGCGAGGTGAGTGGTCCTGGCAGTTATGGGCCCAACAACTTCTCCGAAATTCTCCGCACCAGATCAGCGAACTGACGGGTGCCAAAGGCACCGACCAGCCGCCATCCGACTATAGGAGATTATCAGATCCAACGGGGTTTCCCAGGGCGTGATCCTACGCCCTGAGAACCCATACCCGCCTCCTGCTCCCCAGTGGGGTGTGTACCTGCACATTTAACGCAGCGGAAATTATGATTGCAGTATTTCTGCGTATGACCGTACCTTTGGCACATTTTACATTGCATTATCTCTTTTTTTATTAAAGGAGCTTCGATTTTTCTACCAAGTTCATTAGTCGAGTTATGTTATAGATTTGTTTGTTATTAGGTTTTTGTTTTAAGTCGATGAAGAATAGGGATAGCGGATTTTTTGAGATTCTGTGTCTTATGTTGCTGATGTTAATTACTTCATGACCAAGTTTAAGGAGTTCGAACTTCAATTCGTCTAAGTTAGCCGAGTGGTGGATGTTGCGTAGTACCACTCGATAGGGTTAGGCTTTCTTGTTTTGGTTGGTAGGTGTGATAGCATGTGGCGGAGGTGTAGTTGCTGCCAGGTGAAAAGAGAATGCGCGTTTCGTCCCGGGACTACCAGTGGACTCGCCAGTAAGGCTATATGCGGTAGTCCCTGCCTTAGACGTAGAGGGAGTCTCGCTAGGTGCGGTATTTGTATATTCGACCGCCAGCGAGACAGACAGACTCGTTGTCGTCGTAGTAGTCCTCCGATGTTGGCGGTTGTTACCCGCGGATCGCCCGGGAGGTGTTACGACCGCGTTGATGCCTCGACCTGTCGGCGTCCTGTGGGTACCGATCCGCCAAAGGCCTCGCGATATTAGATCCGCGGGATTGTTGTTGGTAGGAACATGGCGCCAATTGCGGATGCTGATTTTTCTTTGGATCTCGGAGACTTTATTAGCAACGAATGTTTTGAGTGTGTGGGGTGACGTGTTCATCCAGTGGAGGTCGATGGTGGAGTCGGTCCAATGGACAGTGCGAGTTATATTGTGTAATAAAGCCTGGTGTATTGTCGACATCAGGGACATAAGTAGGAGGACTCCGCTCAGCTCGAGCCGAGGGATGGTTCGGGATTTGAGCGGGGTTCCCTCTGATTTCGCGGTTAGCAGCTGTGTCCATACGCGGCCGTCAGGGTTAACGGTTCGGAGATAAACACAGACGCCGTAGGCATTCTCGCTGGCGTCGCAGAAGCCATGCATTTCGATCTCCATTGCTGATTCAATTATTGCCTCGTGTGGGAACGTGATATTGTTTAAGAGTGACAATTGAGAATAATACCTGTTCCATTCTGAGTGTAAATCTGAGGGGTGAGACTCATCCCAATCGACTTTCAATGCCCAGACTCGTTGAAGCAAGATTTTCGCTCGAACGATCACTGGCGCGAGTAGCCCCAGAGGATCGTAGATTCTAGCGATTACGGAGTTGATCGATCGCTTCGTAACGCGAGAAATGTCAGCTTTGGCTTCGACCGAGTAAAGGATTAAATCATCGGAGGACTTCCAAAAAACCCCAATTGTTTTTAAAGGTTGAGACTCACCCACTTGTAAATTCTGGTTTATATCATGTTCAGATAATCCGTTAAGTATGTCCCGGCTTGTTCGGATGGACCGCGCTCCGATATCGTGTCAGCCCCGGTGAGGGCGTCGTCGACGTAGAAATCTCGTTGCAATACCGATGAAGCTCGCGGAAATCCTTGTCCTTCATTGCCTGCTAATTGTTTGAGACACCGGATAGCTAAATAGGGTGCTGCTGACAGTCCAAACGTAACAGTGTTGATTTGATATGTTTCCAACTCGCTGTTGGAATTGCGCCATAAAATTTACTGATACTGTCGATCTTCCGGACGCATGAGGAATTGTCGATACATTTTCTCGATATCGGCGGTGAGAACGTATTGGTGAGATCGGAATCTCAAGAAGATATCGAACAAATCCTCTTGCAATTTCGGGCCTGTATAAAGGGTGTCGTTTACACCCACACACACAACGCGATGTTTTGTAGATGTGCTCGAGTCTTTGATTACGCCGTGATGTGGCAGGTAGTATTCGTTATCCGATTGGTGGTGTGATGTGACCTTAGTCATGTGGCCCAATACCAAATATTCCTGAATGACCGCCCGATACGCTGTTTCAAATCGTTGATCTCGTTGGAATTGGTGATGGAGAGTCGTTTCATCGCCGTTGTTTTAGATGATCCGAGTGAAGAAAGTATTTCGTTAAAGGGGAGTGCGACGATGTATCGCCCTTCGCTGGTGCGTTGGACGTGATTTTGAAAATGTTCCTCAAATCGTCGATCCGCCTCTGATATATGTTTTGTCCGTGGTCCCTCGTCGAGTTCCCAAAAACAGGTGAGGTCCGTTTCTAGATCCGTTGTGGAGGCATGGAAGACCCTTGCAGTTAATGGGGAAGGTGGGCTCCCCCCGATGACCCATCCGAATCGCGTTTTTGCAGGCGCAGATCGGGACCTGTTGATGGATTAAGGTTGATTTGACCGACACACAATGAAGCAACTGTGGGCCCTGAGTTCAACAAAATATCAATTGAGGCTGGTAAATGGAATGCTGGATCGGCTAGCTGGATATTTTTAGGTATCGGGATTGCGGATCAATCTGTGGGTTGATTTGAGATTGATGTCGAAATTGTTGGTATGATCTGGAACGTCAATGTGCGTTGGTAGGTTTTGTTAGTGGATGTGATCGTGGCTGTAATAGAACGGTTTGAAGTTATTGATAAGTTAAATATATCTGATGTTCGACTACTGGAACCAAAAATAATCCATTTTTTTTTACTCGGGATAGGATATACCTGCAGTATATTCCATTCCGTGTTAGAGACTAAAGATACTATAATTTTGAAGAATATTTTGTCACCTACTGTGAAGATTTTAAGATCACTGATGTCGAGTATAAACTGAAAATGTTTTGGCAGAGATCGCGGTGTTGTACATCTGGTTGCCTATTGCCTTGGCGTAGTTTTCTATAAATTCATCGGCGTCGAGTATTTGTGGGCTAATTATTCCCTGTTTGCCTGACGTTTGCGAAAGTAGTCGTCTAGTGCCGCCGTTACGCCTTCGGACTTAGAGTCCTCGTCCGTATAACAATACGCCGCTGGACTTAGCCTTTGCGATCGTGAAACAGTTGCCGCCGAACTGAAAAATGCCCTCAACGTATAAGAACACACGTTCTCTTCGTACACAAAACTTACCGCACACTTTATGGCTAAAATAACAGCTCGGATCATCTAGTTGTAAAAACGACAGTAAACTCCACTTTTTCTGTCACTCTATCTACTCTTAAGCTCTCAGCTCACGTCGCCGTATGAATCTACTAAAATCTTCTGTAGAAAGGTGTTAAAGTGTTCACCACTTATAAGAAAACTCTACATCTGGTCTTTTTAGTTTTCTCAAGCACTGAAGCCATCGACAGCGCGTAGACAAAAGACTGCGACGAAGTCAGGCCATAAACGGTAGACAGGCGACGTTGGCTTCGGGGTTTTCAGTTATTGGGTAACACAGCTAGCGTGCGGATCTGGACCAGCTTAAATTGTATTCTTACTTATTACACTTCTATTTAAATATATTTTCTGCCTCACAATTTATCCACGTGTTTTCTCTGTTTACACATCGAATAACCTCAACAAAAGGAAATCTTCGGAAGAAAATCCTCATGTACATGTTTTACGATATCCCCTGGTTAATTAATTAACATAAAATGTTAGGTTGAGTAGCTCTTCTCGCTTTCATTGCCTAAATCATACTACTACTATCTTTGAAAGATAGTTCCAACCGTTTACAGTCTTGCAGGATTTTAACTGCTTGAAACACTACAAAGTTGGTGGTTGAACGCTTTGTTCAAGAAGAAAAATTCACGATTTCTGTTGCCAATGATCTTATGATCAGATGGATTATTATTACCAGGTGGATTTCTTAAATAATAGCCTTTGTTTGTTCACGCCCTAATTCGTTACTAGCAGAACGCCCTCGCTATCTTTAGTTCCACACAATATTCTGAAATACTTAGGTATTTCATCATAATAGTTTTACATCGCCAGGTATTGCCTGTTCGAACTTCTTGCCGATTTATTTAGTTTATTACGCTGCATAATTATTTCAGCTCTGAAAACTGAAGATATTATTACATTCTGACAATTTTAGATATCACGTACATAACATCATACAATCATACTAATCGCGTTCCTCTGCTCACTGCGCTCACTCCATTGCACTGCATTGTCACGTAAATCTTTCGCTACATATAATTAAAAAATACATACTTTGTAATTTGTCCAGCTAGACACTCGGTAGATTCTTCTAGCTTTATTGCTAATTAAACCCCAAGCAGGATACTGTTTTTCAGTTGCTCTATTTTATTTCTTCAGTGAGGTCAGTGAGGTGTTTTCTCTTTAGTATTCTTTTTGTGAGAGTTTTGCTCGCTTCAATAACCAGCTGGTTAGAATTTGTTGCCGTCCATTCCTTATATTTTTTTACATGTCTGTCGATTTCTTCTTTGACCGTTGGTATTTTTAAGTCTTTGAAATTTGCTTCGAGAAGCTGTCGATACAGGAAGCTTCGTGTAACGCTTTTTTTCGTTAGTAGTATACTACGTTATTTCCTAACATTTGAGATCATATTTAAAATAAAGTATATAATTCTAGCATTTAGTTTTGGTAAAGTGCAGCACATTGCTTCTATTTTCATATTCAAAACTGGTAATCCTCTTCTCTCACTTCCTCAACTCTCACGCACAGAAAATGATTTTCTGCCGAATTTCATTCCCCGACGAAGATACGCAGGAACGAAATTAGGAACGTGTTTATCAGAAAGAAATCCGACATAGAGTCATCGAGTGAAGTTATCAAACCTGTGAGCCGTGAGCTATATATGGCAATAAGTTTTGAAATGACGTGGGAGAAGAAAGGTGAGTTAGTCGCACCTCGTGTTTCAGATAGTACTGTGGCGGCACTCGACAGCACAAACACCACCACTCGACACTAACTAACACCGGACAACGGCAGCGCAGTGGTTAGCGCCTTTGTTTCTATTACTATTCTTTTTTATCTACCAATCAGTCGAAACTTGTGATTAGTAAACAACAGTGGTGTAACCGATATCGTAACGTTTTATAGCATATAAAAAAGTATTAACCTATTTACGTCGAAAAACTGCTAATTTAGATTATATCTTACGTTTAATTTGTCGTATGAAAGATAAACATAGAACACGAAGCGGCATTGTGTTTACGCTAGAACAAACGAAAGACAAGAACAACGTAAACACAAAAGTACCGTTTCGCGTCCTTATCTGGCTTTCATACGACGAATTCAAGTTAAGATATCTGGCGAACTAACAGTTCTTTTTAATTTTTTCATAACGAATACAAAGATATGAAGTGGTTATGGTGATAGGTGCGTAAGGAACTACTCTTGGTGTTTTAACTAACAATAGTTTATTTAGAACTAATCAACAATCAGAGTTAACAATTAACAATTAACAATTACTCTTAACAGATAACTGGTAACAACTAACAAATAACGATAGACACCGAGAGATCATTCGACGCGTTGCTATGCAAATAGTACCGAGGAGTTACACATTTAACGGCGTAAGACAGACTGACTGCCCTTTTGTTTCGGATCGCGCAGATTCTTTCCTTCGTTGCCCATCGATATCCCCCACTAGCGTGCATTCATTAGATGTGCCGCCACTGCTGGCACGTGTATGCTCTTCCGAGAATTCGGCGGAAAGAGCGTGAAGATATCGATGGTACATTGGGCACGTCGGTGTTGCGCTTTGGCGGCGTCGCGCTTTGTATCCGGAGCCGTTGAAAAGTTCCGTGGCCCGTGCCGCCACAGATAGATTGTTACGTTTTGTTTGGCTCGTTTTGGTTGCGTTGCCGTTAATTTTTAAATTTAGATTAAATTGTAGTGTTGTCTGTTATTTAATGCGATTGGCAATTAAACTCCACGTTTCGGCTAACCTGCTACGCGCAGGAGTACTGGCACGGGAGAGGATTAAGGTTGGTGAAAATAAATATTCGCTTAATTCTATTATATTATTAGACAAATATTCTTCACAAACAAAATGTTTATTCGTATTCTAATTGGATATTGACAGAATGGTCGTTGAAATTTCGAATACTCGGAGTTACAATCGTTCGCAATACGTTTTCGCTCTTATTAATTACAAGATTTTAATTTTGATAGATTTTCGATAGTTTACAAATTGACAAATACAAACACCTCGATTAACAAGACTAACAAGAATTGGGAACTAATAAAACAAAGAACTAAAAGCTAAAGAACTAAAGGACTAAAGAACCTAAAAGCTGAGAGCAAAAACTAAGAGCTAGAGGAATTAAAAGCTAAAAAAAACTAAGGAACTAAAGAATTAAAGAAAAACGAAAGGAATTGAGAAATTAAGAGCTAGAGGAATTAAGAATTAATCGCTATGAACAAGAAATTACTTGCCAAGAAATGGGGAACTGATCGCCAAGAACCAAGGAGTCAATCACCAAGAACTGAGGAACTAATCACACAAAACTGAGGAATTAACTACTCTAAAACTGAAGAATTATTACGCTTCTTCTATGTCGCTACGCTTATTTATTTTTAGGTCTACCGTGGAGGGGTGGTCATGTGACGGGTTATTCCGTGGGGGTTGTGAGGTTCGAATTTGGTTCCTATACAAATTGTTAAAATTTACTTAAATTTCAAATTGGAACGTTCACTCGCGCTATTGGTAGTTTAGTTTACGTTACGGCGCGTGCGCAGCGCGGGATGTGACAAGATCAATGAATGTATTAAACAAAATATGGTTCCATTTGCAAAAATGAAGCTGAAATGGAACCCTACTACTGGATCTACAAAAAAGTAATTTGCACCGTATGTGATGTCTTCTTTCGAACTAAACAATTTTTGTTAAAACTTTTTCCGATAACATCAATCTCACGTTAGATATTCTACCGCTTATTGTTTCGCCATTGGTTAAATATTGAGGTTAGATTTCTATGTATAATAAAATATCTACATATAAAATAGATATAAGAATTGAAAATTTTAGACGATTTTGTAGATATCAGACCCGGTACATTATTCAAATCATATCCATATCTAATTGTAATGACATGCAACAGAATCTGAGAACTGGGGTTTGTTTTTTTACATTCATAATTTTTGGTTGATAAATAGGAAAGATAACGAATGAATATACTGAATCATTTTTCTTAAATGAAACAATGCATTTTACGATCAAAATGCAGACGTTATAGCAAATAATACAGCAAAGTAGATAATCAAAAAGAAGTAGGGGAAAAAACTTACCTTACCACAGCATGGGAAGGAATTTATGAAGAATTGTGTTACTCGAATAAGCTCCTTTATGTATCACGAAGTGCATCAGAAGAGGATTCTTAAACAAATTTCGTAAAAAATTACTATCTGTCAAATAAATACAATACGAGATTTGAAGAATAATTAATATTAACGAAAACATAATTATTTTATATGAACATAATATTCAATTATAGAAATATTTATACGTTAAGTTCTGTTATTAGTAACCATTATCGATGACCGACTTTATTTTTGGTTCTGAATAAGCATTGTCTTTGACGAAAACATTTTATAGCGAGAGAAAATAAAATAGGAAGAACGATCTAACATTTATATAAAAAATTACAATCAATATGTTTAACTAAAACTAAAATATAACTATGTATAACAACACTCTTGCGTTAATATAAATGTATGAATGCAAGTAGTACACGAGAGACGAAAAATATAATAAAAATAACAAAAAGAAAAAATAAATAAGAAAACTGTATTGGTTTCTACGACTTACTTTCACATGTGGAATAATCTATCTGGTTGCCGTGTGACCCACCCTAGAGACAGAACAAAGTTATTAGATTAAAATAATTCACAGAAAGTTTTTAATTCATAAAATTTACAAGTGTAAAGTATTTATCCTGAATAAATCCTTTTTATAGAAAATTGCAAGTCAACTTTCGAATAACCAGGTTTTATATTTTATATAGCAACTAACACTTCTTACCAATTGTTCAAACACTTGCCAAACACAACAATTGTAACGTTTAAATAGGTAATTATTCCGTAGCATGACCGCACTACCGCGTCCCGAATATGAAAGACTGTCGAACAATACCGTCCTTAATAAAGACAAATTCGTACTGCTTGTTCATTGGCTACGCTTCTGGACTATAAGCGAATCCTGTACGCTGCGCAAATGTTTCTGCGCCGATTATATTTCAATTTTACTACAATACAATAACGACTTCACATCTTGAAAATTGTCACTATTACGCTGCTGGTTTTTATATAGATATTATATATCAAAGTGCATAAAATATGTAAGTGCAAAATATATTCGAACTATGTAACAATTGTACAATATTTTACATTGTGAATACGATCTTAATTGTTCATCATGATCTTCTATTATAGTTTGTTTACTGACTGTCAAATTCAATGTCAATAAAAATCTCAATTATTCGTAGGCCTCTGTTCCTCTTTTTAGTATGACGTGTTGGTGGTGATGCCCATGAACTTTGCAATGGCTACATCACTCCTGGCTTGGTCATCGTCTCGTATCCAATCACCGGCTTGCGTGAGTCGGCGGTGAGGCGTCGAGTTTTGCTAAAGGAAGGGCCGTTCCGTGTGCGTCGTAGCGGTAGATAAATGATCGAAGTCTCGGATAGCGATATCACGGTCGCACACCTCTTTTCGCTGTCGATCACGTCGGGGTCACCAATTTAAGGTGTAAGTGTTGTCCCTGATGATTGTAGCTGCTGGCTGAAGATGTCGCTGCTGGGGTAGTGCTATATTTGTTCTAATTTAGATGCGTGGAAGAAAAATAGGATTACGAGCGCCGGGATTCGAACCCGTTCGTAACCTAAGGCGCTAACCACTGCGCTACCGTCGTCCGGTAGAAGTTAGTGTCGAGTCGCGGTATTTGTTGTCGAGTGCCGCCACACATCCAATGTAATAGTCTTTTAAACAAAGCTATTCTTATGCTGCTATGAATAATTTGAAAATCTTGAAAAATCCACGACCAACAAAGATAGTTCGATTCTATGGATATATGTATATGCTGTCCTTCTTTGCGCGCGCGCGAACAGAAGAAAATGCATTAGATATAGAGGCCCGCGCCTCTGGGTTATGTTGAACTCGGCAAGATGGTAGCGCCATATCTACTAGAAACCCCTCCTCTTCACCCGTTACAGGAGCGGTAATTGAGGTAATTTCAACCCTGGGACTATCATGCGGCATTACTTCAGGGTTGTCCTCTACATAAGCGTACGTAAAGATTACCAGATGGAGGGCTCTATAAAGACGAATAAAAAGTTTCTCTATAATGTATCGAACATAGTTATTTAAAAAAAACGGACGAATAAATGTTTTTTCTGAAGGAAAAATTAATGAATAATGATTAAGAATGAGAATAAAATTTTAGATAATAAATTATTTAACCCCTTCCCGTACTTTATCGAGTCAGACTCGCGATGAAGATTTTGGCCCAAACATGAATATCGCGAGTCTGACTCGCGACCAAATACTTGGGCCAAACATAAATATCGCGAGTCTGACTCACGACCAGATACTTGGGCCAAACGTGAACATAACAAGCCGAGCTCGCGGACTGTTTTTTTGCCCGTTACGATCGTGACTGAATGTTAGTTCCTGTTTATGAGCATCAGTCTGGTCTGTTTAGCGCGCGTCGATGTCTACCGCTTTGGCCCGAGTTTCGTCGAACTAAATGGCACGGGAAGGGGTTAAGAAGTTACCGGCAGCTTGAATTCCCATGATATGCTGTAGAAATCAACATTTTCTACAACTTCATCCTTGGCAGTTTACCGCCGCACGGTTTTAATTTCCGAAATATTCGCAAAAAATTGTCGGTAACACTACATGTATATCTCTAACACAGTCGCAAGCATAGCTGCACGCTCGCCGCTTTGTTCGGCGTGTTGCTTGGCGATTTGTTTATTTACATCCATTAGACATTGAGGTTTTTGTCTTTGAACTATACTTTCCGCAACTAATAATAAGTAATTATTTTCAACTGCTTATTCGAGACTGTAAGAATCATTGCTGGTATTGGCTGAAAAGTATTTAACTTGAAATAATAACAATAACATATAAAGCTTAATATAGACTCTAATTATGTTATTATTTATTACACAAACCTGGCAAGCCTCCTCACAATAGCCGGATTTAAAAGACATAGATTATTCTAAACTTAACTCATACCATTAATGACAATAATTTTTATTACGCAGTTCTGCAAGTGGCTATAATTCGAACGATCCGTGGAATGCCCAAGTTCGTCCAGTATTCGTTTATATATTTCATGTAAACGGAAGATCAGAGTTAGGTTTGCATTAGCTTTCTAAATTCTTTCTATTTACAAAAAAAAACAAATTACATCCGCGAAACCATTAAATTCCTATCTCAACATTTTTCTTACACGGCAAGCAGATTACTAGTAGTTCGCATTTATAAGTTAAAATCAGACAACCTGTGTACGTAGTTCGCGTTAGATATCCATATCGTACTGGCACTTGATGAGAAAGGAAATCATTCCGAGTTTTCTAGAACTCTACTTTTTTAAAAGTATCGTGTTTCTAATGCTATAAATGCAATGTAACGTATGGTTTTCACATATAAAATCCTATTCCTAAGCTATATACAGTACATGTTGACAATGCGTGACACGGGACGAACCAACGGTACTCGGTTTTTTAGTGAGTCAAGGACGCCTCTATGTATGGACGATTCTATGTGTTATTCTATGTATTATGAGATTATCTGTCCATAAAGCACAACCTAGAATACACGGGAATTCTCATTTAATCTCTTAGGTACGATGCGCCACTATGATGGCTTTCGCGAATGTTATCTTATATTACGACGCGACACTATAGTGGCTCACTTTACTGACTCATTCGCTTACCGCTTGAACGAAATGCCCTTTTTCTTGCTTCGCACTTTTTTGTCTTCGCAATGTTTTATAACAGTGTTAACAATATACAGACAGAATATACAGTCTTTGTTTTTGATACGCCAGTGTCAGATATCAATTGTTGCTTTCCGTTGAAATAAATATACCATTATTAGATGCTCTTCTTAACATGCTGACCCATATCCTTATAATTTTTTAATATCTTCAACCTCAAAATATCACTTCAAAATAAAAAGCGAAGATCAATTTAGAAAACACTATTGCGCTATGAGTGTGAAAATTGTGACGTGGGTTTATGCGTCGTACCGTGCTTTAAGATATATCACACTCGATTGTATTATTAATTATTAAACTAAATTATTAAAGTTAAAGTATATGCGTCGTATCTTTAAGAAAAATTAGAATTTAATTCTCAAAAACTTCATTCCAATGTACTTGCGTAAAGAATAGCATTATCAGTCACACATTGCAGTGCTCTACCCTTTACTCGTAATTCGCCTTAAACTCTGCCGTACAGAGTAACAGCCCCGTACAAAATTCAAACGTACCTAAGAGGTTAAGAGCACATGGTAATTCATTGAGCTTAAATATGTCATCAGCTAAAAATTTGCGTAATTGTTCGGAATTATACCATCCTAGTCGACTTCAATAATCTTTTAATATGCTGTATAAATCAACATTTTGAACAACATACTTTTGCATCGCTCGGTTTCAGTTTCCGAGAAAAAAAAAGTATTCGCAAAAAACTGTCGGAACCACTGCAGTGAATTTTGCCTATAGTTGTGCATCTGTGGCAGTGTCACGTAAGAGACACAAGAAATCACGACATTAACAGATCACCGGTGATCTCCTTGCGTCGTAGTTCAAACGTTCCACAAGTAAGGTAAAAAATTTAGACATTAAGGTAAAAAGACGACGAAAATAAAAAAATTCCACTTTAGAATTAATACCTACATACATTGTTTGAGTGATATCTGGCATTGGACCATATTGCACTAATCGACTGTGGCGGACCGTCGACCTTCGTGGTGCGTCGAGAAGAACCTCCCATCATTGGTAGGAATTGTTGAAGTGGTTACCACTTCTAAGAAAACTCTACATCTGGTCTTTTTTAGTTTCTCAAGCACTGAAGCCATCGACAGCGCGTAGACAAAAGACTGCGACGAAGTCAGGTCATAAAACAGTAGACAGGCGACGTTGGCTTCGGGGTTTTCAGTTATTAGGTAACACTGCTAGCGTGCGGATCTGGACCAGCTCAAATTGTATTTTACTTATTACACTTCTATTTAAATATATTTTCTACCTTACAATTTATCCACGTGTTTTCTCTGTTTACACACCGAATAACCTCAACAGGTTATGGGCCCAGGGCTGTAAATTGCAAGGTAGCAACGTGAAGTGAATAAATTGTTAAAGTGTTGTGCTTAGTAAAATAAGGGATAGTGCTAAAATGGAATCAGCAAGTGCGAAGGTCGAGATGTTACGCGGCGAAGAAAATTGGCTCCAGTGGCGTTTTGTTATGCGTACACTTTTGGAGGAAGATGACGACCTGATCAACGTGTGTGAAGGGAATCTGTGTCATCCAGGTAACAGCGCGGAGAAAGAAATCGCTCGTGAAAGATTTTTGAAAGCAGATCGATTAGCGAGAAAATTAATCGTGACCTCAGTAGGAAAGAAACCGTTGGATCTTCTTTTATGTTGCACGACAGCACATGAAATGTGGAAAAAGCTGAATACAGTATATGACATGAAGTCGGATGAGAATTTAAATATGGTCCAGAAGCAGTTCTTCGATTTTAAATGGGAAGAATCTGAAAATGTCTCCTATAACCTATCAAAGTTGGAACTCATAGCGGCGAAGATGAAAGCCCTTGGGAGTGAAATTGGCGAGAAAATGCTGATAACACGCATTTTATCGGTGTTACCAAACAAATTCGATCATTTTCACAGTGCGTGGGATTCCGTGGAAGAAGAAAAGAAGACCTTAGACAGGCTTAGTACCAGGCTGATGACGGAAGAAATTAGATGGAAGAAAGACGACCAGGAAACATCGGTGGCACTGGTAACAAAAGGTAATAATTATAAAAGGGAACAGCAGAAGCAGTCAAGTAAACGTGAATACGAGAAACAAGGACCAAGTTGCTTTAACTGTGGAAAAGTTGGCCATCTAAAGAAGGATTGCTTTAGATGCTTTATATGCAAAAGGAAAGGCCACACCAGCAAAAACTGTTTTAAAAATAACAAAAGAAGCAACAGTAGAGACAACCAGGAACCGAGAAACCAAAATCGGGATCACAGCGGAATTGGTCTATTAGGAAGTACCTCAGCGATACAAACGGCAAACCCTGATGTTTGGATAATCGACTCAGGAGCTACAGATCACATGACAGGACGACGGGAATGGTTCAGCGTTTTCGAAGAATTCGATAACACGGTGAAGATAGAGATCGGCGATGGTACGTTCATGGATGCGTGCGGCAAAGGAAAAATCAGAGTAGAGACTTTTGTGGACGGCAAATGGGTAACATGTACAATGAACGATGTTCTATACGTACCAGGTATGAAAAGAAATCTGTTTTCGATTAGATCTGTCGCAAGAAGGGGCATAGATTTTTGTATTTCAAAGGAAGGGACCAATTGCATATATTTTACAAAATCAGAAAATAATAGCAAGAGGTTCTGTTATCGGAAATTTGTATAAAGTAGATATGCGAGTTATCATACCGTCAGTTTGCAATTTTAGCAATAGAGCAGAGTCAAACGCGGACACATTGCAGTTATGGCACGAACGGCTGTGTCATCAGAACATCAGACATGTTAAAGAATTCTTAAAGAATTCAAATATGAAAGTCGTAGAGGATAATAACTTTTTCTGTGAAGGTTGCGCGTACGGGAAACATCATAGATCGAGTTTTCACGAGAAAATCAATCGGGCGACTAAACCTCGCGAAATTATTTATACGGATGTATGTGGACCTATGGAAGTCGAGTCATTAGGCAAGAAACTGTATTTTGTGACATTTAAAGATGATTTTTCAAAATTCACAAAGATTTACTTCTTACGACGTAAGTCAGAAGTAATTGAAAAACTAAAAACCTTTTGCCTAGAAGTTGAAAATCAATTTAAGGATAAAATTAAAGAAATTCATAGTGATGGAGGGAAAGAATTCCAAAATAAAGAAGTAAAAAGAATTTTTAAGAAGTCAGGGAATTAGGCACACAATTAACGTCCCATACACTCCTGAACAGAATGGTGTCGCAGAAAGGGAAAATAGAACAATAGTAGAGGCAGGTCGGTCGATGCTATATTCGAAACCAAATCTACCGCTGTTCTTATGGGCCGAAGCCATGAACACAGCAGTACATGTCATAAATAAGACGGGGCCGACAAGACAAGATAAGAAAACACCATATGAACTGTGGTACGGGAAATCGCCGAATTTAGAAAAGTTTAGGGTTTTCGGTACTGAGTGCTTTGCTCACATACCTGCGGAGAAAAGGACAAAACTTGACAAAAAAGGCTAACAAAGGATATTTGGTAGGCTATTTAGATGACGGACGAGGGTATCGAGTGTACGTGCCAACAGTAAAAAATGTAATATTAAGCCGTGACGTAATATTTAAGCCTGAACTAGAAAATGCGAAATTCGTAAAATTAAGTTTACCGAAAATTGTCGAGCGCGAAGATGTGAGTGCGCAGAGCGATAGAGCATGTACGTATGAAAGTGCAGAGAGTGAACATGAAAAACAACCTCATGGAACTAGCGACAATGTGAGACAATTGAGAGATAGAGATAAGATCAAACGAACCGATTTTTATGGTAACCCAGTAACGTACGTAGCGGAAAAATTACCGGTGGATTTTAACGAAGCGATGAGATCCGAAAAGAAAGAGTTATGGGAAACAGCTATGAATGATGAAATGAAATCGCACCATGAAAATAAGACGTGGGTACTTGTAGAAAAACCTAAAGATCAGAAGGTACTTAGCAATAGGTGGGTTTTAACGATAAAGCTAAATCCGGACAACTCGGAACGATATAAAGCGCGACTTGTAATAAAAAGGGTGTTCACAGAAAGAAGGCATAGATTATAAGGAAACATATAGTCCCGTTGCTCGGTTTGACACAATTAGATTAATGCTCAGTATTGCAGCCAAAAGTAATTTACACCTCGGACAGTTCGACATTAAAACCGCATTCTTATATGGAAGTCTGAAAGAAGATATTTATATGAAACAACCTAAAGGTTATGATGATGGTACAAATCGCGTTTGTAAATTGCTAAAAAGCCTATATGGCTTAAAGCAGTCTCCAAGATGTTGGACGGAACGTTTCACAAAATTTATCTCGAACATAAAATTTTATCAGAGTAACGCAGATCCTTGTTTTTATATTTATACAGAAGACGACAAATTAATGTTGATGACCATATACGTAGACGATGGACTGGTAGCAGCTTCAGACGAATCTTTAATTGATAAATTCTTCGATGATTTAAATAAAGAATTCAAAATTACGAGTTCGAAAGAAGTAAAGAATTTTCTTGGACTTGAAATTAATAGATTAGAAGATGGTTCAATATTCATTCATCAGAGTAGGTATATCGAAAACATATTGGAAAAATTTAATATGAATGAGGCAAACAGTGTTTCTACACCTATCGAGACTAATTGGAACGAAAGTAACATAGGCGATAATGATTGTAACGCACCATACAGAGAAGCCGTAGGGAACTTAATGTTTTTACAAACCGTAAGTAGGCCAGATATTAGTTTTGCAATAAATATAGCGGCGAGACATTTAGAGAATCCAAACCAGTATCAATGGAAATTAGTCAAACGAATTTTGCGCTACATAAAAGGGACCGCAGACATGGGACTCTTATATACAAAAGCAGGCAGTCTCGAAACCTTTAGCGACGCTGACTATGCAGGCGACAAAGAAACGAGAAAGTCGACATCAGGCGTTGTATGTAAGTATGCGAATGCGGCCATCACATGGCAATGTAAGCGACAACAATGTATAGCTCTATCTACGACCGAAGCTGAATATGTCAGTGCAGCCTCAGGAGCGAAAGAAATTATGTGGCTAAAGAAAATATTTCTTGAATGTAAATTAGAGATCCTTAAGTATATGCTATGTGTAGACAATACTAGTGCCGTGAAATTAATTAAGAATCCAGAATTCCATCAAAGAAGTAAGCATATTGACGTAAGATATCATTTCTTGCGAGATTTATACAATAGAGGCGAAATTGATATAACGTATGTAACAAGCGAAGAGCAATTGGCAGATATATGTACAAAGGCGTTGCCAAAACCGAGATTTGAATATTTAAGGAAAAAGTTAGGTTTGAAAAAAAAAAAAAAGATATTAAGAGGTAATTGTTTGTAAACATGTAGAGTTTTTAGGGAGGGTGTCGAAGTGATTATTACTTCTCAAAAAAAAAAGGAAAAACTCTACATGATCTGTTTAGTCTTCTAGTTTTTTTGTAATAAATTAATTTGTATGGAAAAGAGAAAGGCGGCTGGCAAATGTACTTGAGAAGGCATTGACAAATTAATTTTCAGATATTTACGACAAGAGTTAGAAAATATTAAGAGATAATTTGTAAATTTGAGATAATTGTTTGTAGGGATGTAGAGTTTTAGGGAGGGTGTTGAAGTGGTTACCACTTCTAAGAAAACTCTACATCTGGTCTTTTTTAGTTTCTCAAGCACTGAAGCCATCGACAGCGCGTAGACAAAAGACTGCGACGAAGTCAGGTCATAAAACAGTAGACAGGCGACGTTGGCTTCGGGGTTTTCAGTTATTAGGTAACACTGCTAGCGTGCGGATCTGGACCAGCTCAAATTGTATTTTACTTATTACACTTCTATTTAAATATATTTTCTACCTTACAATTTATCCACGTGTTTTCTCTGTTTACACACCGAATAACCTCAACAGGAATGATGACGACGCAATTATAGAGAGACTTTTTTTGACAATTATCTGTGATTTCTGTTGGTTATAGGCAATAAATTAAAAGATGTAATAATTCTTGTTGTAATAACTATTTAATTTAATTCATTTCTATCTGAGGAAGGTACATTATATTTCGGATTAAAGTCTTAAAAACTGACCGTTACTAATCAGACAAAAGAAAACGTCCACTCGTACTAAATAAATGGTTGCCGTGTCACTCTTCCATTCATATTACAACTCATGTAAGGAATATTTGCAATATGTTGATTAATTTTTGCAGTCACACATCACGCGTACGCATGCTTCTCAAAATAATCCAACAATATACGTACTTCGAAATCTTGTACCAATTCTCGCATCAATGGTTCCTCAGGACAGTGACTTAGTGCCCACTCTTTACGCTACAGATACACGATGATGACACAGCTATATTAACTACCTACGATGATCCTACAATAGCGTTTGAATTATTACAAACTCACATCGAAATACTCGAGGCGCGGTTAAATAAATAGAAAATAACTAAAAATACGGGTAAATGCAACCTCACTATATTCACATTAAGGAAAGGTACTACACCTCTTATCATACTCAACCACCATATCATACAGCAAATCAAAACAGTTAGATAGTCTGGTCTTTGCCCGGACCATCTACATTCAAACAAATTTGCTTGGAAACAACACATAAATAAAGAAATCGACCAAATCAGACTCAAAAGGAAAGAAATGCTTGGCTACGGTGGAAGTATAACTAAACTAACTCTTTATTAAAACGTGGAATATCCACCGAGCGTATAGACGCTAAATAACTCGCTAATACGTCCTCACGAGAGAATAAACTTCCGTCGCGATGATGCTGCAGAGGAAAACTATGATGGGGTGTATCTAAGGACACGAGATCATCGGATTCGTCGAGGATAGCCTTCGTTCAGAAAGTGAGGGAAATTGACGTTGCTGTTAATTTCCACGTCGGTGGCTAGAAAAGGATGCTAGCCGTCTTTGACGGAAGGTTGCTAGCTGGAAGCGTCGTTCGTTGAAAAATAGATTTCCCATATCTTCCCATAGTTGGCACAAATACTGTTTGTCTGTTCGAAGGACTTTAGGTAACTAGATCTTAATGTTTATAACGGCCTCCAGGCTATCTGAACATGTACTGTGGAGATGTGTCGGCATTTGGAAACCATCATACCCGCAGAATAGGGTCTGCGTATGGCGAGCCACGGGACAGAAACCGTTGGAATGTTTACTGTCGCGTGCCGCTACAAATATTTCTTTTCAGGAGAGCTATGGAATTACTCCATACCTCTGTTAGGTAAAAACGTTCATCCCTTGACCGCGGCTACGTTCGGCAACTGGCTGTCGCCTCGAGCCCAAGCTCATTATCACTAATCTCGAATAAATACAATCGGATCGAAGGACGATAATTGTTTAATTACGCCTATGATAGAATCTAAGTTACGGTGTTAAGGGATTTTCGCGAAGTTCTAAAGGGAAGGCTCCGATGTCCTTTCATCTCCGACACGGCCATCCTGACTATCACACGTCCTCGTGTGTAACTAAAATATTGCGTTTTTCCAACATTAGACTCGATGTAACTGATATTATTTACCGTTCGACTAAATGTTCCAAATAAGTCAAGGGTCCAGTTTGAGAACAAAATTCTGTTCGGAGGGTTGACAAGCAAGGAAATGAAAGAGAACTAAAATTAGTAGCGTTATAATTTGTCTTCAAAGTGCCAGTTGCATTCTGTGAGTTACCAGTCAGACCGTAATGACACGACAGATCATTTTCGATTTCGTACACTGATGAATCTCAGTTTGTTGGATCATATTGCTACGTTGGGTGTATCACTGTGGGTATATTGCAGATGCATGAAACATCACAGTGGATATATTGCTGATACGCAAAACGTCACTGTGGGTATATTACAGACACATGAAACATCACAGTGGATATATTACAGACACATGAAACATCACAGTGGGTATATACTACGACCACAACGTGGTGTTAATGATCCTCTGAGGTCTGTGCACTTGCATCGTTATTATCACCATCCTTGCCATCACCGCAGACGTCCTACTCAGCAAGGGCGCAACTTTCTGGCATTTTTCTTAGTCTGTCATGTCTGTCCTTATATGATCGTTTGCCGTCTAAGGTTTTTAAAGTATATCTGTCTCCTACCAAAATCTCTGCTATCTCGAATGGACTCCTGAATTTCGGATCTAACCTCGTTTGGTTTCCTTCCTCGTTTTTACGTAATACAAAATCACTGAGATTAAACCTAACTACTTTAGCTTTGATTTTGTCGAATCCACCTTTATCGTACCTGACACTAATTTCTATATTCTCTATTGCCTGCTGTCTTACGGTTTGCTGTCGTAAGGTCTTTGCTGTCCTACCGATTAATAGTTCCAATGGACTCGATTTAGTCACGCGGTCGGTGATGCAATTCGAAGTCAACTGTATTTTGCCAATCGCGTCTAGCCACGATCGCCCGGTCGTTTCTACGATTGTGAACATAATTTTCAACGTATTTATAATACGCTCTACCTGTCCGTTGGCCCTACTCGCACCGGTTGAGATTAAGTGGAGTTTAGTGTTTACGTTGACAGAAATCTTGGAATTCATTGCCCGTAGGACACCTCTCTTGATCCGCTATTATCCGGCGAGGACTGCCGAATAAAAATATAGCATACTTAAGTACTTTAACGGTACTAAGGGAATCTATTTTACGAGTATGATGCAGATATGCGAATTTAGTGAAAACGTCGACAAAACAATGACATATTCTTTTGAACCACTTTTACCGCTTAGTTTGCCCGTTATGTCCACGTGAACAGTATGCCAAGGTATGCTGGTCTTAGGTATAGGATGTAATTCAGCTTGTATTTTACCTGAACTAGCCTTCGAAACTCGACAAGCACGACAGTTTTCAATGAATTTACGAACATATTTCGCCATTCCTTCGAACCAGTAATACTCGTGCAGTTTCTCAAGCGTTTTATCCCAATCTAAGTGCATAATTGACTGTTGCACATGGTTAATAACGGACCACCTGAAACTTTTGGGGACAGTGGGCAAGCAAAGAGTTCTGCCTTTTCTCTGAATTTTACGATGGAGCGTACCGGACCGTAATTCGTACGTGTTCGCGATGTCTTCCGCGAGCTCTTCGTTTCGTAACTTACGGACGATCTCAGAGATTTGTGGGTCGCGACGTTGCTCCGCCAGCAACCAATCGTCGGAGATTTCGGTCAGATTGATTTCTTTCTCTACAATTTTATTGATCGTACGGTGATCCAGATTTACAGGGTTTCGCTCAAAGAAATCTACATGGGCCATTTCGTTTGCCTTCCCGATACATAATGTCAAAGGTAAAAGTTTGTAGGTAAGCCCACCACCTGTAAACCCTATCATTTAAATGTACTTTATTACTGGATGCCTTCAAGGAATTACAATCAGTAACAACAAGAAATTCTGGTCCATGTAAATAGTGGCGAAAACGTTTAACAGCGTTTAACGACTGCTAACGTCTCTAGTTCATATGAATGATTCCTAGATTCTGCAGGGCTAGTTCTTTTACTATAATATTCTACTACTTTGTTTTTTTTTCACCTTCAACTTTCTACATTAAAATAGCGCCATATCCATTCAAACTAGCATCAGTATGTAATTCTATAGGATATTTAGGGTCAAATATCATTAACACCGGCACATCGGTCAGAATAGAAATTGCTTTTTGCCTTATCTTTTCATATTTTTCCGCCCAATTTATTTTTTTTTTTTTTTTTTTGTTACCGGAAGTGAGTGCATGCAAAGGTTTCATTACTTGTGAGAATTTAGGAACGAATTTTCGGAAATAAGAAGCTAGATCAATGAATTGCCGGAACTGTGTGACGGTCGTCGGTGCGGGTAAGGAACTCAAGGCTTGTATTTTACCTGGCTTTGGACGGACTTCTCCGTTATGAATCACATAACCCAGATAAAGTACTGACGTCTTCAAGAAGGAGCATTTAGAGAAATTGAAAGAGAATCCGGCGTTTACGAGGGTATCTAAGACGGTGTTTAATCTTTCTAACGCCTGATCTATCGAGTCGGCAATAATTAGGACGTCATCCAAATAAACAATAACGTATGAATACGCAAGGTCGCCTAGGGCTTTGAAAATGGCTCTCTGAAAGACGGATGGTGCATTCCTCAATCCAAACGGCATCGTCATGTATTCGTATTGACCATCGGGGGTAACGAACGCGGTATACTCTGTCGAATTAGGATGAATGGGAATTCTGGTGAAATCCGCTGGCCATGTCCAGATTAATAAAGTATCTCGCGTTTTGTAATCTCGAGATTTGATCAGCAATAGGGGTAAGGGATACCGAACTGCAACCGTATTTTTATTTAGCGCTCGGAAATCTACGCACAATCTATCTGAGCCGTCCTTCTTTTTCGCGAGTAACATAGGGCTCGCGAACGGCGAATTGCTAGGCCTTACAATTTTTTTTTTTTTGCTTTAATTAATTCACTTATTCTCTCGCGCGCAATTTTCCGCTCTTCCTCGCTAAGTCTGTAAAGGCTTCTTTGTACGGTGACGTTAGGGTCAATTAACAGAATTTCTAACTGGCCCGTATTTACACGAGTCCGCGGGAAACCCGTAATAAATGACTTTTTGAATTTTTCAAGAACAGAAATCAATCGATCTTTATCGTTAACAACTACATCAGTGTCGATCTCGTTAATGTTGACCGCATCTTCCGCGACTTTACTACAGGCGTTAACCATTTTTGTCTTACAAATATCGACGCTGCATCGTGTAATATTCACGTCAAAACCTTGGCTCAAAATTTCACGAACAATCATGATATCGTATTTTAAGTAGTTATCAGCAAGGACATGAAAAGTTATCTCCAACGTAAAACCGTTAATACATACAGTGGACAAGATCTGAGATGTACTTTTAACACAAGTATTCCCTATGCCTCGCATTACTACTACATCAGTTGTTCGTTTGCCAGAAAATTTCGAGACTGTAGATTCTTTAATTAATGAGCATTTGGCTCCGGAATCGAAGTAAAATGGGAACGACTCACCCAGATGACTCAAACTACCAGCTAAAGACTCCATCACGCAGGAGTCGACTCGACGTTCGTTCTTGAGGCCGGGTTTTCTGTTCTGCAGTAGTGGACAATCAGGTGCGATACGACCCTCCGCACGACACTTGAAGCAAACCACCTTGGACGATGTGGCTAGTCGGCTTTTTTCCTGCCGTCGTGTATCCTTCTGCTGTTCGCTATGCATCCTGGTGGCCCGATAGCTTGCATCGTTGGGCTTCGGGTTCCACCGGTGAATTTCCTGGCGAAGATGTCGGCGTAAGCTCCTGGGGATTCGGTCTCCGACGGTCGTTCTCTGGATATCCTTATTAACGCCGAGGCGGGTACCTCTTTGCCACCACAACGCGAAAGGAATTATTCTATCTTGTATCGAGTAGTCTCGGTCTTTGCTCCCTCGGCTGAGTTATCCGGTCCACGATTTTCATGAGTTGTTCCATGGTTACACATGGGCTTGATCCCACTTCTGATGTCGGGTTTTAACATTAGAATTTAAGGCGCGTAACGATTCTTCGTTTGAATTAGCCATCGTTTTACGAAACAGAGATTACATTTACGCGTATATACAAGATTTTACAAAATATTATGAATATTGAGTTTAATGAATAATAAGATTAACAAACGATAAGTTTAATTAATGATTAGATTAAAGAATAATAAGTTTAACGAATAATAAGAGTAACGAATAATATGTTTTACGAAGAATAAGTTTAACGAATGATGAGATTAACGAATAATAGGTTTTACGAATAACAAGTTTAACGAATACTGATTTTAATTAACGCTATTGACAATGTTCCTGGGTTCAAACGAATCCACGGTCAACGGGATAACTATTCACTATGCGTAGAATAATTTCAAACACGAAAAAATACGATTGCTGAGACACTCGGTAAATTGCTCGATGTATCACTTTCCAAGGCGGTCACAAGAATGAATATCCGAACAAAATCTTTCTCGCTGTACGACTGCATTTTGTTTGTTATATGCTCGCTGGAAGCATCGAGAAGGTTCCAATCGCCGTTGCTAGGCAGTTTCTGCCAAGGGTTTGTTGTATACTCTTTGCAAGCATCGAGAAAGATCCAAACGCCGTTGCTAGGCGATTTCTGTCTGGAGTTTGATTCCTAATACAACGTATGTCCCATTATATCGACATCTCCAAAGTACAATTCTATGTGATTTCTAGGGAGAACTATACAACCGATCCACACCTTCGTCAGGCAAAACGTTTATCCCGTGATCGTGGCTACGTCCGGCGACCAGTTGTCACCTCGAACCCACTTTCGCTATCACAAATATCGAAGAATTACAATCAGATTGAATGACAACAATTGCTTAATTACAGCTATGATAAAATCCAGGCTAAAGCATTAGAAGACTTTCCCAAAATTGCAAAGGGAAGGCTCCGATTTTCCTTTCATCTCCGACATATATATGTCGGGTTTACATTATAATTAGGGTTAGGGGCGTAAAACGAATCTTCGTTTGGATTACACGTTGTCGTTATGCAATAGAGAAGACATTGGCTAGTGCAAATACGATTATCATAGAACCGGACAAGTAACCGTGGTAATTAGATAATCGAGAAACTAATGACAATGATCCTAGGTTCAATAACTAATCCGCGGTCAACGGTATGATAGATTTACGTGCTCACAAAAATCTAAGTCGGACTCTTTACAAAAACGTGGAATACCCACCAAGCGTACAGATACTAAGTAACTCGCTAATACGACCTCACGAGAGAATGACTCCCCGTCGCGATGATGCTGCAGAGGAAAACTATGATGGGGTGTGTCTCAGGACACGAAATCATCGGATTCGTCGAGGATAGCCTTCGTTCAAAAGGTGAAGGAATTTAGCGTTGCTGCTAATTGGTCAATCTCCATATCGGTGGTTAGAAAAAGATGCTAGCTGCCCTCGAGGAAAAGTTGCTAGTGGGGGACGCCGTTCGTTGAAAAATAGGTCTCTCCTATCTTCCCGTAGCTGGGACAAAGACTGTTTGTTTGAAGGACTTTAGTCAACTAAATTCTAAGATTTATGACGGGCCCTCAGGTTAGCTGAACATGTACTTCGGAGACGCATCGACATGTGACAATCATCTTGCTCGAAGAATAGGGTCTGCGTGTGGCGAGCCACGGGACAGAAACCGTTGGAATGTTTACTGTCGCGTGCCGCCCGAAATATTTCTTTTAAGGAGAGCTATAGAATTACTCCATTACCTTTGTTAGACAAAGCGTTCATCCCATGACCGCGGCTACGTTCGGCGACTGGCTGTCGCCTCGAGCCTAAGCTCACTATCACAAATCTCGAATAAATACAATCGGATCGAAGGACGACAATTGTTTAATTACGCCTATGATAGAATCTAAATTACGGTGTTAAGGGATTTTCCCGAAGTTCTAAAGGGAAGGCTCCGATGTCCTTTCATCTCCGACATATATAAATAATGTAATTGTATAATAAATGTACACAGAACATTGACATTATTTATTCTTAGGGAAAAATCGATATAAATTTCCTTTATATTGTTGCTTGTAATGATCGAGTTTATTTTGTTCATCGGCTTATTCTGTTTTTGCCGAGCACCCGTGTTTTTGTGTCTTGGCGGCAAACTCGACCTAGGCAGTTTTTGCCGATCGACTAAAAATCTTCAACTGTATGTGAATACGGTTAATGTTTCTGGATCATTTTATCCTTCTCTCACCTACGAGTAGCCGCAAGTTCGGCTACTTTTACCCCACGAACGCTCTTCACTGACTATGAAGGACGTGATTTTTCGCCGGTTCGACTCTGTAAATCTAACGACACATACGTCCACTAGTAATCAATTTTGTAATTTCGATCGCTATATACTATAAACAGAAGATAAGGGATAATAAGAATCTGAGTTGGATTTCGCCAACCAGTTCTGATCCATATGCTGCAGTGCTTCCGACAATTTTCTACGAAGATCTCGGAAACTAAGGCAAACCACCGCACTGACTATATGTATAGGAAAAAGTTGTTAAAAAAGCTGAGACTTACAATGCATTGACACGTTGAAGCCGACGTGACCCATCGATTGGCCACAATCTATACCTCTATCTGACGGTGTAGGTCACAGGTGATTCATGCAATTTACCTTTCCAATTTTAATTTATAAAAATGTAATTTAACCAAAACTGAAATAAAACTCAAATGTTATCGAAGAAGACTAAATAATGACATGTAGCGTTTACTTACAAAAATATTTAAATAATTTCAATTGTACAGAAAATATGCAGCTTATTCAATGTAAATAATTTGAAGTAACAAGTATTATTCAAATAACAAACTATGAATTTTTTCAAAGTAGGAGGAACAAAGTGTAGCTTTGTTCTTACAATCTGGACAGTAAAAGTTAACATGTTTTCTATATTTTACATAAAGTAATTTGTTGACTTTATATCATTTCCTCTCCCTATTCTTAGGAAACGATAGTATTCTTTACATCGTTTCCTTGTAGTTATATTTTTCAAAAATATGTTTTTTTTTGTTCGATGGGAATGATGTTAAAGATTTTTTTTCAGTTAACAAATCGTCAATTATCTTTTCACGAAATTCCAAGACACCAAATTGTATATCTGCGCCAAATTGTGTACATAGGCACCAGGCGTTTACCAACATTGTACCACAAATAACTACTATTAACATCTTTCTACACCAGTTTATTGTTTTTCTCAAAGAGTTATAATAAGCCGCCATTTGATCGGGAAAATCGACTGTTTTTTTTTTTTTTTTTGCTTCATTGTAACTCAGTACATTTGGCTTTTTGCAAGGTTTTTCTGCTCCTAGTAGTAGTTTGTAGAGATATTTGTGAGACTCGCGTATAGTTGATATAAGCACTGATCTCTTGCCAGTTCATTTAAAAAATTTCATTTGATTGAATGCTTTATTTATAAAAATTGTAAAAATAATTTTGTATTCACCAGATACGAATTTCAATAACTTCACTGAACTAGCAATTAGTATTACACATGCCCTGCTTGTCACAAACTAAACAAACAGCAAATCACTGATAACGAAGGCATAAAATGAAGACACGTATAAGCTCGCACTGACCAATTATGCAGGATATTAAACTGCGCCCCGGCTTGTTGAGAAATCATTGAAACCGGGAGAAAGTAGGTTGCCTACAAGCTCGATCATTATCATGTTATACATTTATTTGTGGCTTAATTATTTATTGTGAAATAATATCAAGTAGCAGAAGCAATTGCTATAACTAGCACTCATACGGCGCTGAATACACTCGTTCTCGTTACAGTATGTTTCTCCAGCAAAAAGACACAAAAGACAAACACAGAAGAAAACCCAAAAATGTATTGGTGGATACCGAAATCATAGAAAAGAAAGAACCGCAAAACGTCACTAGCGTCCAATTTCTCTTCTTGTAAAATAAGTGTAAATATTGTAAATATATCTAAATGACATCCCCCACCTTTCCCACACCTCCCTACTCTCTCCACCATCATTCCCTCTTTCCTCAAATCCTCAACCTCAGAAAAACCAAGAAACAAGCTACCGATTTGTACAGCTTCATCATCAAATTTTCAAGACAACAGGAAAAAATGCCAGCATCGTATAACAGTATGCTTCTGAGCAGTTTTAATACAATCAATTACAATTTAATACGATCAAAAATGTGTAAATCCTACACCAAATATTGCACGATTACGTCGTACCGTCGTGTTAACGATACTTTTGTCAGACCACTTCTTAACCCAAATTCTGTTTATTGAGAATGTAAAAAATGTAATTTGTATTTCTTTGGGCATTAAACGGTATAATTAAAACAACATTAAAAAAAGCACTCGTTCTCGTCCGATCACGAAAGTTAAGCAGCGCTGAGCACGAATAGTATTTAGATGGGTACCACTTGGGAACTTCGAGTGGTGCTGGCTTCTTTATTTTTTCAATTTTTTTACTTTCTTTAACAATCTGTTTTTAATAATCTATAATCTAAGCACCGAGAAAAACAAACGCTTTAGTATTACGCGACTATTACCACACGTTCTGTCATTCCCATTTTTACATACATTTACGCTTTTTTAAATATTCTTTTTTCTCTACATTAAAAGCAAATAACAAAATCAGTTATTTCAACCGACGCTCATATCGCGTTGAGTCCGCTCGCTCTCGTCCACGTATCTATATCCAAATCCGAGAAATACCATACGTACTTACTAAAGGGTCTAGAAAATAGCTTCTCCGAGACAGAAATACTCGAAGATCTGCAAGCACCACAGATGCCCTGCGTCCATTTTACAAAAGTTTCGCGTTTCACAACAAAAAGACCGATAGAGAACATTGTATTGCTCCCAATTTACATAGTCCATGTGTCCCCACAAAGCAATATTAGTGACCTACTAAAGATTAACCGTCTAAATTACTTTAGGGTTAAATGGGAAAATAATTAGAAAAAAAAACATAACACAATACCACAAATGCCAACTGTTAGGGCACACCTCACAAAACTGCAACCTTAACTACCGATGCGTAAAATGCATTGAAACGCATGAACCTGGCGAGTGCAAAATAAAAAAAGAAGACGCAGTAAACAAAGACAAAATTTAAAAACTACGGACATCCGTTTTAGATAAAAATAAACCTCCTAAACCAACTCCAGATTGTTTGAACAGTTATAGACCGAATACCATAAACGTCACAAATCTCATTTGCAGAGTTTTTAGGCGTACTGTCTTTTTTTAAAGCAGTGAAACATAACGCGAAGAAAATGCATCTTTTGCTCTTCCATCCTTCACAACGCAAAAAACACTCGATACACTTTCTACTAACGTCAAGAACTGTTCTCTTGCTTTAGCGGAGGATAACAAGTGACCACACGATTGACGGTAGAGTGATTTGTTGGTTTGTTCACTTAAGCAGAACGAGGTAAGGCCCCGAGCAGCGAACGCGATAACAACTTTCCGGACGACCTAATATTTATTGATTTATATTTTTATTCATTTTTGAAATGAACACATATGAAAATATCTACAAATTACTTCGCGTTTTCCCACGTCTCCGAACATGGGTTTCTTTTCGACTTTAGAAATGAATCTGTTTCTTTCAAAATTGTTCTAGTTCCTTGTTCGAAAATGATTAAACTATGGCAATATGATGATGAGAAGTTTTCATTCAGAAAGAAGAATTTACGATAGTTTTGCGAAATGAACCAGCAACAGTCAAAATATTTGCGAAGATGTTTCAAAGGCAAGGATATGGTATCCAAAAACATCTGGCTATTCGCCAGATGTGTTTAAAAAACGTTCAAACCTCTTTTGTACATACATATATATTTATTTATTTATACATTTTCATATACACATATACAAATCTATTTTAATTGATTTCATCAGATATTATCTTATACCAATTTATCTGTCCAATTTATATCTTAACGGTCTAGTAATCCAGCTTTCTATTTTTTTATTTTATTTCACTTGGTAAATTTACTATAACCTGTAGGTATTATTTCACATCCATTTATACTAACTTATAATTATTTTCAATTATCCGGACAGCACCGTACATCCGAGGAATATCTGTTCATGGTCAGTTCATATCTAAACGTCATTTTAGACATCCCTAGGATATTCGCAAAACTTAAATTCCACAAGTTCTAGAAGCATCCATATTTTAAGTCTTACGAATGTTCTTAGGACTTCGTTTCGGAATTTCTAAATTTTGGATATTCTAGAGAAAGAACTAAACATCAAATATTTTAAGAATAACCGTTTCATAGGTTTTACAGAGGGTTAAAATGTTGATATCGATAAGACATTCATTACGAAAAAAACGAGATGTCCATTTCCATAATAATTTTGCAATTTCCATAATATTTCCATGTTTAGTTTATACACGCACTAAAAATTCTAGTTGCAAAAAGTACTATTGTAATATATAGTTTATATTTTAATCAGGAAAAATAGTGGTCCAATATATGTCGATACAAGTTGTTCCGAAAATTGTGGTAGAAGCCGAAAGAAAATGATTCTCCATGCAAAAATAAATCGAAAATATAGAGCGACAATTTTCCAAAAAAAAGATTGGCTTTGTCTGTTATCGTGGCAGTTCTGCATACCAAGAAACGTAACTTCTTTCACTTTTAAAACACATGCTAATTTATATTTGTACGTGTATGAGAAAATGATACAAGGCATGGTAACCTTGTGCAGTACTAAAAATGTATTTGTTTCTTACTTTTTTATATATACGAGTATAGATTATTAACACGTTGCAAGCCATGATAGTTTTACAGGAATTCTCCGTGGCGCAATAATAAATTTTTTATTACACGATACATATAATGTTGAAATATTACCTACTAGAGATACGTTACGGTGTATAATCGTGTTTTTAATGAATTTATCTCACAGAGGTCAACGGTGACCCTCGTGGCGCTAAAATGACATTTCGCGTGTGCACTTATTTTTTGCGATTATCAATTGTCTCGTATTGTTCAAGAACGTTTATTATACTTTTATAAGCTACACAAATTTTTGCACTTCATGTCTACTATTTAATTTTTTACTTAGCCCTAAAAGATAATGTTACGCCGGGCGACTCTCTACCTGGACCAGGTCATACACCGCGGGCCAGACGGACACCAGATGTACGCTCATCCTTACGACGCACCCTCAATAGTCTTAAGGACCCATCTTAAATCCCCGTAATTTGCTAGCTAAGGTCCTTCAGACCCAACAAATATCTTTTTTCTAAATCACTTTCTAAAGACTATTGTCTACGGCGGCTTGATACGGGAAAGTTAGTTTTTCTCACGTACGATGCTTCCTACTAGCAACTTTCTATCGAGGACGGCTAACACCCTTCCTAGTTCACCAACCTTCATTTATCCAATCAGGAGCAATGCATACTGCCCTCACTTTCCTGACCAAAAATGTCATGAACAAATCCGATGGACCCGTGCGCTAGACACACCCATCACTAGCTTTCCTACGACACAGCATCGTCACTGTACCTTACTTCTTCTGCGACATCAGGAGGGTCAAGTCAACTACTTGTTCTACACCGCTAGAAAAGTGTCAGTAACGGGTTAATCAACTATAACAAAACTCTAAGAGCCTTGCTCTATCCTCAACGAATATTGTGCCAGTGTATCGCGTCTCTATACGCTAACTCATTATCGACGATATATATTATAAGCAACGGTGTAACTTAAGTGGAAAAAATATATAATTTATAATTCTGTGAATCACAGTGTTATACAAACTGAATCACCCCTATTATCTTAACGGAAATCAGGGGTTCGATCAACTCGTGGTGTCGGTTATTATAATCGTAACGGGAATTTACGACTCCCGTTGACGTCTCTCCTCGCGATTGCGTCTCCCCGCGATTGGTCGAAAATCCACTTTGTTCATAATGCGTAGTACATCCTTCTCATTTAAATATCTTTTAACCTCCAAGTATAAAACTGGTGAAATGGAAACTTTTAATCGTTGAACAAATTTGTTAAAGCACAACCTATCAACCAACTTTATATCAATCTACTAACCTTATATAAGCAAACATGCATTCGTATTAATGTTACGCTTGCTTTTTACGAAAATATCGAATGCAAGATTAATTTAAAGAATGTACAATGAAACTCTATAGATAGCGGTAAGTTTACTCACACATAGACTATTACTTATATTCATCTGCATATTTTGATTCAATCCATGTATTTTACCAATCCATTTATACTACACAGAGTCAAATTTCTACAACTGTAGATAGAATATTGACAGAAACGTTCCCATTTTGTTCTCGGTTCATGAATCTAAGGTTAAATGAATCGTGGAAGAGTAGAAAAAAGAATTGTACGTTCGACCAATCGCGGGGAGATGCGCTCGCGAGTAGAGACGTCAACGGGAGTCGTAAATTCTCGATACGATTATAACAATCGACACCACGAATTGATCGATCCCCTGATTTCCGTTGAGATAATAAGGGGTGATTCAGTTTGTATAACACAGAATTATAAATTATATATTTCCAACACTTAGATTACACTGTTGAGTAGAGATATATAAATAACAACTTATCGCACGAAGATGAAAGAGATATATACGATAGAGTAGGGCTCTTACACTTGAATTTAGTGTATTAGTGGACGTAGCACTATAATGTATTTAGTAGTAGAAGAAGATTGACTTGACTCTCCTGAGGTCGTAGGAGCAGTGAGTTACAGTAACGATGCTGTGTCGTAGGACAGCTAGTGATGGGTGTGTCTAGTGCACGGGACCATCGGATTTGTTGGTGACGATTTTGGCTAAGAGAGTGAGGGAAATAGGCTTCGTTGTTAATTGGGTAAACGAAGGTTGGTGGACTAGGAAGGGTCTTAGTCGCCCTCGAGAGAAAGTGGCTAGTGGGAGGAAAGTTGCATCATACGTGAGAAAGCTAACTGTCCCTTGTCAAGCCGTAGTAGACAATGGTCTTTAGAAATGGTACGGAAAACAGATGTTTGTTCGGTTTGAAGGACCTCGACTAGGAAATTCCTGAGATTTATGGAGGGTACTTGAGAATATTGAGGGTACGCAGTAAGTATCCGAAGACATCTGGTTGCCATCTTGCCCGCGGTGTGTGGCCTGGTCTTTTTTTTTTTTTTTTTTTTGGTACGTGGAGAAATCCTCATGGACACTCCGCTGCTGCAATAATCGCGTAACTGCAGAGTAGTGTCGGACTCCTACCGAATAAAACTCCACGTTGACCATCCTACGCGTATGACAGAGGGTGCTCCAGGAACCTCTTACGAATTAACTTCCGTTGCGCCCCCTTCTCGCGTTCCCTTGTTCGAGTCGGCTATTGAGTAGGCGCTAGGGGGAGGTCGTTGTCCCTAGCGCTGTCACTTCTTCTGGTCGTAGTCCGTTGGGGTGGTGGCGGGGCGGCTCTGGGTCGTCTGACTGCCATCCTTCTCCATCGCCTTATCCTGCAGGGGTGGGAGCTTTTCTTTCTCTCCCTTTCCGCTCGCTCCTTCGCGAGCATAACTCGCTCGCAGAAGAGGCGGACGGCCTCGTATTCCTGTGTCCCTCTCATTATCGCTTCCACGATGGCTGAGGGGGTCAGTATTTCGCCTATGGCGTGTCGCAGAGTGTGGCGGGGCAGCTCCAACGCCGGGCAGTGCTCCAGGGTGTGTTGGGCTGTGTCCCTGCCCTCCCCGCAGTGGTGACAGGTGTCCGTTGTCTCCCGTCCGATCTTTTTCAGGAACTCGCCGAACACGCCGTGTCCGGTGAGCACTTGCGTCATCCTGAATGTGAGTGGGAGGCCGTGACGGCTCCTCCATGCCTCCCAGTTTGGGAGGACCGCCTCCGCGCCTCGATGTTCGCCTCTCCCGTTGATTAGTTGGGATCGCCACAGGTTCCATGTGTCCTCCTCGGCGGTTCCTATGTCGTTCGGAGCCGCCTGCTCGGTAGGGTCTTCTCCCGGGTGCCATTCTCTCCGGCGGGTGTATCTCTTTTTGAGCGCCAGCGCCCGCAGCTCCCACGGGGGGGACGCAGCTAGGGTGGATGCCGACGCGTGAGACACCGTCCGGTATCCCCTAATGATTCTAATGGCGGTCACTCTGTGCAGCCTTCTCAGGAGCAGAATGCTGCGACGGCTTGCCATCAGGTCGTCCGCCCATATTGGGGCCCCGTACATCACTCGTGACCGAACGACGCCCTCGTAGAGTCGGCGCACCGCGTCTCCGGCCCCGCCGATGTTCGGTAGCAGGCCGCACAGGGCATTGGCAGCCGCTGACACCTTCGGGATCAGTGAGTCGAAGTGCGGCTCGAACGTCCACTGACTGTCGATGGTGAGTCCCAGATACTTCATCTGCGATCCCACCCGGACGGTTTCCCCTGCCATGTTTATGCATAGGCCGGGCGGCGGTGTCCCTCGCCTCTTCCTGTCAAAGAACCAGGTGGCCTCCGATTTCGCAGGGGAGACTCTCAGGCCCAGCTCGTTCATGGCACGGGTCGCACAGGCCGTTGCGATTTCGCCGATGCGCAGCGTCTCGTGCCAGCCACGACCCCCGACCAGGATTAGGGTGTCGTCCACATAGCATATCATGGCCGCGCCTGGGGGTAGCGGGCATCGCAGTACCTCGTCGTACGCAACGTTCCATAATATTGGGCCCAGCACCGAGCCCTGCGGGACGCCGCGCTCAACGGATCGCTTTTCCTCTCCTTCCTTACTGGTGTAACACACCCACCTGTCGTCGAGGTAGGCTCGGATCAATCGGACGAGCTCCAAGTGCTCCAGGGCCGCCACTATCCTGCCCCATGGCGGGGTGTTAAACGCGTTGACGATGTCCAGGGAAACCGCCAGCGCCACGCCTTTCCGGGAGACCATGTCCTCCGCGATCGCTCGTACGCGTCTGACCGCGTCAATCGTCGAGCGCCCCTTCCGGAAGCCGTACTGGCTTTCGTGCAAACCTGGCACTTGGTCCGCTATGTGTCGTTCCAAGCGGGCGGCGACTACCCTCTCGAGTAGTTTGCCGACCTCGTCCAGTAGGCATATCGGCCGGTACGCTGACGGTGAGGTCGTCGGTCGGCCCTCTTTATGGAGCAGGACCAATCTCGCCGTCCGCCACGCCCGGGGGTAGACTCCCTCCCTCAGGCATCTTGTGAAGAGGTGCAGGAGTCTGGGGGCCATGACCCCCATCACTTTCCCCCAGATCCGGCCAGGGATTCCGTCCGGGCCCGGTGCCACGTTGCGGGAGGTCATTCTTCTGGTTGCCTCCCATATCTCTTCCTCCTTGACTTCCCAGTCGCCCCTCCATTCCAGTGGTCGTGTCGTTTCCCGCGGCCGTTCTGCCGCTCTGTTTTCTTGCGGGTGGAAGAGCGTTCCGGTGATCCGCGTCAGCAGCGCAGGTTCCATTCCCGTCGTTGCCAGGGGGCCCTTCGCGCGTAGCTTCTGTGTCACCGTCCTGTATGGCCTTCCCCATGGGTCCGACTCGACTGCTTCGACCAGTTCGGACCAGGCACGGTCCTTCGCTTTTTTAATCTCCTTTTGCAGCGAGCGCCGTAGCGCGCGGTACGCCCGGTAGCGCAGGGAGATTACTTCTTCGTCGCGTCGTCGCCAGCGGCGGGCCCTAGGTACTGTCTTCGGGCCCGGACACATCTCGCCCTCAGTTCCGCGATGTCGGAGTTCCACCAGTAGACTGCTCTGCTTCGCACCGTGCCCGGTGTGGCCCGTGGCATGGATGCGTCGCAGATCGCTGTCATGGCTTGGCGGAGGTTCTCGGCCTCCTCTTCCACGTCTGCTTCGGTCGTCGTTGTCGAGGCCTCCCAGCTCCAAGCTGTTGCTATAGCAGCCGCCCGGAGTAGATCTTCATTCCTTTCTTTTATTTTCCATCTAGGTGGTGGGCGTGCGCGTCCCCCCCTCGGCGGGCCGCGCCCGTCATCTGTCGTCGACATTCCAGGTCCAGGTGTGTCCACCTCCATGAATATGTAGAGGTGGTCCGACAGCGTCTCGACCCCTTCGGCCACTCTCCAGCCTGAGATTCGCCTGAATGCCTCGGGGGAGGCCCATGTTATGTCAACAATGGAGCTCCCTCTGCACGTCACGCAGGTACTGGACGAGCTCCTGTTCACCAACAGAAGTCCAAGTCCCGCGGCCCAGTTTGATAGCGTGCGGGCGCGCGCGTTGGTCCTGGCGTTCCCCCATTCCGTGGAGTGCGCGTTGAAGTCTCCCAGAACGAGCACTTGTCGGGGAAGTCGTCGCCTGACGCAGTCGCCAACTCCGTCTAGGAACTCCTCGAACGCTGCCCGTCCGCTGTTAGGTGATACGTACACCCCCACCACCCTCATCCCTGCCCACTCGACCGCGGCGTACCCGTTGCCGCGTTCCAGCAGTGCTCCGTGGGCGGACGCCCCGGGCGTTGATGTCCAGGTGACGGCAACCATTTCGTCCGTATCTCCGACCCACTCCGGGGCATCCAGAACTCTGTATGGTTCCGCCACCACCGCTAGGGCGACCGTGCTCTCCCGGATGGTTTGGTGGAGCAGGTCTTGTGCTCGCCTTGACCTTCCCAGGTTAGTCTGGAGGATGCGCATTCTCAGTTCTTGGGTGCTTTACTTGTGGCTCCCTCCGTGCCGACCTCCTTGTTCGCAGGCTTAGGGTCGCTCTGCGACGGGGAGCCTTTCTCGCTGCCTCTTGTAGTCGTGGATCCGCGGGCGGCTCCTTTCGTTCCTTTCTTCGAGGGGGCGCAGGCCGGTCCCCCCATCCTGTGCACCGACGGTGCTCCAAGCGCCTCGCAGAGCAGGCATTTCGGGCTCGCAGCAGTGCATGCTCTCGCCTGGTGCCCTGGTTCGCCGCATCTGAAGCACAGGTGCCCCTTGTCCTCCTTGGCGGTGCAGGTCTTCCCCGCGTGTCCTATCCCAAGGCACCTGTAACACTGCAACGGTCTCCGTTCGATGGCTTCGACCTTCGCCGTCGTCCAGCCTATGGTGACCTCTCCAGCCTGGGCCAGTTTCCTCACTGCACTGGCAGGGCCTCGTATCCACACGGTGCCAAGTCCGTTCCGGGTGGGGCGGATTTCTCCCAGCCGGATGTCCTCCGGCTTGCAGCCGCTCTCCTTCGCCAGGGTGTTCTGGATTTCCGCCTTGGTGACTGATATGTCTGCAAGGGATACCCTTGCCTCCGCGGCTCGGAAGGGTGTCGCCACGCGGACCGCGTTCGGGTCCAGAGCCCGCGTCAGCTGTGCTGCGAGCGCTGCGGCCTTCTCCCTTCTCTGGTCCTCGTGGACCTCCAAGATGACGCCTCCGGTGATGGTCCTCCGCATCCTCATCTTATTGATGCCGATCTCGGTCAGGGAGACACTATTCCTGGCCGCAGCCAGCACCTCCGCGTAGGATTGGCTCGATTTGTCCGTCAGGGTGATTGTTACCGCTGACGTTCGCGGTATGCGTGGGAGGGGCCCCCTGCCTCCCCCTCTTCGTGCGTTCCCCAATCCACTCTCCGGGGTTTCCCTCCGGCTCTTCGCCCCTGTCTCGGGGATCAGCTTCGTCGGTTGCTTCTCCCCTGCCTCCTTCTTCTTCCTGCTCCGTTTCCTCTCGACGGTCTGCCATTCCGTGACAGCCGTTCGGCCTCCCTTGGGCGCTTGGGCATTTGGGGCTCCAGGCTCCATCCTTCCCGTGTTCGCGGCAGGAGTGACCTCCTTTCCTTCTCCTTCTTTTATTCCCTGCAGTCGTTCCTCCAGTCGGTGCAGCAGGGGTCTCATCTCTTCTACATATTGTTCGACTGCAGCGAGACGCGCCCTGTAGCTGCTCTCAACCGCGGTGGGGCGCGAGGCCTGCTCTTTTCGGAGCGCCTCTACCGCTGCCTCCAGTGTTGTTATCCGCCCTTGTGCTATGGCGAGTGCGTCGGTGACAGGGTCCATTCTCTTCACTATCTCTGTCACGCCCGCGGTGATGGTTCTCGCCGCCTCCATCAGGGTTTTCCCCTGCGTGCCCTTGTGGCCGCGGGATGCCTCAGCAGCCTTGGCCACCTCGGCGGCCCGGCGAATCAGCTCGGCTCCTATGTCCGCCGTTGTAGCTGTTCTCATTTCTTCGGCCGGGTCGACGTGGAGTTCGGGGGGTTTGTTGGCCTTCTTCCTCCTCGCTCGGGGTGCTTCTCCGGCGGGGGTTTCCTCCTCCTCTGTTGTTTCCCCGGTCCGTATTCCCTCTTTGTCCAGCGTGAAGCGGGAGGGTCCCTCCTTTGGCGGCATCGCCTTCGTCATGCTCCTGTGGCTCCGTGTGGCGGCTCCGCAGCCAGTTCTGCTTCCCTCCGTCCCCTGGCGATTTCCTCTACTTCCTTCTCTTTCGCCATGGTTGCGTCCGTTTCCCCGTTGGGCGGGAAATGTCGCTCAGTCCGCACTTGTCACTCTGCCAGTCGCTGCCACTTTCGAATGGCCCGCGCGACGCGCTTCGGCGCACGTGCCAATATGGCTGCGCCTGGGTAGTGCCTCGGGTAGCCCTTGTAGCGGCGCTGTTGTCACGCGTCCTAATATGGCTACTCCGCCGTCCTAACCTCACACTTGGTTGGTTTGGCTTTAGCGCCTTGTCCAAGCCAGATTTTTTGTGTCCACGCTCGCTTTGCGTTCACAGGCACTAGTCCTCCACTTTGGTTCCCTCCCTTGCCTGAGCTCTCCAGTTTTCCGGAGATTTCAATTACTCTCGCAGCTCCGTCCTCTCTACGTCTGCCTAGCAGCGCCACCCCCACTCGGTGTGTGGCCTGGTCTAGGTAGAGTGTTACGCGACGTAACAAGAATGATGCAACGATTAAAGTGAAATCATTCAGATAATTCGGTCACGCGAACATGGTAATGGCAAAATGGCAGAACATCCCGCGAATCGTCCTTGCATCGTCCCATATCCTTACATACGACATCGTCCGAATAGATATCAGTTGAATAGCAATTGACTTTAAACGCGTTTCCTGCCTTTAATCACGCAATGCAAAAATAGGCTTTCCTATTTCCGGTTATATAATACCGAAGCGAATAATATGTCATGTAAAGTTGGATGATAAAATAAAATAGCTGAGTCGTAACACAACTATTAATTTTGTTTTAATTAAACTTTATTATGAATTCAGCAATCACAATGAAATACACACTGAATTAACATAAATCACAATTCATTCCAACCACGTTATGTAAAACTTAATTACACTGATACGTTAAGTGCTCGACTATTATAAGGGTAGAGATAGGTAAAGATATGTTGACTACTCTAAGGATACAGAATAAGTGAAGTCTTACTGACGATACTGTATCTCAGAAAAGCTAGGGGTGGACGCGTCTAAGGACACGGGACTATCGGATTTGTTGATGACAATTTTGGACCAGGAAGGGTTTTAGCCGCCCTCGCGAGAAAGTTGCTAACGGAACATACCAGATGTGAGGAAAACCAACTTTCCATGTTAACACGTGGTAAACAATAAACGTAAAAGGAAATCTAAGATAATAGATACTCGCTTGGTCCGAAGGACCTTAAATATGAAAATTTCAAGACCCCTGGTGGGTACTTCAGACTATTGAGGGTACGCGCCAAGGATGTGCAGACATCTGGGTGCCATTCTGTCCGCGGTGTGTGGCCTGGTCTCTGATGTGAATAGACGTTACACCAGGATCCATCCAACACATCAAGAGGAAATTTCAACGGGAACTCAGCGGATTCTACAGCGAAGGGCCACGGTCACCGTCTCGCTCATAAGAAGGATTCACAAAGAATCTCGGTAAACTGGCTTTCGTACATTATCGTGAGATGGTATTTGTTGTAAGGTGCCCAAGAAATATTCGGCGGTGTTCAACAATATAATTTATTTAACAATCAACAATTAACAATCAACAATCCTCGCCTTCAAGTCGTTTCGTACAATCCTCGATTACCACTGACTTTCTCGCTTTTCGACTATGCTTGTGTCACGTAAAATTGATACTTGGGTTGTAAGAGAAAAGAAAGCTGTGTTGTAACTCAACTATTAATTTTCTTTTATCGAACTTTATTATAATTTTGGCACTTACAATAGAATAACGCTGAACCGAAAAGGGGTGTTGTACAAGAACAACAACTAGAACAAGAACTCCCCGAGCTGGGTGAAGGCTCGGCTTATATACGTTTTGGTTTGAGGGATGTTGAGGGGCTCGGTGTAGGTTATGATGTGGAAAAGTGTCCGAAGGTCGGGGGGTCGATGCCTTATCTATGATGTGGACTAAGGTGTGTTATAGCTTCTATGTAGGCAATGATGATAAGGTGGTGATGTGTCCAAAGGAGTCCGCAAGCTCGGGGGTCGATGTCTTATCTCTGATGTAGGTTGAGATGTGATTGATGTCACATACCCCCCTCCTTAGATGCATTTTGGTCCTCCAAAATCTTAATGTTTCTTCAGCATCGACGGATGAAATTTGGCCCTGGGCGGTGTCGATAATTCGAAACTTACTCTTTATTCTCTTCCAGGTTGTACAGGCAACATCGGCGTGTAAATGTTTATAGGGGCGGAAGGTGTTGCGGTACTAACGTTGGGTGCATTACTAACGGTGTTTCCCTTAATTTTGCAGCAAAATATGTGAATATTTGACAGTTTTGACAGTCCTATCTTATTAAGCAGATACAAGCATATGAGTCCAATGGATATATATCCTATAATTTGCAACGTGGTGCGTACCTTTTCTAATTGCTTTAGGCTGTCGGTGTTTAGAATTTTCCTAATTAGAGCGGTTTGGTTAGCTACAATGGTTTTTAATTCGTTTCCCATAGCGTCTATCAATCCTCTCTTAACTTTGGAATGAGTTAGTAATCTTAAATGTGTTCCTAGCGTTTTGACGTTATTAAACTTGTTGGTTAAGGAAAGTATCTCTGATTTTACTCGACACGAGGTGGTACAATGTTTTTTGGGTCTCTTTTTTTGTGTTTTCCTAATGTATCGATGTGGTTAGATATATCGCTTACATCTATTCCTATATATATGTTAACTTCTTCATTGTATAAATAAGCTTTTAGATATTTTTCGTGGAAAAATGCGTTATTTTCGATTGGTATTAATTCCAGTTCGAGCACGAGGGTTGTGCATGAGATAAGCGTCCTGGAAAATAAGTTTTATATAATAACCAGCCTGCTAACGCTTTGAACGTTTCTACAGGTGAGGATACGTGGCTGGTGACTTTACTACGTTGACATGGGATGCATTGCCGCGTCCAAGTTCGGCAATTTTTATTTACAGACGGCTAGACGAAACGCGTCGTCACCAGTTTTGCGTGGCGCGTATCCCCGGATGGGAAAGTCCGTGTAACGACTGAAATGCGTTGCGTCGTAACGGTTTCGGTACTAACGGTCGCAAGGTCTCCGGAGTCCGATTTTTCTTCTACGCATCAAAAACGAAAGAAAATCAGCAGTAACCCATTAGCGACATCTATAGCCAGCAGCTGTACTATTATCATGGACAACTACTACACCTCATTCTTAATTTTGATTTCGTAAGAAATATTTTTACGTGTTACTCCTACCTTCATAATATTACGGTCGTATGTGATTATACATCCAGTTTTGCTGCTAATTAAACTCGGTTGTTTGATTTCTAAGATTTTATGTGTTTTACATAATATGTCGATCTGCACATTTTTCGTAGGGATAATGATATAATGATTTTCAATCGTGGAGGAAATGCGGACGGACACCAGGCCGCTTATGGGGAAAAGCGGCGTGGTAGTGCCGGTCTCCAACCGACTAAAACCTCCACGATGACCGTCCCGGCTGCGATCGTGAGAGGCCCGGGAATCGGTGCGAGCGACACACCGCCCCCCGCACAATACACCACCTAATGGAGCGGTGTGTGGCCATGTCACACCGCGCCTCGTCGCCGGAACCGCCGTGCCAGGCAGTCTGGTTCCCCTATCGGACTGCTTGGCGGCCCCGAGGCGCTGAGCTGCCAGCGCCTAAGTTTAAACCCCACCGGGGGTGCGGCGCCCTCGCCGAAATGCGTCCACGGTCTCTGCCGCGGCCTCGCCGGCCGATTCTCTCGGGGTGGGAGTCCCGCACCCTCACCCTCTCTGTAGCCTCTTTCCGAAGCATAACCTGCTCACAGAAGGAAGTCACGGCCCTTCTCCCTCTGTCGCTCATCAACAATGCCTCGAGGATCGTCGGCGGCGAGAGATCCCATCCGATTTCCACGATGAGGCGAGGCAGCGCCCACACCTGGCAGTACTCCAGCGTGTGCTGCACTGAGTCCACGCTCGCATCGTAGTGGTGGCAACGCGCGGTCGCTTCTTTCCCGATTCGGTGCAGAGACTCACCGAAGCAACCGTGTCCGGTGAGTACCTGCGTCACCCTGTATCGAGCCTGTCATCTGTCGAGCAAGGTACGCCGAGTCCGAACAATAACGTCGGCGCCCACTGGACCGACCCCGCTCGACAGACCCCGAGTGCGGAGATAAATCTTGCGACATCTCAGGGCCTGCAAATCGAACGGGGGAAACACGGCGAGCACCGCCGCTGCTGCCGCCGAAATGGTGCGGAAGCCCCTCACTATCATCATGGCCACCGTCTTATGCAGCCTCCTGGCTGCTAGGAGACTGCGATGGTTGGCCATCAGGTCCCCCGCCCAGATCGGAGCTCCGTAGAGGGACCTCGATCGCACCACGCCGGCGTAGAGCCGGCGCACTCCGACGCCGGGCCCGCCCAGCCGAGGCAGCAAACGTCCTAAGACGTTCGCCGTCGCCTCGACAGAAGTGCCAGGAGCTCGAAGTGAGCGCCGAAGGTCCAGTGGCTGTTGAGGGTCAGGCCCAGATACTTCATGCTGCTACCGACCCCGATCTCAGTCTCCTCCAACTTCAGGCGATAACCCGTTGGCTCCGATTTCTCTTTCACACTATACTTCTTCTTTGGCACTTATTTTCTGCATTATTGACGATAACGTAGTCAATTCGACAAACTCGTATACGTAATTTTTCCATATAATCGTCCCAGAAGTTTTGTCCCCTATTTTTTTTATTCTAAGAATAATGATCCTCAGACACTATACCTAGCCAGTTATTCTGCAACTGAACAACCAAACCATCAGCCGTAATTTTTTCAATCTTTCCAGTAACTCTCTGCCCTAATTTTACAGATGCAATTGGTCTATTTTTGTAATATGAATTCTTTGATAGTTCCACTAATTGATTAAAATACAGGATCAATGTATCCAATGCTGTCACCATTCTACTTTTAGGATCTGATAGATCATCGTATATTTTCTTTAGTGACAGTGTTGGTCCTAATTGTTGTTCTTCCTTGTTAATGGAAAATATTTTTCCCAATAAAATTTGGTTTGTGTGCGGTAGATTAAAATTACTAACGTTACAATAGGACACATATCCAAATAACGTACATTCTGCAACTGGTAAAATTAGTCTTATACGAGGTATACAGTCTCCTATTTTCAGTTTATCAAAATTCCTGTATCTTCCTTAAGTTACAAAAGTCCTGGTTAAAATTAAATTAGGTACTGTAGCAAATACAAGAGCTGAAAGTGTATCACGAGGAACATATCTTGATGCCAGTAGAGCTGCAATCTCCATACATCGCTAATTACTATAAGCTAAGTTGGTACGACCTCTAACGACGCTCTTTTGTCTTAGAAGTCGACCACATGTTAATAGACTAAGTGTATCCTGTGTGTTAAGACGTTTTGTACGAGGCGGAGAAATATAGAGAGAAAAATCGAATCTGTGTGAATCTACTAATTATCAACCCCAAACCTACATCAATTAACACTATGATGGGGTGTGTCTAAGGCTACGAGATCATCGGGTTCGCCGAGAAATGCCTTCGTTGGGAAAGTGGAGGAAATGGACGTTGCTGTTAATTGGTTAATTTCTATGTCGGTGGTTGAAGAAGGATGCTAATTGCCCTCGAGAGAAAGTTGCTAGCGAGAAGCATCGTACCTGAGAAAAACAGATTTCCCCTATCTTCCCGTAGTCGGAACAAGAACTGTTTGTCTGTTTGAAAGACTTTAGTTAACTAAATCTTAAGATTTATAACGTGTCCTCAGGCTGGCTGAACATGTACTGTGGAGATCCGTCGACATCTGGTAATCATCTGCCCGAAGAATAGGGTCTGCGTGTGGCGAGCCACGGGACAGAAACCGTTGGAATTTTTACAGTCTCGTGCCGCTACAAGTATTTCTTTTAAGTAGAGCTATGGAATTACTCCATACCTCTCTTAGGTAAAAACGTTCATCCCTTGACCGCAGCTACGTTCGGCGACTGGTTGTCGCCTCGAGCCCATGCTCATTATCACAAATCTCGAACAATTATAATTGAGTCAAATTATAGAGACTGAAATATTGGGGGTTTTCCGAAGGATTCCAAAGGGAAGGCTCCGGTGTCCTTTCATCTGTCCACTCCACTAAACTTAGGGTTCTCTTTCTTCCGGAAATTCTAGGGACAAAGGTCGATAGTGGGTCAACAGCGCACAGAGAAGCTGTCGGTATCGGAATAATTAATGAAGGAAATGTCGCAGACGTGGGAGGAAAAACTACTGAAAACCGAGAGGTTGCAAGATGAAAGGCAACAGGCCTTAGAAAAAATGGGAATCAGTGTTCAAGCCTCTGGTATCCAAGTGGAAAAGAACAAGTATTATTTCGTAAATCTAAACGACGACCCTAGCTTGAACGAGCTGCTAGTTTATTATCTGAAGGTACCTAAAAATTCTTAATTACTTCCGAACAATTAAACTCGGAAGTATTAAGACACCCCCTCCCATTTTTAATAAAATATTGATTACGAAAATCGTTGATATATTAGTAGCGTATAATTTGGTCATAATAATATCATTTCTCAATATCTTTATTATGTAATATGAATTTATCCCAGTAAATTGTACTAATATTACAAAACTGGAGATATTCGTCGTTTCTCAAATTAGATAGTTGCCAAATAATATTTTACACAGAGAATCACGACGTTTGCCAATTATGTCATAATTACTAGAACACTCTGTGTATGTAACATAATATGTAAAAAAAACGTACTGTAATATCGTAGAATAGCTTTGATTGGAGATCGGCTGAAATTAGAGAACACCGTGTATGTCGTCTTTTTGTGGTTTGTTTACATCCGAGAGCGCCTAGTAACAGTGACGCGAGAAAAGATGAGCAGCGTACGGATTCATTTGTTTCCAAGGAGCGAGCGCAACCGAGCAGGAATGCATTTTGCGAGAGGGAGAGCTGATCGGGACGTCGAAGCATAGAGTCGTTAGAATTGAGTTGCAAATATTGTTGAGTTGCTGTGTTAGAGTTGCTAGTGAAAGAGAGAGAGTGTGTTACCAAATAGTTGTTAAGTTATTTGATGTAAATACGAGCGTTGCATTTAGTGTTTTCTGTTAATCAAACATCGTTCTTCTGTTATCTGTATTTTCAATCCATTATTAATAAATTATAATTAATCGGACAAAACTACACCTTATATATATTTCGATATTACAAGTGGGGGCTCGTGCCGGGATTGAATAAGACAGAGAACGACACGATTTAACGAAGCTATTTGTGCTAGAGTAGAAAAAGAATAAAAAAATGGCAAATATTGAAGACGTAGAGAATTTATTAGAGAAATTCAGCGGGGATGATCTGCTGAGTGTAAATCAGTGGGTGAAAGACTTCGAGGAAATGGCAGAAACGCGGGGTTGGTCAGACGCCCACATGGTGGTCTATGCCAGGAGATTGCTCGCAGGCTCCGCTCGAGCCTTCGTGCGACTAGAACGATACCCGAAGTCCTGGGCAACGTTAAAAAAGGCGCTGAAGAATGAGTTTGGGAATGTAATAAGTGCCCAGCAACATGAGGATGATCTTGAGCAACTGGTTGAACTTAAGAAGCAATTGGAGAAGAAGTTAGCTGATGCTTACGAAGAAGTCGAGGAACAACGTCAGGTTGTTGGACAATGGAAACGACGCGTGCAAAAACTGAATGGCGAGATGCACGACTTGAGACTACTGTTGGAAGAACAGACAGCTAGGAATAATCTTCTGGAAAAGAAACAGCGCAAATTCGATTCAGAAACTCAGAATTTAATGAACGATCTACAGCACGAGAAAGCGCAACGTAAAAGATTAGCTAGAGAAAAAGAAATCGCGATCGCGGAGAAGTTTACCATAGAACAGAACCTTAGTGACGCAAGATTGGAAATCGAATTGAAGGAAGAAAGATTGCGGACATTGGGCCAAGAGCTTGAGGAATTAACATTTGGTGGCAAAACGGAGGAGGAAGTAGCACAGCTGAAGAGCCAGTTAGAAGATGCAGAATGCGCTAGAGCAGTTGCAATTAAAGCGAAACAGGCACTGGAGCAAGAACTGAATGAGACGCAGGCTTCGTTGCAGGAAGCACTGCGGCAACGTTCCGAAGCAGAAGATCGTGCTGATGTAGCTAGTCGCGAACGAACTGAGCTACTGTCGCAATTGGAAGAAAATAAAGAAGAGTTGGCAGAAGTGTTGAAGAAGTATCGGGCAGCTGTGCAGCAATTGTCGGAGGAACGGAGACGAGTAGCAAGGCACGTGGTGATTGGCAAAGTGGACCACGAGATGGTGTCCTCATCGGATTCATGCGGCCAGCAGGAGGACTTAGCGAACATCACGAGGAGGAAGAATCTGGCTAAACAACAGCAACAGGATGTTGTTGATGATATTTGCGAATTTACTGAGAAGGATAGCGTTGCGGGTGTAAGGGTTGTTTCAAGTTTTCGGACAGACTCGAAGAGAGTCAATACAAGGCGAACGAAAAGACAAGGGAAATCGCACGCGCGGAATCCCTCCAATAATATCGATACGAAGATTCGATATACAGAGGATGTGGATGACGAGGATGACGATGGGATTGTCGAGGACACGATGAACGTGAGGACCTTCGAAAAAGGAGAGATCATAGTCTCGGAAGATGGTAAGTTGTTAACGTCTTCCACGTACGAACCGAGCCTACGAAAATGTCACGATGCTGCCACGACGATCAAAGCACCTGACAAGAGTGAAACGGGTAAACAAACAACGGAGAGGAAGATAGAGGAAGAGCGAAAGAGGTGCAGTAGCATCGAGGACGAACAGGCCGCGGTGTTCCAAGAGGAACGAGATCAGGTGCGTGCAGACGCAAAGAGACGGATCGAGGAGATCCAAGTCCAAGACAAGTGGACGTATAACAAGAGACGCAAGAAGGCGACAGCATACAGGACTGGAGATCTAGTGGTGATCGAGAGGACGCAGGGCGGTCCCTGGCTAAAGATGCATCCGAAGTTCCTTAACTAAAAGTAAAAGTCCTGCGAAATGACCGATACGTAGCGCAGCGAGAGGGCGAGCACGAAGGGCCACGTACAACTTCCACGGCAGCCGATCACATGAAATGGTGGAATGCTGACGATAGTGATGTAAGTGCGAGCAGCGATGATGAGCACATCTGAGGGCAGATGTGATTGTCAGGAAAGGCCGATTGTAATATCGTAGAATAGCTTTGATTGGAGATCGGCTGAAATTAGAGAACACCGTGTATGTCGTCTTTTTGTGGTTTGTTTACATCCGAGAGCGCCTAGTAACAGTGACGCGAGAAAAGATGAGCAGCGTACGGATTCATTTGTTTCCAAGGAGCGAGCGCAACCGAGCAGGAATGCATTTTGCGAGAGGGAGAGCTGATCGGGACGTCGAAGCATAGAGTCGTTAGAATTGAGTTGCAAATATTGTTGAGTTGCTGTGTTAGAGTTGCTAGTGAAAGAGAGAGAGTGTGTTACCAAATAGTTGTTAAGTTATTTGATGTAAATACGAGCGTTGCATTTAGTGTTTTCTGTTAATCAAACATCGTTCTTCTGTTATCTGTATTTTCAATCCATTATTAATAAATTATAATTAATCGGACAAAACTACACCTTATATATATTTCGATACTACAGTACAGTAGAAAATATAAAATACATAATACAAAATATTGTGCTCGTTGTGTTAATAATTAGGAAAGGACTCTGGTTGGAGGACGTTCGGCAAAGACAGAGGAAGACATTCAGCTGCACGGGCTTGGTATTCTGCCTGAATACTGTGTCATCACGATAGAGGAAACTGGCCCCTATATAACGCCATTAAACGGTGCTAGGTGTTTCGATAACGGCACTCAGGTAGTAGAGAAAACGCCGTTGTTACACGGTGACAGGATCGTGTGGGGAAATCATCATTTCTTCCGGGTGAATTGTCCCAGAAGTGCAACAGGTAACGCCAAATGGATATCCCTGATTGAATTCTTTGAGATCGATGTGTGACATCCGACAGTCTGTATGTATATACAGTATATATCAGACGCCGGCACAGAATATTAATTACACTTTTGTACGAGAAGAACTGATACTTAACGAGTTGTTGAACGACCCTATTCAAAGAGTTATCGCTAGACTCGACAAGCAGCACGAAGATAAACTGGTATTCTTACGGATTGATGATATTTAGCGGAGATTCTCAAAGATATTGCTCATAACCAACAGGGAATATCGCATATTTATTTCGAAAATGACGCGAGTGCAATAATTTTTTCAAGAAAAAATGAAGAACTATTTGGAGATTTACAAAAAATTACCAATTTTCTACTTTAACTTCTTTAATCGGTTCTAAGTATGTTAGAGCCCATATAATAGTAACCTAATTAATTGTATAGTCCTTAATTCCATATTTATTTGGGAAGATTCAGAATCAGATTTTGTTATATGAAATTCCTCAATATAGGATGAAATTGTCACAGCTGACTGTTACTTCTCAGTTTTATCTTATCAAGTACCATCAATGTGTTCCTGTATTTAGGTCGCGTTAGAGAAACAGAGGCAAGAGTACGAGCGGTAGTTTCAGCAACTTCGCAACATTTTGTCTCCATCGACACCCTATTCCCCTTACGTACCATACGATTCCCTGCGGGGCAGTCAAAGTAGCAAACTTCCTGCTTGCACGCCAACTACGCAAATGCGAGTAGAGAAATGGGTCCATGAAAGAGACGAGATGTTCAAAAGGAGTTTAGGCCAATTGAAAGCGGACATCTTAAAGGCGAACGCATTGGTGCAAGAGGCAAACTTCTTGGCAGGAGAGATGAGGAAGCAATCGAAGTTTAGCGTTACTTTACAGATTCCGCCAAACAATTTAAGTCCAAATAGAAAGGTAACGCATGTGCTGTTTCTTATTGATTCTTATTACATCTTTAAGGTAATGGAATTAAGGAATCTTCAGAGCTTGGCTCTGGATTCTTAAAACTCGTATTTACAAGTTTTAAATAATCTGGAATCTAACGAAGTTGCTTTTCCTCATCTTTTCAGATTACTAGAGGCGAAAATTAAGAAATTTAATCGAAATATATCAGTATGCCTATGTATCAACTTATCCATCAAATACTTCAGCATAAATATTTTGTTACTTTATTAATACTTCTTACTTTATATATCTTCTGAATTCTCTATCTTGTCTTACTTTATGATATAATTTTGCAATTTCTCATCAATTATCGTCCTTTTTTTATATACACCATTTTCGTTGTACTAATTTAATTTACTTTTGAGTTGTGTTTATTTATTTTTGTTCATTCTGCTTTCACACTCTTCGACATGCAGAGTATTTTTTTTCAGCGGGGCGCCTTCGTCAGCGAGCCTGCGATTCTAGTGAAAAGGATAAACATGGGCAGCCAGGTGTGGTCCATGGAAAAGTTAGAAAACAAATTAGTCGATATGCGGGATATGTACGAGGACAGAAAGGATTCCAACAATTGTCAACGATTACCTGCCATTAAGGTATACTACCTAGTTCATACCAGTTTTTTTAATACATTTTTGACTGGCTATTTTATTCAAAATGAGGATGAGAAAATATAATGATATCAAAGTTAAAATGCACACAATTTTACATAACTGAAACAATTTTATACAATTTACAAAATTTTGTATTTTACGAAATTTTACATACATAGCCAGTCAGCAATGCATTAAACAGTAACTAGAGAAACTATGTAAACCTGAACGATTTTTAAATTAAGATGAAGTGCCCAGGAAGACACAAGACCCTTTCTATGAGTTCCAGGAGAATCACAATCTCATTGGAGTAGCGAATATTTTCTTAGAAGTTTTGTTTCACGACGTTCGGTTAGATTATCACACGCCAATTATCAGCCAACAGGGTGAAGTCGCTGGACGACTGCAGGTCGAGATTAGTCGCATATCTAGTCACTTTCCTCAGGACCGTATCTGCGAGGCAGCGTCAGAATCGTCGAATGACTCGACCTCGTCAGAACCTGAGGATTATTCCGGATCGAGCTTCATCACTTGTCGCGTGACCATCAAACAAGCAACTGGTTTGCCTCTGTCACGGAGCCATTTTGTATTTTGTCAATATATGTTCTGCGGACATCCAGATCCCATAGTGGTGCCAGCCATCGACAATTGCGAACAATTAACTTCGAATTGTCAGATAGGGCAGAGAGATTCTTTGGTGTTCAAGTTTAATCGCATGAAAGATTTTACCGTGCCCATAACGAAGGAGTTTATCGAACTCTGTAGCGGTGAGTGGTGAATTAAATCGTTTGATATCTCAGTGATACGATAACTAATCCTATTAGGCTGCTCTCTAAGATACTTTTAGATACGTATATAGATATGGAATTTTTAAATACATAGAAACACATTTTCATATACAGAAGGGGCCTTAAGCATAGAAGTTTGGGGACACCGAAGTGTCGGATTTTCGTGAAGTAAACCAGGTTGGGAAGTCGAGCAGCAACTTGCAAAAGCTAGATCTCTGGCTGATCGATGGTCAGAGTTAACGCGGAAAATCGAATTGTGGGTTGAAATCCAGGAACTAAATGAGCAAGGGGAATATTCACCGGTGGATGTGGTTGTGAAACAAGATACATGGATAGGTACATTGTATACTTGTCTTTTTTAAATATATTAAAATATCGTTACGTTATAGCTCATTGATAGACTAGTAGTAGATACTAAATATAGTAGTTAGTAGAATGTCTGTAAGGAATCGTCTTCAGATTCCATTGGATAGTTATCAGGACGAAGACTTAAGCATATTAAGGGAAAAGTGTAGCAAAGCTTTAATGAGAAGGAGACAATACTTGGATCAACAGATACAGAAACTCATTAACAAACAAGATATATTTTTCATATAGAGAAAACTTCAACCTTCTATTGAAATCATTATATAACTAATATTATACAATTAATATCAATGTATAATTACAGATAAAACTGAACAAGTCCCTGCAGCAGGGCCAGGTATTCCTGGTACACCTGCTGACTGGAACCCCCCTCCAGGAATGAAACCACACATGCCTGTTCTCTTCCTTGATCTCAATGGTACGTTAAAAAGATTCTACATGTATTTTGCGTAAAATTATTCATCTTTTTGTGAACTATCACAATTTGTCCAAAATCGTTTATATTTAGCAATAGACATTTAATGATCTTTTAATAATCGAATATTCACAGCCGATGATCTTCCAATACAGCAGTCGGGAAAAGAAGTCTCCGTAACCGGGTTAAGTTCCATTTTACCAAAGGAACATGGCAATAAATTTTACAATTTACCCATAATTCGTCGCATAGAGAAAGATGTGTGCGCTACCGCTGCTTGGGATTCCAGTATGCACGACGATATACATCTGAACAAAGTCACAGATGGTAAGATATACAACAATAATAATCTAATGTTCAAGAGTTTATAATATTCGGAATCTTCAATTCTGTCTATAAATATATTTTAGCACGCGAGCGGGTTTTTTTAATTTTGAAAACGACGGTGCGCCTTTCACACCCGGCGCCAATGGACCTTGTGCTGCGTAAATGATTAGCCTTGAACATCTACAAACGGCAAAATATCACAGACAGAATCTTCAAGAGGATCATTCGTACCGACTACTTAACTCAAACTGGAGTCACTTACAAAGTCGTGTCTAATACACCAAAGGCTAGCGAAGAATTTGTAACGTCAATTCACATCAGAGACCAGGCCACATACCGGATGGCACCCAGATGTCTGCACATCCTTGGCGCGTACCCTCAATAGTCTTAAGTACCCACCAGGTGTCTTGGAATTTTCATAGTTAAGGTCCTTTGGATCAAGCGAGTATCTCTTGTCTTAGATTTCCTTTTACATTTATTGTTTACCACGTGTTAACATGGAAAGTTAGTTTTCCTCACATATGGTATGTTCCGTTAACAACTTTCTCGCGAGGGCGGCTAAAACCCTTCCTGGTCCAAAATTGTCATCAACAAATCCGATAGTCCCGTGTCCTTAGACACACCCACCCCTAGCTTTCCTCAGACACAGTATCGTCAGTGAACTTCACTTATTCTGTATCCTTAGAGTAGTCAACATATCCTTACCGGTCTCTACCCTTATAACAGTTGCGTACTTAACGAATCAGTGTAAATAAGTTTTACATAACGTGGTTGGAGTGAATTGTGATTATTTTATTTTATCACCCAACTTTACATGACATATCACTCGCTCCGGTATTATATAACCGGAAGTAGGAAAGCTGTTGGTCACAGCACAGATCAATGTTTTAAACAAAAGGGCACAACCAATCCGAGCCAGAGCTTTACTAGACACTGGATGTCTGAATAGTATGAATTTCATGACTGAGAAATTCGCAAACTCCCTAGGAAACGAAGGAGATGTACGGTCCCAATCTGTGCCGTCGACAACTTAACTACGATCGTAAAACGCCATATAACGGCAACCATTACTTCTATAGAGGGCACATATGAACGTACAGTGACGTTCTTGATAATACCAGGAACGATGGTGAAAGAAATTGACGGTTGCAATATTCGGTGTTGAACCCGTTTATCGCACCAAATTATTCCAATCTTAAATTCGCAGCCGGGACGGTCATCGTGGAGGTTTTAGTCGGTTGGAGACCGGCACTACCACGCCGCTTTTCCCCATAAGCGGCCTGGTGTCCGTCCGCATTTCCTCCACGATTGAAAATCATTATATCATTATCCCTACGAAAAATGTGCAGATCGACATATTATGTAAAACACATAAAATCTTAGAAATCAAACAACCGAGTTTAATTAGCAGCAAAACTGGATGTATAATCACATACGACCGTAATATTATGAAGGTAGGAGTAACACGTAAAAATATTTCTTACGAAATCAAAATTAAGAATGAGGTGTAGTAGTTGTCCATGATAATAGTACAGCTGCTGGCTATAGATGTCGCTAATGGGTTACTGCTGATTTTCTTTCGTTTTTGATGCGTAGAAGAAAAATCGGACTCCGGAGACCTTGCGACCGTTAGTACCGAAACCGTTACGACGCAACGCATTTCAGTCGTTACACGGACTTTCCCATCCGGGGATACGCGCCACGCAAAAACTGGTGACGACGCGTTTCGTCTAGCCGTCTGTAAATAAAAATTGCCGAACTTGGACGCGGCAATGCATCCCATGTCAACGTAGTAAAGTCACCAGCCACGTATCCTCACCTGTAGAAACGTTCAAAGCGTTAGCAGGCTGGTTATTATATAAAACTTATTTTCCAGGACGCTTATCTCATGCACAACCCTCGTGCTCGAACTGGAATTAATACCAATCGAAAATAACGCATTTTTCCACGAAAAAATATCTAAAGCTTATTTATACAATGAAGAAGTTAACATATATATAGGAATAGATGTAAGCGATATATCTAACCACATCGATACATTAGGAAAACACAAAAAAGAGACCCAAAAACATTGTACCACCTCGTGTCGAGTAAAATCAGAGATACTTTCCTTAACCAACAAGTTTAATAACGTCAAAACGCTAGGAACACATTTAAGATTACTAACTCATTCCAAAGTTAAGAGAGGATTGATAGACGCTATGGGAAACGAATTAAAAACCATTGTAGCTAACCAAACCGCTCTAATTAGGAAAATTCTAAACACCGACAGCCTAAAGCAATTAGAAAAGGTACGCACCACGTTGCAAATTATAGGATATATATCCATTGGACTCATATGCTTGTATCTGCTTAATAAGATAGGACTGTCAAAACTGTCAAATATTCACATATTTTGCTGCAAAATTAAGGGAAACACCGTTAGTAATGCACCCAACGTTAGTACCGCAACACCTTCCGCCCCTATAAACATTTACACGCCGATGTTGCCTGTACAACCTGGAAGAGAATAAAGAGTAAGTTTCGAATTATCGACACCGCCCAGGGCCAAATTTCATCCGTCGATGCTGAAGAAACATTAAGATTTTGGAGGACCAAAATGCATCTAAGGAGGGGGGTATGTGACATCAATCACATCTCAACCTACATCAGAGATAAGACATCGACCCCCGAGCTTGCGGACTCCTTTGGACACATCACCACCTTATCATCATTGCCTACATAGAAGCTATAACACACCTTAGTCCACATCATAGATAAGGCATCGACCCCCGACCTTCGGACACTTTTCCACATCATAACCTACACCGAGCCCCTCAACATCCTCAAACCAAAACGTATATAAGCCGAGCCTTCACCCAGCTCGGGGAGTTCTTGTTCTAGTTGTTGTTCTTGTACAACACCCCTTTTTCGGTTCAGCGTTATTCTATTGTAAGTGCCAAAATTATAATAAAGTTCGATAAAAGAAAATTAATAGTTGAGTTACAACACAGCTTTCTTTTCTCTTACAACCCAAGTATCAATTTTACGTGACACAAGCATAGTCGAAAAGCGAGAAAGTCAGTGGTAATCGAGGATTGTACGAAACGACTTGAAGGCGAGGATTGTTGATTGTTAATTGTTGATTGTTAAATAAATTATATTGTTGAACACCGCCGAATATTTCTTGGGCACCTTACAACAAATACCATCTCACGATAATGTACGAAAGCCAGTTTACCGAGATTCTTTGTGAATCCTTCTTATGAGCGAGACGGTGACCGTGGCCCTTCGCTATAGAATCCGCTGAGTTCCCGTTGAAATTTCCTCTTGATGTGTTGGATGGATCCTGGTGTAACGTCTATTCACATCAGAGACCAGGCCACACACCGCGGACAGAATGGCACCCAGATGTCTGCACATCCTTGGCGCGTACCCTCAATAGTCTTAAGTACCCACCAGGTGTCTTGGAATTTTCATAGTTAAGGTCCTTTGGATCAAGCGAGTATCTCTTGTCTTAGATTTCCTTTTACGTTTATTGTTTACCACGTGTTAACATGGAAAGTTAGTTTTCCTCACATATGGTATGTTCCGTTAACAACTTTCTCGCGAGGGCGGCTAAAACCCTTCCTGGTCCAAAATTGTCATCAACAAATCCGATAGTCCCGTGTCCTTAGACACACCCACCCCTAGCTTTCCTCAGACACAGTATCGTCAGTGAACTTCACTTATTCTGTATCCTTAGAGTAGTCAACATATCCTTACCGGTCTCTACCCTTATAACAGTTGCGTACTTAACGAATCAGTGTAAATAAGTTTTACATAACGTGGTTGGAGTGAATTGTGATTATTTTATTTTATCATCCAACTTTACATGACATATCACTCGCTCCGGTATTATATAACCGGAAGTAGGAAAGCTGTTGGTCACAGCACAGATCAATGTTTTAAACAAAAGGGCACAACCAATCCGAGCCAGAGCTTTACTAGACACTGGATGTCTGAATAGTATGAATTTCATGACTGAGAAATTCGCAAACTCCCTAGGAAACGAAGGAGATGTACGGTCCCAATCTGTGCCGTCGACAACTTAACTACGATCGTAAAACGCCATATAACGGCAACCATTACTTCTATAGAGGGCACATATGAACGTACAGTGACGTTCTTGATAATACCAGAAACGATGGTGAAAGAAATTGACGGTTGCAATATTCGGTGTTGAACCCGTTTATCGCACCAAATTATTCCAATCTTAAATTCGTCTATCGATCGACTCAAACTTATCTTTAACTATCAATTTATGTAGTTCATATTAAAAAAACTTTAACACTGATTATTGGATGACATACTTATAATTCCTCGGTTTCCGATCGTATTCTAATCGTAACTTGCGCAGATCTGAAGAAATGAACTGTATTCTTCTCGAAACATTGACGCGAAGTAACAAAAATAATTAGACCAATTTATTTTGTTCTTTCACTTTTATACCGTGGCTTCTGAAAGTATCGATATACCTTTTATAATTACCATACGCATATTACACAAAACATTTCCAAATTTCATTAATGTTGTAATGACATCCAACTATCATAATTATATTTTTAAAATGCGAAACGATTCTGAAAATGAATGCAGAAATTATGAGATATTTAGTACAAGTACATGTACATATATTTTGCAGAGATTATAAAAATATTTAAATAAGCAATCATTCATAACATTAGTACGTCTCAGTATTCAGTGGGATCATTTTTAATATAATACATTATACCCTTAAGGTGACTATACATACTGTATATTACTTTTATACTAAATATGAATTTACATTAAATATTCTGTAACTTTTATATATATGTCGGGTTCACATTATGATTAGGGTTAGGGGTGTGAAACGAATCTTCATTTGGACATCATTAGACATTATTGTTATGCAATAGAGGAGATATTTACTAGTACCAATATGATTATTACAGAATTTGACAAGTAATAGTTGTAATTAAATACTCGAGAATCTAATGACAATGATCCTGGACTCAATAACGAATCCGCGGTCAACGGGACAACGAAATGCGTTTTCTTCCAAAGTCCAAGTTGTACCCTACTTCCTTGTCTACCGTACAAGTATTACTGAACTAACTCTTTGTTAAAACATAGAATATCCACCGAGCGTAAAGACACTATGTAACTTGCTAATGCGACCTCACTAGAGAATGACTTTCCGTCGCGATGGTGCTGCAGAGGAAAACTATGATGGGGTGTGTCTGAAGACACGAGATCATCGGATTCGTGGAGAGATGCCTTCGTTTGGAAAGTGAGGGAAATTGACGTTGCTGTTAATTGGTCAATTTCCATGTTGGTGGTTAGAAAAGGATGCTAGCCACCCTTGAAGGAAAGTTGCTAGCGGGAAGCGTCGTTCGTGAGAAAAATAGATTTCCCCTATCTTCCTGTAGTTGGGACAAAGGCTGTTTGTCTGTTTGAAGGACTTTAGTTAACTAAATCTTAAGATTTATAACGGGTCCTCAGGCTAGCTGAACATGTACTGTGGAGATGCGTCGACATCTGGTAATCATCTGCCCGAAGAATAGGGTCTGCGTGTGGCGAGCCACGGGACAGAAACCGTTGAAATGTTTACTGTCGCGTGCCGCTACAAGTATTTCTTTTAAGTAGAGCTATGGAATTACTCCATACCTCTCTTAGGTAAAAACGTTCATCCCTTGACCGCAGCTACGTTCGGCGACTGGTTGTCGCCTTGAGCCCAAGCTCGCTATCATAAATCTCGAAGAAATACAATCGGATTGAATGACGACAATTGCTTAATTACGGCTATGATTAGAATCTAAATTATAATGTTAAGGGACTTTCCCAAAATTCCAAAGGGAAGGCTCCGGTGTCCTTTCATCTCCGATATATATATTCAAATTGGCAATATAAATAGGGCAATCTCATTATAGTGCTAACAAAATTTCAAAATGTTTCATATACAACACACAATATGAATATTAAAGTTTTCTGTGACAAATGTAAATACTTTAGCAAGCCACTGTATATATCAATGTTAACAGTATGTTTTTGCATATGTAGAAATAAAACAGAAGTAAACTTTCAAACTATTCTTAGATATTGTGTAATTAAGTTTTTGCTGACATCCTGTAAAAAAATATGTGTCAAAATATTTTATTATCTTTGTTACACTGCTTCTCGTAGGATTTCTCGAAGGATAAGGTCCTTCAAACCGAACAAATATCTTTTAGTTTTGGCATTCCGCAATTTATTATCTACTCCGAAAAGGTACGGGAAATCTGGTTTTTCTCACGTATGATGCTTCCCGCTAGCAACTTTCTCTCGTGGGCGGTTAGCATTCTTCCTCTTCCACCAATCTAGTAGATTAACCAATTAATAGCGACGTCAATTTCCCTCACTTTCCTAACGAAAACTTTCCCTAACGAATCCGCTTATCTCGTGCCCTTAGCCACACGTTCGTAGCGTCATCGTCACAGAAAGACAGTTCCTCTACGTTCCTTGAGGAGTCATCAATTTTAACTTATATCGCGCACTCTGCTCAAACACTATCTTAACTTATCGTCTATCACTTGTAACCGAGAACTGCGAATCGTCAAGTGTAATCGCGAGTTCTACGCAAAGTGTCGAAAGTCAGAATTGTTAAGAAATATACTGTTCAAATATCTCCGAGTGTTCCTTGGCACCTATCACGTCCTACACACTTCAAATTCAAACGACACGATCCGTTAATTTCGCGATTTCCAGAGTCTTCTACGTGACACTATCTTCCATTATTGTGTGAGAGAGAAATCGGATGATACTAATAAATTAAAAAGAAAGAAACAAACTCAAGCGAATATGGTACTCGCCAAAAGAACAAAAATTGAAAAGTTACAGGAAAAACCAAAGATGAAAAACAAAGCGAAACGAAACAGAGAAAAACAAGAGAAAGATTTAGAAAAGATATATTCAAAGAGAATGTGTGTTGAACGAACAGGAGAAGGAAAGATAAATCTGGAACATGCCAAACCTTCCGAAAAAGATTTGAAATATGTACTCAGCAATGTTAATAATGATAAGGATAACGAGCAGAAGCCAAGGATATCTGCGTGTGGATTTTTCTGGGATGAAAACCCTGATTCAACTCTTTTTCAGAATAAAGAGTCTTGTTGCGATAGTGAAGATGATGTAGAGGAAAAACTAAAGCTGAGAAATAAGAAATTAAGTGCCGCTGAACTTCGAGAACAAGAAAGACAGAAGGAACGTGAAATTCGCCAAAGAGAAGAAGCGCTCGCCAATAACCAGTTACTAAATTCTGCAGATCAGTTTGGCAGATTAGTTTTAGCTAGTCCAGATCAGTTCAATAGTATGGTTACAATACATGGCATACCATTTACAGGCAACAGAAATAGAGAAAGCAAGAGCAGTTGCGAGAAGAGCTGTAAAAACAATTAATTTTAGGGAAGAGAAGGACAAATTAAACGTTTGGAATGCTTGGTTGAATTTAGAGTTTGAATTCGAAATTCCTGAAGCACTGATGTTCTTCAAGAGGCAGTGAGGTCTAACGATTCACTGAAAATATACAGTCACATGTTGAGTGTTCATGTCGAGGTTGGCAGGCAGATGGAACTAGAGGAAACAATTAATACCATGATTGGAAAGTTTAAACATATTCCCGAGATGTGGTTTAATTGTGGAGAAGAGTTGTTAAAAATGGGTTTCAGGGACAAATCGAGGCATATTATGCAGAGAGCATTGCAATCCTTGCCAGCATCTGAACGTATGTACATAACAGAAATAAAATGTCATAAAGAATAAAATACTAATATAATATAAATTTTACAGATGTAAATCTAATGGCAAGGTTTGCGATTATGGAGAACAAATTTGGGGATGAAGAGAGAGCACAAACTCTGTTTGAGGAAATTCTAAATTCTTATCCGAAACGGATGGATATATTATCTTGTTATATTGATTCCCTAGTTAAATTTAACGATACTGATATAGCAAGGTAAAAATATTTTTTCAACTATATTTTGTTTTTTTAATTTCATGGAGAATTTACCTCCTAATAATTAGTATTTACAGGAAAGTTCTAGAGAGAGCAGTTGTTCAGACATTACCACCTAGAAAGATGATGATTCTCTTTAAAAAATTCATCAATTTTGAAGAACAGCATGGTACTCAGGAAGACGTGACTCGTGTTCAACAAATGGATGTAGATTATGTAGAGAATCAATGTACAAAATGATGGAAAATAATAAAACTTTTTGACAGGTATTTCATTACATCATGTGTGCAAAACCTTAATTACACAATACCTAAAGCAGTCCAGTTATGTAAAGTTTACTACCACATATGCAAAATACTATTAATATTGAAACATATAAAAATGAAAAAAGTAATAATAAATTGACATATTTATAATTTCTCTGATCTCGAGTGCGTCCTTTTTATTTATTATTCTATAATTACAAAACCAGGAATATGTCTAATCAAAAATTTTTTAGCATGTTTGGTTAGCAACTGCTGCACTGTACAGCAGTAGTTTTAGCTGATCGATAGTTACAACCACGTCCGCGCTATTGACTTCTTCAGGTCTCGGCGACATTTGAATTGTGCCTGAAATTGTACAAGTTGGTTTTGTAGGTACCCAGGTAGTTACCCTTGTCCAAGACGTCTTCATTTTTCTACTTTCCATTCGTGGTTATTACGTTTTGCGTCTATCTTCTTAAGCATCTTTGTTGAGGTAATCCATGCTGCATCCTGAAGACAGCAAATACTGTAGATTTATATTGTTTCGACTCGAGATCCTACCTGATTCATTTATGTGATGATCTGTATGAAGTGTGTCGTCGATCAATTTGAAGAGAGATACAATTTGAATTTTTGGACGAACTACAAATTTTTAATAGTTAGTAGCCAAACTGAGAAACTAAATCAAAAACCGTGCGGTCACCGCCTACTTCTTTGACCGTTGGGTCTTCGGCACGCTTTTGACATTGGTCAAATGTAGTCATAGACTACGGGCATAGAAATATGGATAGTACCATAGGTCTATGGTCTATTCATCTCTGGATATAATATTCGCGATTCGTGATGTAGTCGCACGTGGGTTGCCTCATTGCTTATTGTCCCGGTTTAGCCGGTTCCTCCAGCTGGTTTAGGATCAGTTGCCTACAGCTTGTGAAGCAAAAAGTCAGAGACTGTTCAAGAATTTTGAAAATAAATCTGTCTTATACTGTTCATCCTAAAATAAAACGATATATCTTATTAAGTTCCTCAGAATAAAATATTACGCTCATTTGCATGGTAAGGTTTGCTTTCAAAAAGAAATACTATGTACAAGACAAGTTGTGCGCTAATAATAACTAAAAGGAGTTGATATTTTGAATTTCAAAGAGTGCTTACTTCATAAATGAAATTGTAGGAATGTCCTGGAGAAAGTACTTGTTACGTTCAGATGCTGGCAAGGATTGCAATGCTCTCTGCATAATATGCCTCGATTTGTCCCTGAAACCCATTTTTAACAACTCTTCTCCACAATTAAACCACATCTCGGGAATATGTTTAAACTTTCCAATCATGGTATTAATTGTTTCCTCTAGTTCCATCTGCCTGCCAACCTCGACATGAACACTCAACATGTGACTGTATATTTTCAGTGAATCGTTAGACCTCACTGCCTCTTGAAGAACATCAGTGCTTCAGGAATTTCGAATTCAAACTCTAAATTCAACCAAGCATTCCAAACGTTTAATTTGTCCTTCTCTTCCCTAAAATTAATTGTTTTTACAGCTCTTCTCGCAACTGCTCTTGCTTTCTCTATTTCTGTTGCCTGTAAATGGTATGCCATGTATTGTAACCATACTATTGAACTGATCTGGACTAGCTAAAACTAATCTGCCAAACTGATCTGCAGAATTTAGTAACTGGTTATTGGCGAGCGCTTCTTCTCTTTGGCGAATTTCACGTTCCTTCTGTCTTTCTTGTTCTCGAAGTTCAGCGGCACTTAATTTCTTATTTCTCAGCTTTAGTTTTTCCTCTACATCATCTTCACTATCGCAACAAGACTCTTTATTCTGAAAAAGAGTTGAATCAGGGTTTTCATCCCAGAAAAATCCACACGCAGATATCCTTGGCTTCTGCTCGTTATCCTTATCATTATTAACATTGCTGAGTACATATTTCAAATCTTTTTCGGAAGGTTTGGCATGTTCCAGATTTATCTTTCCTTCTCCTGTTTGTTCAACACACGTTTTCTTAGAATATTCTAAATCTTTCACTGGTTTTTCTCGGTTTCGTTTCCCTTTGTTTTCCATACTTGGTACTTCCCGTTACTTTTGAACTTTTATTTTTTTGGCGCGTACTAGGTTCTTTTGATTTTTTCTTCCTTTTAAGTTATTATTATCATCTGATTTCTCTCTCACACAACACTTCTTCTCAAATGTAGATTTTATAATACAGAGAGGCATAATATCGGATTCTTTGGAATTTAATGGGAGGTAACATTTAAATTTAGAATGAATAGTATAAGGTGTTAGACCTGGCTGTAAATCATTTATGTGATGACGTACAGGTATCGCAGCTAAAGTTCCGTTACCAATACCTTGTAGAAATATCAAGATAAACCAATTTGTCATCATTAAGATCCTACCACGTAGCAATTTACCGTCAGGGAATTGTATTTGCTTATTTTGTTTGGCACTTATTTTATGCATTTGTGGCGGATGAAAAGAGAGTTTTTGCGTTTACGTTTCGTCCCGGGACTACCGGTGGACTCGTCAGTAAGGCTATGCCCGGTAGTCCCTGCCTTAGACGTAGAGGGAGTCTCGCTAGGTGCGGTATTTGTATAAATCGCCTGTATATTCGACCGCTAGCGAGACAGACAGACGGACTCGCTGTCGTCATAGCCCTCTAGTGTTGGCGGTCGGTACCAGCGGATCGCCCGGGAGGTGTTGCGCCGCGTTGATGCCTTCGACCGGTCGGCGTCCTGTTGATACCGATCGCCACACAGCCTCCCCCTAGCGCTATAGCGTGACCCCAACGCTATATAGCGCGATACAAGTTAGAGGGAATGGCTCGTCGTCGATGATGGAAGGCTGATGTCGTGGGGACGAGGTGGTTGGTTCGTTCTGACTCCTGACGTGCTGCTGGAGGTGATGCCCATGAACTATTTGCGATGGCTACATCACTTCCTGGCTTGGTCGTCGTCTCGTATCCGCTCACGTGCTTGGCGTGTTCGTCGTCGGTGGTTGGCTCCTTCTCTGACTCCTTCTGCTGAAGTGCGTGTTCCTTGTCGGTGGTCACCAATGTGGCGGATGAAAAGAGAGTTTTTGCGTTTACGTTTCGTCCCGGGACTACCGGTGGACTCGTCAGTAAGGCTATGCCCGGTAGTCCCTGCCTTAGACGTAGAGGGAGTCTCGCTAGGTGCGGTATTTGTATAAATCGCCTGTATATTCGACCGCTAGCGAGACAGACAGACGGACTCGCTGTCGTCATAGCCCTCTAGTGTTGGCGGTCGGTACCAGCGGATCGCCCGGGAGGTGCTGCGCCGCGTTGATGCCTTCGACCGGTCGGCGTCCTGTTGATACCGATCGCCACACATTATTGACGATAACGTAGTCAATTCGACAAATATAATCGTCCCAGAAATTTTGTCCCCTATTTTTTTTATTCTAAGAATAATGATCGCTATACCTAGCAAGTTATTCTGCAACTGAACAACCAAACCATCAGCCGTAATTTTTTCAATCTTTCCAGTAACTCTCAGCCCTAATTTTACAGATGCAAATGGTCTGTTTTTGTAATATGAATTCTTTGAAAGTTCCACTAATTGATTAAAATACAGGATCAATGTATCCAATGCTGTCACCATTCTACTTTTAGGATCTGATAAACCATCGTATATTTTCTTCAGCGAAAATGTTGGTCCTAATTTTTGTTCTTTCTTGTTAATGGAAATTATTTTTCCCAATAAAATTTGGTTTATGTGCAGTAGATTAAAATTACTAACGTTACAATAGGACACATATCCAAATGGCGTACATTCTGCAACTGGTAAAATTAGTCTTATACGAGGTATACAGTCTCCTATTTTCAGTTTATCAAAATTCCTGTATCTTCCTTGAGTTACAAAAGTCCTGGTTAAAATTAAATTAGGTACTGTAGCAAATACAAGAGCTGGAAGTGTATCACGAGGAACATATTTTGATGCCAGTAGAGCTGCAATCTCCATACAAGGTGACATGTGTGGTAAAAATCCTCTACTAACAGTTTGTTCTTCAAATCTACTGATTCTTAAATATAATCCCTGAGTGGATGATTCTATTATTGTGCTTTCTACTTCTTCACCAATATCGAATGTTGCTTTTTCAACTTTTGTCTTGATTAGCCACATTTAGAGTTATTTTTCCCGAATCTGTGTTCACTATTTGAATTTTTACCAAAATTGTTTGCCCAATTGAATAGTTCTAATTTACATTAGATGTTTCCGTGTCGAGAGCAGTATGTGGAATCCAACCTTTAACATCCCCGAAAAACTTTACCAATATTTCACGCTTATGTATTTGAATGATAGTTGCGTGGTGTTTCGAGTCAATTTTCGCGTCTTGTATGTTTGCTAAAATGGGCAAGTCACTCGTTATTAAAGACCTTTTCAAAGTGAGATATATTTTTTTCGGCCTATATGAACGAACAAGACTCTTGCTTCTACTTCTTTGTCCACTTTCAGCTTTCTTATGACACTTAAACCTTTGTCAGATATATGATCTGGTGCAATTTGCCCTTTAAATTTACCAAATTGTACATTTACGAAGCCATTCACTTTATCGATGTTTGTAATCTTTACATTTACCACGTCGCCAGGTTTAAATGTTGTATAGTAAATGACAACGTACACATTGTATAAACTAGGACGTACAATTGTTTAATGTAATGGTCGGGGTATCTACGGTGTACTCTCTATGTCACAAGTTAAGTAATTTCGAAGGAATAATAGATTGAGTTATTTAAGTTTCAATTCCAACGAAGTAAGAGTCTAATCCTTCTCATTCACGCTAGCGAGAGAGAGGGAATCAAAGATTAATGTAAAATAATGCCTAACATAATGCTAATGCCACGTATCATATAGTTGCTGAAACTTTTATGCTTCATACATAGACAATTATTTTATTATAAATATTAATAATAAATATTAATTAAATAAATATAGATAACAATGACTACTATAGGTCTTATATATGAAGTACTAGACCGAACGAAGTATGAAACATACAAGATATAATACTCGTTATAACATTTATAATAAAACAATCGTCTACTCAAATTTCATTTTTTCAGTTTATAAAAATATGAATTTACACAAACACCAGCACTCTACTTATCATTACTCCCACAACAACGTTCTCTTTCTAAAGTTCAGATTTTCGTAACTGCAGTTAAACGTGACACCCACATAGGCACACATCATTTTTTTATATTCTGCTACAATAGCACTTACTATAGTTTTGCTCGTAAACAAACCTGACAGGCGTGTAATCGACAAAAAATCATCTTTAAGGTCGCTTCTCTATTTACCCTTTTGCTACGTGCATTGTTTTTGACGCGAAAACGCGACGCACTTACAAATCGCCAGGCCTATTGTTCTGACTGCCAGTCATTCGGCTAATCCGTTTCCCATTCTTATCCACCATTCTTCGCTTGCCCTACACTCTCTCCCGTAATCACTTTCTACCTTGATCGATCGTAAGTGAACCGCGTGTTCATATACTAATTTCCTACTTTTCTGTTATATTTCCTTCTTTCGTCCTGTCAGACTGCGTGAAAACCGAGAATTCACGTGTTGCAAATATTTATGACCGGATGGAAAATATCCATGAGGCTTGACATTAATTCAGATCTGTTTTCAAAAATAAAATTATAATTAATTCTTTACTGATTACTCGACAGCTTACCAAGATTTTGTTCGCCATCCTCTTATTCTAACCCAGTCTAATAGGATAATAGTAAAATAATAGTAGGAGGGTAAATATAGTAACATTAACGTACAAAATAATATTTTTAAATGATACGAATTCCTTAAAAGGCATATCGGTCAATTCCATTATAGAAAAGTGCGAAATAGTAAGGATGTTACAAATACTACTTCTTATATTTAGTCTAGGATCTACTATTATTTGTATCGTATTGTTGCGTGTATTTTTATGGGCGTAATACATTTAATTAAAACGTACCAGAAACTAATACCAGCATATTATGTAAAGTTTGTTTCAATCAATGATAACAATAATCATAGCATTAGAAAACAAACAATACTGCACAGCCCTCTTTATGGACATCGAGAAAGCATTCGACAAAATAAACCACGAAAGCCTACTTCAATCAATCAGAAAACAATTCCCGGAACAGATATACCATCTAATTAAATCCTACTTAAGCAGCAGAACCTTCGTAGTAAAAATTAAAGACACATACTCTGAGGTTAAAGACATTAAGGCAGGGGTTCCGCAAGGAAGCGTCTTAGGACCAATTCTATACACACTATACACGGCCAACATACCAACAACCACTAACAGCAAAATACTGACATTCGCTGACGACACGGCAGTGCTGGTCAGGCACACTGACCCTGCAACAGCAGTATCATCACTACAAGAACATATCACAAAAATAGAAAAGTGGCTTCAAGATAAACAAATTAAAGCAAAACCCCGATAAATGCAACCACATTACATTCACACTGAGAAAACAGATACCTCCAAACATCACGCTGAACGGTACGCACATAATACAAACAAGGCAAGTCAAATACCTAGGACTCCACTTAGATACACGTTTCACATGGAAACGGCATATTAAAACTATAATAGACAAAATACAGATAGCAAGGAGACAAATGTATTGGTTAACAGGTCGAAAATCCAAACTAAGCATAGAAAACAAACTAAAAATATACAAAATGATAATAAAACCAATCTGGACGTACGGAATACCACTTTGGGGAACAGCAGCAAAAGAGCCATATAAGCAAAATAGAGACAATCCAAGCTAAAATACTTAGAACAATAGTAAACGCCCCATGGTACGTTAGAAACGAGGACATACGGAAAGACCTTGGAATACCAACGGTCAAAGAGGAAATTAGCAGACACGCAGGAAAATATAAAGAAAGATTAGCAACCCACCCGAACCGGCTGGCAGCGGAAACGATTAACACAACCATAGAAAGGAGACTAAAAAGGAAGCACCCAACAGGTCTCACAAAGGACATAACCTAACAAACACGCAGATGGTACCCCGCTGGGGGTAGCCACCCACATGTTATATTATTAAACCGCTATAATATTTTACCAAATGTCCTACTGGACAAATTGTAAAATTTAAATAAATAAATAAAAAAAAAATCAATGATAACATTTCGTCGTCGAGTTCTCGCCGCATCTTGCGCGACTGTTGATCACGTCTAACTCATAAAATTGAATTCCGCGAGATTATCCATAATTTGAAAACACGGTCCTGTGATGCTCACGTGGAATAATATTCTGCGTTGGTGTGCGCCAGTCGCGAGATCCACGCGCCCTTCCCGCTCGATCGATACCTAAATTTATTATGTCCCACTTGCCGCCGTGGAACCGTGGTATGTTACCGCTATTACCAGTTTTGACTTTGTGCCGTTCATAACTTCATATTTGAATTCCCATACAATATAACTGCTCCTGAATCGAATAAAAGACTGATTCCGAATTGAACTGAAAAGTTTGTTCCTTTGTCTGTGATGATTGCGCGTGATGTTTCGAAGATGCGAATTAAAATCGTTGCAAAGGCATCTGCTATTGTTGTGGCTCCGATGTCCGGTATCGCAACAGCTATGCAGTTTTTGGTTAAGTTGTCTTGCATTGTTGGTATGTGGCAGGTTGTTCTATATATTGACTGCAATAAACATCAGTTGTGGAATTTTCGCTCTTACCAACTGTTGTTTCTCGCAGCTTTTGCATTTTCTGATTAATTCTTGTACATCGTTTTTCATTCCTCGTCACGAATATCTTACTCCGAAACATCTTCAGGTTTTGATAATTCGTTTGTATACTGCTACGTGTTTCTTCCATGAACTCTTTTCGAATATCCTCTGGAGGTGCTATACTTGTTTCCGTATATGGGGTAATTTCGACGTTGGTGTTTTTGAGTATTTTTCAGATGAGCGTTTAGTATTTCCGAATGATAGGTTGATTCTGGTTCTTTGCCAATGACAATATAACGGCTGTTGTTCTCGTTTCTTTGAGTATAGTTTTCAAGTTTCGTAGTACTGTGACGATATTTTCGTCTTTCAGTTCTCCAAAGATATATTTTATGACAAATTTATTTTAGATTCATGGAAAAAATTCTGAACGGCTGAATGGTAGTGACGATTAATTATCCTTCCTGCGGATCCTTCTTAGCAGGTGACTCTTTTCCAAGTAACCGACATCAGCAAGAATTCTTCCCCTGGCATCTTTTAAGTAGCAATTTGCGGACTTATTAAATGTACATATTAAATGTACATCTTTTTCCATTATAGTGATAAATATTTCTCCGGATATGTTTACTTTACAGGATTCGTGGTTGTCTTCTCCTTCTTCGGGTTGTGAATCTTAGGAGAGTGATATATCTGTATCAGATTCTTAATAATCTAGAATAATATTTCTCAACTGCGTTCAAGTGCTTTGCAAAATTTATGGGGGTCTATATTCTTATAGGCTGAGGAGATACACGAGATTGCAGGCTTTGATCGCGTGATTTCTCTATTTCACTCAATGGATTGGGATTTTCAACTGAAGTTGCTTCTTCTGTTTCTCCTTCGCCCAATGTTATTAGATCCCTTTGTGAATTATTAGTATTTTATTTAATGTTCAGACTTAACGTGAGATGATTGTTGGTTAGTGTTGAATGTGCTATTAGCGTAAATGAATCGTATGAATTTATTACGCCTTCCATGTGGATTTGAAGAATGGTGCATCAACGTCTTTCGTTCATGTGTTGGTTGCTTCCTGGTGAACTTTTCCTTCTTCTACAGATAGATGTGGCGCTGTAATTGGTCCTTCATTCGAATTGCTAGAAGGTAAACCTTCTCTATGTAAACCTTCCTTGATTTCGTTCCATTCCTTAAACACGATAACCGGTTTATCTTGGATAAGTGCGCTTCGAATTCCTTATCTTTGCGAGCGATTAAAAGAAGACCATTGAATTACGAGACAGCACGATTGCGTTCTTGTTTCGTTTTTCAGGTTTGAGTACGATATTGCATTTGTACTCTAGCAACATTAATCTCCATTTAATGGAAATGGGATTTTTGACTAAATATAGTTAACAAAATAGTCTCTGATAACGACGGTAGTATGTGACTTGTCAATCCTAAGAATTATTAGATGTCCTTGGATTCTGGATTGTTGGATTTTGACTTTGGAAAAAGAAAATTTTCTACCGCATGGAATTTCCTTGGATCTGGTTTGATACCGTCGGCAGAAATTATGCCCTAAGTACGCAATTTCTTTACGCAGAAATTCGCTTATATTGGTTAGGAAAGTAAATCCGTGATTTTTGAGATGATTCAACAAACTTTAAATTTTGACTTCCTGCAAAGATGAAGAGTACTATAGTAGACTACTATAGATGTAGACTACTATATCATTCAAATAATTTTGAATTTATATTTCATTGAATTAATACTTGATATACTAAACGTTGAAATTCATTTTGCAGATCAAAGATTGAGAAATACTTTGCACCTCTCAGTTGGTCCAGAGTTTCGGTAATTTGAGATAGCGGATTCTTATCGCTTTGTTTTCTTCGTTCAGTGCACGAAAATTGATTATCATGTGACAATGTTCAGTATCATCGGCATCCAATATTTTCGATACAATCCATAAAGCGGAGTTATACGGTGAAGTGGATGGTCTAATTATTTCTCGGAATAACAGAGCTACAAATAGATGCTGTATCTTCTCTTGATTCGTCAGTGGGTAGCGGGTACTGCCTAGTATATATTACAATTTCGTTTTTTACATAAATCGAGTGGTGAATTCTTCATTCGTTATACCTTACAACTTTCGCAACTAACAATTTCACTTATTATTTGGAATAACAATGATGTTCCAAGTGGACAACTTTACAGTAATATAATATCTGCCATAATACATTGCCGAATATTAATGCCGCTTGCTATATGCATATTGTTGGGCTTTTATTGAAACGTTTCGTCAATGCCTTGCCCGGACAAACATTGAATTTCTGAAAAGTAACTAAGCAGGCACGTCTGCACAGGGTGCAAAAGGTGGAAATTCCTGACCTCGAAACTAATTATTTATTTATCAAAAGTAAAACTATTAGGATGATGTTTAATATCGTATAGTATCAGTATCGGTATTAATGTCTATTACTATGTATTAATATTAATGTATAGTATAAGCACGTAGTGTTAGGATTTCCACTAGCATATTACGTATGGTAGTAGTATGTATATATATATATATGTACTACTGTATACATTATACATATGTATATATATCTATATACATGTGCATAATATAAGACAGTAGTATATATACATATATTATGAAAGACTAATAGATAACATTATCTTCCAGATTAATATCTTATCTTTTTAATATATACGTGAAATATTTTTTATATGCATATATCAAATTTAATTATTTCAACATATACCAAAAATACCTTTTTAATACATGGGTTATCCTCGATAATTATTGACAGCCCTTTATTGCCTGACGTATTGTAGTTAACAAAAATTTGTTACGTGACGATTGCATGATACAATTAGGGCACATTTTTAATAAAGTAATGTTACGACCGTTCGCGGAGAGACGCGGTCGCTAGGAAAACGCGTCAGCGAGAGGCGTAAATTCTCGCTACGATTCGGTTAATCGACGCCGCGAATTAGTCGCTCTCCTGTTTCGGTTAAGATAACAGAGGTGGTTAATTGAATGTAACACGGTATAGTAAGTTATATCAACGTTTATTCTCACAACTTGTAAATAAAACAGTTACGCTGGTGCGTATGTATAAGATAAGTGGGTGACTGATCTTCGGGTGTAAACCCGGTCGTAGGATGTTGAATGTTCGAAGGATGAAGAATCAGTGATGTTCGGTGACGATGCTGTAGCGGAGGAAAGCTAAGGATGGGTATGGCTAGCGCACAGGACCATCGGATTTGTTGGTGACGATTTTGCCTGAGAGAGTGAGGAAAATAGGATTAGTTGTTAATTGGTAAAACGAAGGTTGGTGGACTTGGAAGGTTTTTAGCTGCCCTCGATATGATGTTGCTATTAGGAAGCATCGTACGTGGGAAATCCCAACTTTCCCGTGTCCGGCCGTGGTAAACAATAGTCCTTAGAAGGTGATTTAACAAACGATGTTTGTTCGGTCTGAGGGGCCTGAGCAAGCAAATTATTGGGATTTATGACGGGTACTTAAGGCTATTGAGGGTATGCCGTTAGGATGAGCGGACGTCTGGTGTCCGTCCGGCCCGCGGTGAATGGCCTGGTCCAGGTAGAGTGTTACGCGACGTAACAAGTAACATTGTTTACAGCACTATTCCCCAAGATATGAAGGTAACGCTCAAATTCAACGTAAAGTTCAAGATAAAATTAAAATGGAACTATATATTTTTCTTCACATGATTCGATAGTACCTATTTCACAAGATGCAATATTTGATCCGTCGCATTTCAGACGCGAACAAGACAGCCAGGTGCGCGTTTGACCCACTTGAGGAATGCTTTCTCGCAAAAATCAGTAAATTTATTAGCACAATATCCCAAAAATTAATTGAAATCGGTAATATACATGAAAGGTTAATGAGAATTCATCTTGAGAAGCATTATCAAATGATGCCAAAAAAGACATAATTACTGATAAAGACAGAACTGCATCTCCATGTGTAAGAAAATAATAATGTAAAGAAGATGGTTTTTTATGGTTAATTACATATATTAAGTTTCCATTTTCTGACAACCACAGTTGAGCAAAATTTGATTTATCTATTAAATAACAAATAACAAATTAAAATAGCATTTTAATTCTCAATAAGGATTAAATTTCTTATTTAAATAATAATCGTTTAGACGATACCAAAAATAATTTATTTATTATTTCTTATTTATAAATGAAATTTTATTTTCTATTTGAATTAAACACGATAACAAGTGATAATATATAAATATGTTTTGTTTTGTCTTATCTGTTTCATTTTGTACAATGAAGAAATCGTATAATTTATATGGTTGTTTTTCAATAGACAGATCACAGTTCATATTATTCTTACCTAATATTATTAAAAATTACGAGTTGTAATTTACAGCGATCTTTCTGAATGAAATGTTATATTTATGTAGAAATAAATTTGCTCAAGGACCGATAAATAGCAAATAAAAGTAATAAATAAAACATAAAATTGAATTTGTAAATAACAATTAATCTCACTATATTAAACAATGTCTTTAAACTTGTCCAAATAACAAATAATTCATTTCTGCTTTTCATTTGAACTCTCCGAAAATTTATTCTATTTGAGCGTTTCACGTCGATTGCGCGAAGCAATTCAAAGAATTTGTGAAACGATAACTTGTAGAAATCTCATGCGTCACTACTGACTCGGGAGTTTCTCGCAAAAAATAACATTTACAGTCACCTGATCGCTCCCTTGCGCTTATTTGTTATTCTCCAGAATGAAAAAATAAAATAAGAATCCTTATGCGAACTATGCACTATAGAAGAAAGTGCTTTCAGAAATGTGTTAATGACTGAAAGACACACTGGCAAAAATATTGTTGAAAATGACAACGTGAATTCTCGCTCGCCATCTATATGCAGACGGCTAGTTACAAAAAGGAGTAACTAGAAGATATTACTAGACACGGTCGATAGACCAGATCGATAGTTTTAAGACTTCCTTTTTTCGCTCATTCGTTCGTGTCCCTTCCAAGTGTGTGCAATAAAGGTTTTTTGGCTCCGAGAAGGGTGGTGTTTTTCATCCGAATAATAAAGTAATAACTAACGCGATCCTACCTCTAAATATAGATATAACAACAAATATATTGTCATAAAAATATATATGTTGAGGTCGACTGACAGAAGAACGAGTGGATGAATTTGTAATAGAAAAATATATTGAAATAAATAAAGGTATAAGTATAATGTATCAGTATGAGAATATGCTGATTCAGATCCTTACTGTCTTAGTGTTACAATACAATAAGGTCGATAGAGAGCACATTCATACATTTACAGCAAAAGGACATTATCTAGAAAGTTAACCTTATAGCTTTAGCTAAAGGCTACAAGGAATATAAATAGAAATCTATTTATTAGTTCCTTTGCTCCCAGACCTTGTAACCCAAAGCACAATTCAAGGGTATAATATGGACCTCTCCTTATTTAGAATAATTTTGTTTCACTAAATTCTATTTTCTGCGTAATAGAGGTCTCTAGGTCACGGATATACATAAATAAAGATGTGGAGTTTTTCTTGAAATAGTTACTTCAACATTTGCAAAGGGTGACTTAAATATAGACGAACAAATAAATATTTTCTCAAATAAGAAAAAAATTCAACGATCTTTTTGATCACGCCTCGTACGAGGGGGGAGAAAAAGAGGAAAGTAAAAAATGATATGCAGCTTGATAGAGGCTCAGAAGAAAGGTCTGAGGAAATTGTCTGAAATAAAATGTGACGATTAAGAAAAGATTGGGACATGAAATATTTTGGTTCATATATATAATATAAAAAATGTAATACAAAACGAGTGTAGAATATAAGCACTAATGTTTATTGAAAGTTTCTGTAATTCTGATAGTTTTGTATTTTTTTATTTTTATATTTTTATATTTTCTATATTTTTGTACTTTTATATTTTTAAGCTTTTTCTATAATTCTATATTCATGTAATAGTATAAAAAGAAGAATATGAAAAGCGTGGAATGGCAACGCATGTAACGGTACGTGAATGTTACGTGTGCGCAAGATAACCAGGAGAGGTTGTATAGGAAACGAGAGTTCGTTGGACAAAGAGAACGTTTTTTTAGGAATACTATATATGTTTATGTAAACTATATACCAAAGAATTAAAAAAAAAAATAAATAAATAAATAAAATCGGGTAACTAATTAGTTACCTAATTCCATACCATACCATAGTTAACTGATTAGAAGAGAAAAGGGAAAACATTCGCTAAACAAAGTGGCGCGATCAACCTCCGAAGGCAAGGTTGCGATGGTGGCATTAAGAGTTGGGTTACATGACACAAATGTAGCGGCACATGAGTTAGAATTCGATTCAAATCATGTTGTTGTTTTGCTTCGGAGTATGAAGTTCGTTAGGTTACGTATAATGTAAAAATAAACAAACTCCGAGCAAAACAACGTCGCCGCTACATGTAACCGTAAAACAAAGACAAATTTGAATCTTCCGACTTCCCCCTGACTACTATGAATAAACGGACGCGATCGCAAACGGATTATTATAAACAGCGACCAAATGACGTTAAGCACACCGTTTCGCGACTAGTACATTGTATCGACGATTTCAAATATTTTTTTTTTTTTATTTATTTATTTAAATTTTACAATTTGTCCAGTAGGACATTTGGTAAAATATTATAGCGGTTTAATAATATAACATGTGGGTGGCTACCCCCAGCGGGGTACCATCATCGTGTTTGTTAGGTTATGTCCTTTGTGAGATCTGTTGGGTGTTTCCTTTTTAGTCTCCTTTCTATGGTTGTGTTGATCGTTTCCGCTGCCAGCCGGTTCGGGTGGGTTGCTAATCTTTCTTTATATTTTCCTGCGTGTCTGCTAATTTCCTCTTTGACCGTTGGTATTCCAAGGTCTTTCGGTATGTCCTCGTTTCTAGCGTACCATGGGGCGTTTACTATTGTTCTAAGTATTTTAGCTTGGATTGTCTCTATTTTGCTTATATGGCTCTTTGCTGCTGTTCCCCAAAGTGGTATTCCGTACGTCCAGATTGGTTTTACTATCATTTTGTATATTTTTAGTTTGTTTTCTATGCTTAGTTTGGATTTTCGACCTGTTAACCAATACATTTGTCTCCTTGCTATCTGTATTTTGTCTATTATAGTTTTAATATGCCGTTTCCATGTGAATCGTGTATCTAAGTGGAGTCCTAGGTATTTGACTTGCCTTGTTTGTATTATGTGCGTACCGTTCAGCGTGATGTTTGGAGGTATCTGTTTTCTCAGTGTGAATGTAATGTGGTTGCATTTATCGGGGTTTGCTTTAATTTGTTTATCTTGAAGCCACTTTTCTATTTTTGTGATATGTTCTTGTAGTGATGATACTGCTGTTGCAGGGTCAGTGTGCTTGACCAGCACCGCCGTGTCATCCGCGAATGTCAGTATTTTGCTATTAGTGGTTGTTGGTATGTTAGCCGTGTATAGTGTGTATATAATTGGTCCTAAGACGCTTCCTTGCGGAACCCCTGCCTTAATGTCTTTAACTTCAGAGTATGTGTCTTTAATTTTTACTACGAAGGTTCTGCTGCTTAAGTAGGATTTAATTAGATGGTATATCTGTTCCGGGAATTGTTTTCTGATTGATTGAAGTAGGCGTTCGTGGTTTATTTTGTCGAATGCTTTCTCGATGTCCATAAAGAGGGCTGTGCAGTATTGTTTGTTTTCTAATGCTATGATTATTTCATTTGTAAGTCTGTGCATTTGCTCTATCGTGGAGTGTTTGTTTCTGAATCCAAATTGGTGATCTGGTATTAATTTTTCCTTCTCTATTATTGGTTTTAAGCGGGCGTAAATTATTTTTTCTAGTATTTTGGAAAACACGGGAAGTAGTGATATTGGTCTATAAGATGTTGTTTGGTGTGCATCTTTGCCTGGTTTAGGTAACATTATGATCTGTGCTATTTTCCATAGTTTAGGATAGTATTGGATTCTTAATATTGCGTTGTAAATTATTGTGATTAGTCGTATCGCTTTTGGAGGAAGGTTTTTCAAAATTTTTCCATTGATTAGGTCGATCCCTGGTGCTTTTTGTTTTTTTATTTTTTCGATTTCGTTTCTAATTTCTTGTGCTGTTGTTTTAGGTATGATATAGTGTTTGTCAATTGAGATACTAGTGGTTATCGCATCCTCATCGGTATGACCATTGTGGTTGCTATTATTGATGTTATGTGGTGTAAATATGTTGCTTAGGTGGTTGGAAAATTCTTCAGCTTGTTCTTCGTTGCTTCTTGCCCATGTATTATCTGCTTTTCTGATTGCTGGGACTAGTTTTATTGGCTTCTTTATTTTTTTATGGCTTTCCATAGGGAGTAGTTGGTGTTCTCGTGCGCAGATAATGACTCTATGAATTTTGTGAACTCATTGTTATTGTGTTCTTTTATTTTGTTTTTAATTTCTTTTGCAAGTTTGTTTAGGTGTTTTTTATTTTCTTTTGATCTATGTTTTTGCCATTTTGCTTTCGCTTTTCTTTTTTCTCTAATTGTTTCGAGGATGTCTGCCGGAATTATTTTTGTTTGTCTATTGGTTGGTTCAGGTATAGTGGTTGCCCATGCTGCTTCTTGAATAGTTTCTGTAAGTGTTGTTACTGCTTGTTCAATGTGTTCATGTGTTTTCACTGGGATGTTACAATTGATTTTGTTCTCAATTATTTCTTTAAATGTTTGCCATTTGGTGGTATTATTGCATAGTGTCACTGAATTGTTATAAAGTATTGGTTTGTTTCTGTATGTACTAATTATGGGTGTATGATCTGAGCTAAGCTCAAGACTGGGTGTTATATGTAGTTTGTTTGCATTTAATCCCTTTGTAACTGCAAAGTCGAGTAGGTCAGGTATTTTGCTCGGGTCTGTCGGCCAGTATGTCGGTCTTCCTGTGGATAATATGTTGAGGTTATTGTATCTAATGTATTTTTCCAAGGTTCTACCTCGAGGTGTAGTGATTCTTGATCCCCATAGTGTGTGCTTTGAATTATAATCTCCCGCTGCAATATACTTGTCACCTAAATGTTGAAAGTACTCTTCCCACATTTGTGATGTAATATTGTGTCGCGGTGGTACATATACTGCTGATATCTGTAAATGATTGCTGCTAGTTTGTACTGTAACGGTGGTTGCTTGGATATATTCCTTACGAACTTGGCTGTGTAAATGGTGTTTAATGTCGTTTCTTATTATTACTGCGGTCCCTCCGTGTGCTTTACCTGAGGGGTGCTTGGTATCATAAATGGTGTAGTACGGAATTTTTAAATAGTTTTTTATAGTGAGGTGTGTTTCTGAAACGAGTAGTATATCGATATTATTGTTGTATAGGAATGTTTTAGCTTCTAGGACCCTTTGTTGCAGGCCGTTAGAGTTCCAGGCTGCTATTTTAAGCGTGTCCGTTTTTATTTTTTGGTTAGCGTGTTTGTGAGTAGTTGCAGCATGAGTGTGATTTGCTGCATTTGCTGTTTAAGGATTGCGTTTTGTTCACTTATCATTTTTGCTATCATTTCCGTGTTTTTAATGGATTGCTTTATCATTTCTTTGATTTCTGTAGAGTCGTCGCTGTTATTGTTTTGGCTTTGATTATCTAATGGTGACGACCGGTTGACTACTTGCGCGTAGCTTCGGCTTCTAACGGCGTTGGTGTTAGCGTGGTTGTTGTTCGTTGCTTGCTGCGTATTTGGTGTTGACATAGGTTCTGTGTTGTCCTGTTGCATGTGGAAATTGTTGTGTGTCCTGTTTCGTATAGGCGGGAATAGTTTGCTTTGTAGTTGCTTTCTGACTACGCAGCCTTTGTAGCTGGCTGGGTGATTTCCACCGCAATTATGACATTTTACGTCATTTATTTTCCCCGTGTGTGGGCAATTCACTGTTAGGTGATTTCCTGCGCATTTGACACACGCCGGATTTCTGTTGCAGTAGTTTTTTGTGTGTCCGTATTGTTGACACCTCATGCATTGTGGTATATTCTTTTTGTGCCTGGGTGGCTCAACTGTGATTAATGTGTTTAACATTTTTTTGATTTCATAGATTTCTTTATTGTTATTTTTGGGCTCTAGCTCTAATAAGAATAGCGGTAGTGGTTGTTTCCTGTCGTACTTTGTAATATTGTTTATGGATCTTGTTTGGTGGCCAATATTTGCTAGTTCGTCACTTAGTTTTTTGTGTTAGTTTTTGGATGCAGTCCTCTTATAACTACTTTGTAGCTCCTTTCCGTTTTGAGCTGGTACGTGTGGTATATGGCATTTTTCCCCTTAATCCTTTTATAACTTTCCGATAATATTCTGGTGTGTTTGTTTGGATTTTTACTTGTTCTAGTTTTGTTTGTTTTATTGAGTAGTTATCCTTTCCAACTGTACTGTTTAGTTGATCTATAAGCGGGTCTATTATTTGCGCCTCAACAAATATTGGTGGTGGTTTTGTACTATGTGTTGATTGAGTTGCGTCCTTGCTTGTTGGGTCGTGATCTATTTCTTCTGTTAGCGAGCTGAAGGAGTTTCTTAGCGGTAATTCTTGCAGCCATCGCTGCTTTTTCGTGTCTGAATTTCCTAGAATTTTTCTTTTTTTGTTATTGCTAGCTACCTTCCAGCTTTCGTCCTGATGAGTTGTTTCTTTGGTGGTTTCCGTGTCAACTTCCATTGTGGCTGAGCAGTCTTGTCCTTGGTTTGTTTGTAGGCTTGTTCTTGTTAGGGAGCACGAGGCGGGTATGGGTTCTCGGGGCGTAGGACCACGCCCTGGGAAACCCCGATGTATCTGATATTCCCCTATAGTCGGGTGGCGGCTGGTCGGTGCCTTTGGGACCCGTCAGCTCGCCGATCCGGTGCGGAGAATTTCGGAGAAGTTGGTGGGCCCATACCTGCCAAGACCACTCACCTCACCTTCTCGTGGGGCTCCCCGTCACTCTGCACCGGCCTTGACCGGGGTAGGGTGCGAAAGAGTGAGTGGCACCAGGATGGGAATTTCGAGGACGACCAGGCGAAAACCAAATTAAGAGATAAACATGGACAGACAAACGGAAGAGAATTACGTTTACGGTGCAGGGGAGGGATACCCCAGTACCGGCGCAGCCGCGGGTTGTAAAGCGGGCCCCGCTGCGTCGTCATCCAACAACCGTGGCCGTCCAGGGGAGGGCCGCCAGGCCCCTGGACGCGCTTATGCGTCTGGCGAGGAGGACTCGCGAATTGGGAAGTCTCGGAGAGGGTCGGAGGAACCCGACGGTGTGACCGCCAACCCGGGATCTCCGCGGGGTGGGACGCGGCGGCGCCGCGGTGGCGGCGGGGGGTTGAGATCCGACGATGAAATGTCGTCATGCTCTTCCTACTCAACCATCGCAGGGACACTCGGTAAGCGGTCGTACCGCAGGATTACCGAGTCTACAGAAGGTACCGCCTCCGCCTCCAACGGTCGCGGCGGAAGCATGGGACATCGCACACGGCGGGGTGACGCGCCCGCGGGGGACCCAGATTCAGCGCTACTGCCAGCTCCCGGTAAAAGGAAGAAGAGGGGCACGAGGCGCGGGACGAACACCGACACCGACACAGACGCCGAGGCTGCCGCCGCCGCCTCCACCACCCGCGGCGGAACCGACCCGCGATCAGGAAGAGCGGGACGTCGCATACCTGCGAAGAAGGGTGCGCTCCCTGGAGGGAGAGGTCAGGCGTCTCCAGGAGATGGTGGAACGGCTGACCAAGGAACGCACGGGGAGGGCAGCCAGAGTTGGTAACAACGACGGCGAAGGACAAGAGGTGGGGATCACCTCTACGAGGGGGATGAAAGAAAATGCTCCCCGGGCCCCAACAGGAACGGTTATGGGTCCCCCTCCCCCACCTCCACCACACCCCTGGTCGGCGTCGCGCCGTTTCCGCTGTCCTGACGGGTCGGGGAGGAACACTCACACCATGGGAGTGGACAGGTTCGGTGGTCCAAGACCCCGAGATCCACTAGAAGATCTCGGGATCCTGTTCCTCCGCAAGTTGGAGGAATGTAGACGAGAAATAATGCCAGGGGGGGGCGATCCCCCCGGCTACGGACGCCGGCGTCGTCGCAAAAATCGCACAAGCGCGGTTGCGGCCGGCGAGAGACACCTCGCGGTCAACCGTGGAGTCGTCGGCCGACGAGGCAGCATTCACCACCGTCATAGGAGGGGGAAGAGGGAGAGCGAGGCGAGGGAGCAAGAGGCCCACGGCTCAACCTCTTCCAACGGTCCATGCGCCGACCGAGGACGATAGAACCAGGGGGCGGCTATCGCTGTCCCTTCCGCCGCCGGCATTACGATCAGGGGCCTTGGCACCCTGGACGGCGACCGGAAACGGCAGTGTGAGGACAAGAACTTTCGCGGAGGTGGCCGCTCGGCCCCAGATGAGCTCCCGTACAGGAAGGAAATCCATGCGAGGAGCAGACAGCGGCGATGGACTCGGAGCTGTCGGGGCAGGAAAGAAACGCAACGCTAGTGGGCGAGACGCGCACAGCGAGAAAGTGCCAGGCCTCCCCCGGCCCCCACGGTGCGCCGCGGTGTCGCTCACCGTGAGGGACGGCTCGGGCTTCACGTACAGGGACGCGATGTCGGTGGTGAAGAAGGCAATCAAGCTCTCCGAACTCGGCATCGCGGAGCTAAGACCAAAGAGGGCGATCACGGGGGCGCTGCTGTTTGAAATCCCAGGCCAGGACGCTGGGAGCAAAGCAGCGCGACTGGCCGAGCGGATGGCGGCCACGCTGAAAGATTTGCCAGCCAAGGTGGCCGTACCGCGAAGGACGGCCGAGCTAAGAGTGACCGGACTGGAGGACTCGGTCACCGCGGAGGAGGTGGCAACAGCCGTTGCTGAGGCCGGGGGCTGCCACGTCGACGAGGTCAACGTGGGAGTCATACGCTCCGCTCCTTGGCGGCTCGGGTCGGTATGGCTACGCTGTCCGCTGACAGCGGCCAGGAAAATCAGCAGAGGAAGAGACGCCCGACCAGGAGGCAGGATCAACATAGGTTGGTCAACGGCGAGGGTTTTCCCCGCTCCCGGCGCGCCGGCTCCAATGCTTTAGATGCATGGAGTCGGGCCACGTGCGCCGGGACTGCACAGCGACGGCCGACCGGTCGGGGCGCTGCTACCGGTGCGGGGCGGAAGGACATCGCGCCAGGGACTGCTCGGCGCGAGTACCCACGTGTCCGGTGTGCACGGACCTGGGACTGCCCGCGTCGCACCGTATGGGGTCGCCGGCATGCAAACCGCCTGCCCATGAGAAAAGGGCTGCACGGGAAACAAGAACCGTTCCAGGCGACGGCGGGGCCGCGGCGACGAAGGAAAAAACGATACCGCCGTCAACTGACCCTACGAAGGACAGAAGAGGGGACAGAAAAGTCAGATACAACGACTGCGAGGAGAACGGCCCGGAGGAGGCTATGGAGACGGAGCCTTCCCCCGACGTGAACGGAAGAAGAGGAGGAGGGCACCTGCTTCTGCAGTGCAATCTTAACCACTCCCGCCGGGCTCAGGACCTAATGTTCCAGAGCCTGACGGAGCGGCGGATTGCCCTGGCGGCAGTGGCCGAGCCGTACAGCATTCCCGACGCGTCACGAGGCGCTGGGGATCTGATCGGCTCGGTCGCCATATTCTGGACCGGGATCGCAGGAAGCCCCTCTTGCTCGGTGATCGAGCGGGGACGGGGCTTCGTGGCCGTGAAATGGGGCGACTTGGCTGTGGTGGCCGTCTACGTGTCGCCCAACATCAGCCGGACAGAATACGCCTCTTTCCTGGATGGGCTCGCGACTTGCGCGAGGCGTTTGGGCGCCTGCCCGTCACTGGTCCTCGGGGACTTCAACGCCCATTCAACGGCGTGGGGCTGCCGCAGGACCAACGGAAGGGGACGCGACGTACAGGACTGGGCGGCCGCACTCGACCTTCGGCTTATGAACCGGGGGTCGTCCAGCACGTGCGTGGCGTGGCGGGGCGAGTCCATAGTGGACCTCACATGGGCAAACCCTGCCGCATCCCGCCGAGTTTCCGGCTGGGAGGTCTCCTCCGGGGTCCATCTCGGACCACCTTTACATCCTGATGGAGGTGGCGGTTAGTGGCGCGACGGGCGGCGACCGTTCGTTGGGTGCACGCGAGCCCATCGGCCCATTGGGAAGGAGAAGAAGATTCCCGCGGTGGGCAGTGACCCACCGAGACGACGACTTCATGGCCGCGGCCGCTATGGCCGTCGCTTGGTTGGAAGAATCCCCGACCGACGGGGACGCAGAAGCGGGAGCAACCCGGCTAAGGCGCGACATGCACGCGATCTGCGATTCGTGTATGCCGCGGTCTGGAGACCGGCGTCGCGCCGACGCTGTGTACTGGTGGTCCGAGGAGATCGCTCGTCTCCGCGAGGCGTGCATCCGCGCTCGGCGCCAGTACACCAGATCCCGCCGCAGGCGACGGATGGACGAAGCCATGGTGGCTCGTCTGTACGAGGCCTACCGCGAAGCGCGGAGGCCCCTGCAACGAGCCATTAAGGAGGCGAAGAAGCGGGCCTGGGATGAGCTTCTGGCCAGCCTTGACTCCGAAGAGGAGGAACAGGAGCCTCAACTGCCGGAAGAAGAACCACGTGTAGCCACGGGGAACTGGAGCCCGGAATCGAGGGTCACCGAGGAAGAATTAGCCTGGGCCGTCGGGAAGATCGGAGCTCGAAAAGCCCCGGGTCCCGATGGAGTTCCGGCCCGCCTGTGGAAGGACGTCGCCGGGGTCTTGGCCCCGAGACTAATGCGTCTATTCGACAGATGCCTGTCTCGGGGCGAATTTCCCGCTTCGTGGAAGGAGGGACGGATGGTCCTGCTGCCGAAACCGGGGCGCTCTCCGAACTCGCCTTCCGCCTTCCGGCCGGTGTGCCTTCTGGACGAGGCGGGCAAGCTGCTGGAGAGAGTGGTGGCTGCCCGCCTGGAAACACATTTGTCCCGGGGTGTGCCCGGACTGCACGACGGCCAGTTCGGTTTCCGGAGAGGGCGGTCTACGACCGACGCTGTCGCCCGTGTCCGCTCCTTTGTCGAGGGGGCCGAGCGGTGTGGTTACGTGGCGCTGGCCGTGTCACTGGACGTGGTCAACGCCTTCAACAGCATCCCCTGGGACAGGATATGCCGGGCCCTCGAATTTCATCGGGTACCCGCGTATCTGCGGGGTGTGGTCCAGGCATTCCTCCGAAACCGGAGTATCGTCTACACTGTCCAGGGCGGAGGGGTGACCGGGAGGGCTGTACACCGCGGAGTCCCGCAAGGCTCGGTGTTGGGCCCGTTGTTGTGGAACATCGCGTACGACGCGGTGCTTCGGACGCCGATGCCTCCGAATTCGGCACTGACCTGCTACGCCGACGACACGTTGGTGTTGGTCTGGGGCACGGCTTGGGGTAAAACCGTCCGCCTGGCGGAGCTGGCGGTGGCCTGCGTGGTCGCCCAGATCAAGAGATTGGGACTGAGGGTGTCCCCTGAGAAGTCCGAGGCAATGTGGTTTTGCCGCAAGGCCGACCACGGGACGCCTCCAGCGGACTATCGCCTGAGCTTGGAAGGAGCTGAGATCGGGGTCGGGACCAGCATGAAGTATCTGGGCCTGACCCTCGACACCCACTGGACTTTCGGCGCTCATTTCGAGCACCTGGTGCCTTCCGTCGAGGCTACGGCGAACGCCTTAGGACGCTTGCTGCCTCGGCTGGGCGGGCCGGGCGTCGGAGTGCGCCGGCTATACGCCGGCGTGGTGCGATCAAGGCTCCTCTACGGAGCTCCGATCTGGGCGGAGGACCTGATGGCCAACCGTCGTAGTCTCCTAATGGTCAGGAGGCTGCACAGGACGGTGGCCATCAGGGTAGTGAGGGGCTTCCGCACTATTTCGGCGGCAGCAGCGGCGGTGCTCGTCGGGTTTCCCCCGTTTGAATTGCAGGCCCTGAAGTGTCGCGAGATTTACCTACATACTCGGGGTCCGTTGGGCGGGGTGGGTTCGGTGGACGCCGATGCCAGGGTTCGGCTCGACGGGCCTTGCTCGACAGATGGCGCGCCAGCCTCGACACGAGCGGGTGCACCGGGGATAAGGGTCCTCGGGGCCGTCCTTCCCAACTGGGACGTTTGGTTGGACGGGGGCGGGCCTCCCCTGACCTACAGGGTGACGCAGGTGCTCACCGGGCACGGTTGCTTCGGCGAGTACCTGCACCGAATCGGGAAGGAGGCGACTGCGCGCTGCCACCACTGCGATGCGAGCGTGGACTCGGCGCAGCATACGCTGGATCACTGTCCGGCATGGACGCGGCCGCGCCGCGACCTCATCGCGGAAATCGGATGGGACCTCTCGCCGCCGACGATCCTCGAGGCACTGTTGGTAAGCGAGAGAAAGAGGAGGGCCGTGACCTCTTTCTGCGAGCAAGTCATGCTTCGAAAAGAAGCCGCGGAAAGGGCGAGGGTGCGATGCTCCCACCCTGAGAGGATGGACCGGCGAGGGCGCGGCAGAGGCCTTAGACGCGCTTCGGTGAGGCGCGCTATTCCTGCCGCGCCCCGCCCCGCGCCCCCAGATGGGGTGCAAACTTAGGCGCTGGCGGCTCAGCGCCTCGGGGCCGCAGAGCAGCCCGGTAGGGGAACCGGACTGCCTTGCACGGCGGCCCCGGTGACGGGGCGCGGTGTGACGTGACCGCACACCGCCCCATTATGAGACGTATCGAGCGCGGAAGGGGGGCGGTGCATCGCTTACACCGGTTCCCGGGCCCCTCTCGGGCAGCCGGGAAGGTCATCGTGGAGGTTTTAGCCGGTTGGAGTCCGGCACAACCACGCCGCTTCTCCCCAGAAGCGACCTGGTGTCCGTGCGGATTTCCTCCACGTCAACAAAAAAAAAAGGCTTGTTCTTGTTGTATCTGCTGTTTTGTGAATGTAGTATTTTTCTTTTCTATTTATTATTTTTATTGGAGAAATACTCTCCATGGTGGGTATGCTAGTCCCCTTAATAGAAGACACGATCCTCCACCATTTGGTTCTAGGCGTAACCGTCCTTAACTTTCTTTTCCCCACTTGTATAGAAAAAAATAATTTTGAAGCGATCTAATTTAAATTAAAAAAGAATATTCTCAAGTTTAACATTGCAATGTTGTAATATTTGTACATTTACAAAAAAAATGTTGATATGTTTAAACAATATAATCCATCAACGCTTCACATATTTTGGATTATTAAAATATAACTTCACTTGATACAATTCTTGGCGGGTCAGAAGTTTTTAAAATTAATGAAAGTGTACATTATTGTACATTTAATAACAACAATAATTGTACATATAGGTTATGACAAAAAGTAGAAGAGCACACAGAGGTTCAATACTTCCATGCTTGTTTATCATATATTAATGATAATACAAATAAAGATAGGTTTTAACATATGTTAACGCATTGAAAAATTGTCATTTGTATATATAAGTAACTATGTGCCTAAAAAACTATGTATCAATATTAGTGGTTTCCTGCCTGTTATTTCATATCTAAGACAATTTTATATATATACTCACAATTTAATTTATGAAATGTAACAGTGATATATAAGCAATATGGATATCATTAGCTACTGCTGAAATACATTTGAAACAATTTTGACAGTTCAATCTTCTGATTCCATAAGAATGTATACATATATCTATACATGGGTGCTACCTTTATTTATTCAAATTGATATTGTAATTTTACTGTGAAACTTTACGAGACTATGATATAAGAAGAACATATAAACATATATATACATATTTGAAAATATATACAATTTTCATATACACCTCAAATCTAGCCCATACCGCTTTATGACTTTGAGCATTCTTTAAACGTATTTCATGCTAATAATAATATTTACATCGGGATGCCCTTTCATTTTTGTATAGACAAACAATTTTGTTGTTGTTATATAATATGATGAAATGTGGTAAAAATGTAGTACGATAATATGGCAAATTAGTGACTTTTAATTAAAGAAGGAGAAAAAAGAAAATATTTTACATTTAAAAATGAATCTTTGAAACCTATTATCTTGTGTCAATAAGGATAGAAATTAAACAAATTTCGTATATCGCATCGCAAACTGAATTATGAAAATTGGAAAGTTAATCGTTATCCATCGTCACATATGCCCATACTAATAATCACAAATAGGTATTTTATTACTTAATTTTCTTCGGTCCTGTACATATTTCTAGGTAGTCGTGTATTAGTATTAGATAAAAAAGTACGAACCTATATACACAGTTAATAAAAATATAATTGAATTGAGAACATAAATTCCGTATTTTTTAATACATATTACACGTTTCTTTCTCTTATCTACGATCTACGATCTCTTCTATTTATCTTTTATGTATATGGTTTGATGTATTTGGTATACCGCAATAATATGGGTTAAATTATATAAAACATATCGGTTTCATATTGGAATAACTTAAGCAAAATCTTTTTAATTCTATAAACATATATAAAATATTTACCTTAAATAAACCAATGGTCGATCAAGTGTTACATCTTTTGTATTTGTACTTTCTGTTCTATCAAAATTTAACAGATTAACTTTATAATTCTTTGTTTAGCATTCTTTGCTAACTGATAGATATCCACACTCTAGGCATCCTTCAACACGACGCACATGTAACCATGTGTGAATCCACAAAACGACTGTGCGGTGCCTCGTGTCGGTTAACCGCCCTTATTTAGAATTGCTTACAGTACTGCTCGTTGATTGACTACAGTTCAGCAGTACAACATGGTACCTGCGCACATCCTTGCGCGAATATATAAGAATATAGACGTATAATATTTGTACTTTAAGATTGATTAAATAGATATGTATGTACAATTTTAACAAGCCGTTTTAACAAGATCTTTATGCACATATCATACATTAAATATGATACATGCAAAGTATGTATAATATTTAAGATACATGTATGTAAGTATAGTGAAAAACAAAAGTCTTCGTACAGTTGGAATGTGGAAATAAAGAGAGCAATATTTCCTACATTATTCAAATATATGTAATTGTACGCCATAAGAGACATTTATGTAAACTCTCTAAGAATTCAAATGCGGGTAAACAAGGGGACTTTCTCTATTTTACGGACAGCACGACTTCTTTTGTTTCACGGACAGAGCGGCTTTCTTTGTTTTACGGAGAGACATTTTGAGAGACACGCATTTCCCAAACGGACGGACAGAGATCAACATCGGAGATAGACAAGATCACAGAAGAAAGAGTAATTATTTAAAACATTGAAGATTGACGGAGAAAGATCAGTAGCTCAAAATCGATTCTCGATTTTCAGGTAGACATTGCACAGAACTTGCTGTTTATTGTTTACTGTTATTAATTGGTTGTTGTTTATTTAATTATTACTGTTATTAATTGTTGTTAATTATTAATTGTTGTTTACTCCTGTATTTCATTTAAGTATTTTCACAATAAACTCGATTTTCAGAATCGATCCCTGAATTATCCTAGAATTGAACCTTATATTTATATAAATAATGTAATTGTATAATAAATGTACACAGAACATTGACATTATTTATTGTTAGGGAAAAATCGATATAAATTTCCTTTATATTGTTGCTTGTAATGATCGAATTTATTTTGTTCATCGGCTTATTCTGTTTTTGCCGAGCACCCGTGTTTTTGTGTCTTGGCGGCAAACTCGACCTAGGCAGTTTTTGCCGATCGACTAAAAATCTTCAACTGTGTGTGAATACGGTTAATGTTTCTGAATCACTTTATCCTTCTCTCACCTACGAGTAGCCGCAAGTTCGGCTACTTTTACCCCACGAACGCTCTTCACTGACTATGAAGGACGTGATTTTTCGCCGGTTCGACTCTGTAAATCTAACGACACATACGTCCACTAGTAATCAATTTTGTAATTTCGATCGCTATATACTATAAACAGAAGATAAGGGATAATAAGAATCTGAGTTGGATTTCGCCAACCAGTTCTGATCCATATGCTGCAGTGCTTCCGACAATTTTCTACGAAGATCTCGGAAACTAAGGCAAACCACCGCACTGACTATATGTATAGGAAAACGTTGTTAAAAAAGCTGAGACTTACAATGCATTGACACGTTCAAGCCGACGTGACCCATCGATTGGCCACAATCTATACCTCTATCTGACGGTGTAGGTCACAGGTGATTCATGCAATTTACCTTTCCAATTTTAATTTATAAAAATGTAATTTAACCAAAACTGAAATAAAACTCAAATGTTATCGAAGAAGACTAAATAATGACATTGTTACGTCGCGTAACACTACCTAGACCAGGCCACACACCGCGGGCAAGATGGCAACCAGATGTCTTCGGATACTTACTGCGTTCCCTCAATATTCTCAAGTATCCGCCATAAATCTCAGGAATTTCCTAGTCGAGGTCCTTCAAACCGAACAAATATCTGTTTTCCGTACCATTTCTAAAGACCATTGTCTACTACGGCTTGACAAGGGAAAGTTAGTTTTTCTCACGTATGATGCAACTTTCCTCCCACTAGCCACTTTCTCTCGAGGGCTGCTAAGACCCTTCCTAGTCTACCAACCTTCGTTTTAACCAATTAACAGCGAAGCCTATTTCCCTCACTCTCTTAGCCAAAATCGTCACCTACAAATCCGATGATTCCGTGCGCTAGACACACCCATCCTTAGTTTTCCTCCGCCACGGCATCGTTTCCGAACATGACTGATTTTCCATCCGTCGAACAGTCAACATCCTTTGACCGGGGATACACCCGTAGATCAGTCACTCATTCATTATATATATACGCACCAGCGTAACTGTTTCATTTACAAGTTGTGAGAATAAACGTTGTTATAACTTACTACACCGTGTTACATTCAATTAACCACCTCTGTTATCTTAACCGAAACAGGGGAACGACTATTTCGCGGCGTCGATTAACCGAATCGTAGCGAGAATTTACGCCTCTCGTTGACGCGTATTCCTAGCGACCGCGTCTCTCCGCGAACGGTCGTAACATTTGGTCCTTCGAGCCGGATTCAGTGGTCAAGTGAAAAGTGTGGACACGTAATCGGTCGAATCATTCAGTCTTCAAAGCCGTATCACGTGTTAAGTGAAAAGTGCACGCCAGCGACACTCACTACCATACAGTGCCACGTGAATTCAAGATAACCAGCAGCGGAAGCGTTACCACCCCAGCGAGGTCAGTAACGTCAAGGGCCGTCACCTTTGAAGAGGTATAATTCGGTGGTTGAAACGCAACCAAGCAGCCTCCTGCCGCTATTGGACATCGTCAACAGAAGTAAGTTGTAACCACTTCATTCTCAATTCTATAACAAATAATGGCAACCGGAAACGTACTTGCCGCCTTGCGTCGACGCCGGGGCTACTGTACCGGCCACTTTACACGCTTATCAAGAAAACTGGACGAAATCGAACAATCCGGCTTTCCGCGAGAGTACGAGCTCATTCAAATCAAAGATCGTCTGAAAGCCTATGAGATGGAATTCCGCGACATTCAAAACGAGCTTGTAAGCATAGATGAGGAGGAGACCGCGCGCGGCTTTGAAATAGCCGACGAGTGCGAGAGGTTGGAACTCCGATTGATTGCTCAATTGAGCAACCTACGACTAGGTACGCCGTCGCAATCGACAAGCGACGAGTCGGCCGCCGGTCGCGAGTCGGCTGCGCTTAAACTGCCGGAGATTCGGATACCTACATTTGATGGCGCACTCGTGGATTGGCAGGTATTTTACGATTCCTTCTCGTCAACGATAGATGAAAATAAGCAATTAACACCAGTCCAAAAATTCTATCATCTCCGATCAGCCTTGACTGGGAGAGCCGCGCGAAGTATACAATCGTTAGCCATCACCGAGTCAAATTATTCAATCGCTATTAACGTTCTTAAAGAAAAATTCGACTGCCACCGTCAAATCTGCATGCGTCACCTGGACTTGATGTTCGACTATCCGAAAATAACTGCGGAGACACCCGAAGCTATAGATGATTTTCTCGAGACGGTCAAAATAAATCTCCAAGCGATGGAGAACCTCGGTGAACCAATCACTTCAAACGCCGTTCTTATCAAATTATTTACATCGAAGCTACCCCCAGCCATCATTCGCAAATGGCAATGCACGTTACCGGACAAAAAAATGCCGTCATATACGCACTTGGTAGACTTCTTACAAACACGGACGAACGGCGACCGAACAAGTTCAGCATCCACCGCGACGAAAGGGGCGTCCGATCAACACAACCGTCGGCGACCGAACGCGCCGCGAAGCTACGCATTCACAACTACACATAATACGTTGGGATGTCCGAGCTGCCAAGGACAACACGAATTATGGAATTGTGATGCCTTCAAAGCGAAATCGCCCAAAAAACGCCTCGAAATCGCCAAGAGAGCCTCGCGATGTACCAATTGTTTAGGCAAGGGACACGCTCTTAAACAATGCTCCGCCAGTTCATGTCGCGTCTGCAGGCAGCGACACCATACATATCTTCATCAAGACCATAATCATAACAAATTACGATCACGTGTAAGTCGAACATCGAGCGGTCGATCGTCGAGCGACCGATCATCCAACGGTAGATCTCCGCCAAGTTCACCGACTCCGCGCTCGTCACATCGTTCGAGACGATCCAAGCATCCACGCGCATCCACGTCTCCCCGATCGTCTCCCCGATCGTCTCCCCGATCGTCTCCCCGAACGCCTCCCCGAACGGCTCCGCGAACATCCCCGAAACGCGAATCTCGGTTATCGCGAACGACGGCATCGGGATCAAATACATCACCCAGTCCTAAACGACAAGGGAAACCATGACGCCACCAGACGACTTTGTTAGGGACCGAACCACCGACAACAGACTCATTGACCTCGCTGCCTTCCGGACCACTACAACACGGTTTGTTAGTCACGGCGCAGGTTAACATTCTGAACAATAAAAGTCAACCATTCCGTTGTAGAGCCCTGCTAGACACCGGCGCTAGCATGAACTTCATCACCGAGAAACTCGCCAATTCTTTAAACCTCAACCAACGGAAATGTTCGGTCCCAATCGGAACACTCAACACGTTGTCGACGACCTCGAAACGCTACATCACGGCCACGATCACCTCCATTGACGGCACATACGAACGCACCTTGACGTTCCTAACCATACCGAATATATCGAGTTGGCTCCCAGATCAACCCGTAGATCGCTCAATGATGCAAGTACCGAGGAATCTCCCACTAGCCGATCCAAGATTCCATATACCTGCTCCGATCGATGTATTATTGAGCGCTGGACCAACACTAGCATCTCTCTATGTCGGCCAACTTGATATCAGTCAAGCAAATGGGCCCGACCTGCGTCTGCAAAAAACGCGATTCGGATGGGTCATCGGGGGGAGCCCAACCTCGCGATCGCCAGCATACGCATTTCACGCCTCCACGACGGCTCTACAGGCGGACCTCGCCCGTTTTTGGGAAATCGACGAAGGGCCGCCCACTGCACACATGTCGGAAGCAGAACGACAGTGCGAAGATCATTTCCGAAAGCACGTTCAACGCACCAACGAAGGGCGATACGTTGTCGCGCTCCCATTTAACGACACAACTCCCTCGCTTGGATCGTCTAAAACCATGGCGATGAACCGATTCACAGCTCTCTGCCGTCGGTTCCAACGAGACAAGCGTTTTGAAGCCGACTATCACGCCGCAATGTAAGACTACTTGGCACAGGGGCATATGACGAAAATTGCCACGGATCACCGCACAGACGACGGATATTTTCTGCCCCATCACGGCGTGATTAAAGAGTCCAGCCAAACCACAAAACTCCGAGTCGTGTTTGACGGATCTGCACCAACCACCACCGGAGTTTCGTTAAACGACGTACTTCATACGGGACCGAAGTTGCAAGACGATTTATATTTCATTCTGCTGAGATTTCGTATTCATCAATATGTCATTACAGGCGATATCGAAAAGATGTATAGACAATTTCTTGTGCGCCCAGAGGATCGGAAATTCCAACAAATTTTGTGGCGCAACTCGGATGGAGAAGTTGACACCTATCAACTTAACACAGTGACATTCGGGCTGTCAGCGGCCCCTTATCTGGCCATCCGGTGTCTGAAACAACTGGCGGACGACGAAGGACATCGGTACCCACGAGCGGCGATGATCTTACAGCGAGACTTTTACGTCGACGACGTTCTCACAGGAGCCGACACAAGAGTCGAGGCACGATCATTGAGAACGGAGCTCACTGAATTGCTTAAACTAGCCGGTTTAAACATTCGAAAGTGGGCTTCGAACGACCGTGAACTGCTGCGAGGACTTTCCGCACAGGACATTAACGAGAAGCTGCTACTAGGCGAATCACAAACGTTCAAAACACTGGGTGTTATTTGGAATTCCTTTGACGATTCGTTCCGATATTCCGTCCAAACAAATCCTATCGCCTCTAGAATTACGAAGAGAACAATCAGCTCGGAAATCGCCAAGATCTACGACCCTCTTGGATTACTGGCACCAGTGGTCGTTCGAGCTAAGATGCTTCTCCAACGACTTTGGACACTAAAAGTTGATTGGGATGAATCTCTTCCGGCTGACATACATACAGAATGGAGTAAATACTACGCACAACTACCACTGCTGAATAACGCAATATTTCCACGCAAAACTATAATGAAGCCTGCAGCGAAAATTGAGTTACACGGGTTTTGCGATGCCAGCGAAAGGGCGTATGGGGCTTGCGTCTACCTTCGCACCATCACTCCGGATGGTCATGTCTGTACCCGTCTCCTCACTGCAAAGTCAAAGGTGGTTCCGCTCAAGTCACAAATCATTCCAAGGCTGGAACTGAGTGGAGCACTTCTTCTCGCATCACTGGCCACTACAGTCCTTAAAGCCTTACCAAGCAACATTTCGCGGACCGTTTATTGGACCGATTCCACGATCGTTCTTCATTGGGTCAATACATCACCCCACACGCTGAAAACCTTTGTCGCCAATCGGGTGACAGAGATTCAACAGAAGACTCACACCTCAGATTGGCGTCACATTCCCACTACCGATAACCCCGCAGACCTCATATCTCGAGGCCAATTACCCGAAGACTTCTTGCGACCAACCATTTGGCAACATGGACCGGAATGGCTTCAACAACCTGAAGAATACTGGCCGACGTGGAACCCAGTACCACTAACCGAAACACCAGAGCAAAAGAAGGCAACCTGTCTGTCCGCGACGCCGGCGGACCACAGTATACTGGGGAGATTTTCTTCTTGGCCCAAGCTTGTAAGGATTACCGCTCGTTGCCTTCGATGGAGACAAAACCAGGATCGAGGCAAACCTCTGACTATGCACGATTTGACCAATGCGCATAACAGACTGATCAGACTATTGCAAGTCTGCTATTTCTTCGATGAAATCCGTGCCCTCCAAACAGATAGAAATTCTGCAGTGAAGGGGAAGCTCCAACGACTTAATCCGTTTCTGGACAAAGACGGGATGCTGCGAGTCGGAGGCCGACTCAGTCATTCACCAATACCTTTCAACCAGAAACATCCAATAATTCTTCCCAAATCCTCAGTGACATCGCTCATAATCGAGCATGAACACCTCCTGAATCTCCACGCAGGAACTCAAGCTACATTATACACCCTAAGGAGATCCTATTGGCCTATCGACGGGCGTAGTCAAGTTTGGAGCACGCTGAAGAAGTGCGTCCGTTGCTGCCGAGCCAATCCTCCTCCAGTGGATTACATAATGGGCGATCTTCCAGCTGCACGAATAACGGAATCTCGGCCATTTACCAACGTCGGAGTCGACTACTGCGGACCGTTTTACATCAAGGAACGAAAGGATCGCAACCGACGCAAAATCAAGGTATACGTAGCAATCTTTGTATGTCTTGCAGTTAAAGCAGTCCACATCGAGCTGGTCAGCGACCTCACTAGCGAGGCCTTCATTGCTGCTCTACGAAGATCCATTGCTCGCCGAGGATTCTGTACCACAATTCACTCTGACAACGGTACCAACTTCGTTGGCGCCAACAACGAACTACGAGAGCTCCGAACCCTCCTGCAGTCAGACGACCATAAGGCACAGGTTCAGGCCTTTTTAGCCGACCGACGGATCGAATGGCGCTTCATTCCTCCCAACTCACCTCACTTCGGTGGGTTGTGGGAGGCTGCAGTAAAATCCTTTAAACGACATCTCAGACGTGTCGTAGGTAACGAACTCCTAACATTCGAAAACCTTAACACACTCATCATTGAAATCGAGTCTATCCTCAACTCCCGTCCGCTGACTCCAATATCTTCAGACCCAAACGATCTTCTTGTCCTCACTCCCGGTCATTTCCTCATTGGAGATTCATTGACAAGTTTCCGAGAACGAGATTTCAGGGACACTCCATCCAATCGTCTCTCCTGCTGGCAGCATATTCAACAACTCAAACAACATTTCTGGCGCCGCTGGCATCGAGAATATCTCAACGAGCTAAACATCCGAAACAAATGGAGTAAGGGCAATCACGAAATCCGAGAAGGCACCATCGTCATTCTCAGAGAAGACAACGTTCCCCCAATGCAATGGCCATTGGGCAAAATCATCAAGGTCCAACCCGGTGCAGACGGCATCATACGGACGGCTACCGTTCGAACAGCAACGAGCACCCTGGATCGGAGCATCAAGCGGATGGTACCACTGCCGTGCAGAACGACCCCTGATGACTCCGAAGCAATCAACAGCACCGAAGTCGGATAAGAGATCCACCTTACGACATCATTCCATATCACTTGATCGGTACCCTCTCAACGGGGGGAGTATGTTACGTCGCGTAACACTACCTAGACCAGGCCACACACCGCGGGCAAGATGGCAACCAGATGTCTTCGGATACTTACTGCGTTCCCTCAATATTCTCAAGTATCCGCCATAAATCTCAGGAATTTCCTAGTCGAGGTCCTTCAAACCGAACAAATATCTGTTTTCCGTACCATTTCTAAAGACCATTGTCTACTACGGCTTGACAAGGGAAAGTTAGTTTTTCTCACGTATGATGCAACTTTCCTCCCACTAGCCACTTTCTCTCGAGGGCTGCTAAGACCCTTCCTAGTCTACCAACCTTCGTTTTAACCAATTAACAACGAAGCCTATTTCCCTCACTCTCTTAGCCAAAATCGTCACCTACAAATCCGATGATTCCGTGCGCTAGACACACCCATCCTTAGTTTTCCTCCGCCACGGCATCGTCTCCGAACATGACTGATTTTCCATCCGTCGAACAGTCAACATCCTTTGACCGGGGATACACCCGTAGATCAGTCACTCATTCATTATATATATACGCACCAGCGTAACTGTTTCATTTACAAGTTGTGAGAATAAACGTTGTTATAACTTACTACACCGTGTTACATTCAATTAACCACCTCTGTTATCTTAACCGAAACAGGGGAACGACTATTTCGCGGCGTCGATTAACCGAATCGTAGCGAGAATTTACGCCTCTCGTTGACGCGTATTCCTAGCGACCGCGTCTCTCCGCGAACGGTCGTAACAGACATGTAGCGTTTACTTACAAAAATATTTAAATAATTTCAATTGTACAGAAAATATGCAGCTTATTCAATGTAAATAATTTGAAGTAACAAGTATTATTCAAATAACAAACTATGAATTTTTTCAAAGTAGGAGGAACAAAGTGTAGCTTTGTTCTTACAATCTGGACAGTAAAAGTTAACATGTTTTCTATATTTTACATAAAGTAATTTGTTGACTTTATATCATTTCCTCTCCCTATTCTTAGGAAACGATAGTATTCTTTACATCGTTTCCTTGTAGTTATATTTTTCAAAAATATGTTTTTTTTTTGTTCGATGGGAATGATGTTAAAGATTTTTTTTCAGTTAACAAATCGTCAATTATCTTTTCACGAAATTCCAAGACACCAAATTGTATATCTGCGCCAAATTGTGTACATAGGCACCAGGCGTTTACCAACATTGTACCACAAATAACTACTATTAACATCTTTCTACACCAGTTTATTGTTTTTCTCAAAGAGTTATAATAAGCCGCCATTTGATCGGGAAAATCGACTGTTTTTTTTTTTTTTTTTGCTTCATTGTAACTCAGTACATTTGGCTTTTTGCAAGGTTTTTCTGCTCCTAGTAGTAGTTTGTAGAGATATTTGTGAGACTCGCGTATAGTAGATATAAGCACTGATCTCTTGCCAGTTCATTTAAAAAATTTCATTTGATTGAATGCTTTATTTATAAAAATTGTAAAAATAATTTTGTATTCACCAGATACGAATTTCAATAACTTCACTGAACTAGCAATTAGTATTACACATGCCCTGCTTGTCACAAACTAAACAAACAGCAAATCACTGATAACGAAGGCATAAAATGAAGACACGTATAAGCTCGCACTGACCAATTATGCAGGATATTAAACTGCGCCCCGGCTTGTTGAGAAATCATTGAAACCGGGAGAAAGTAGGTTGCCTACAAGCTCGATCGTTATCATGTTATACATTTATTTGTGGCTTAATTATTTATTGTGGAATAATATCAAGTAGCAGAAGCAATTGCTATAACTAGCACTCATACGGCGCTGAATACACTCGTTCTCGTTACAGTATGTTTCTTCCGCAAAAAGACACAAAAGACAAACTCAGAAGAAAACGCAAAAATGTATTGGTGGATACCGAAATCATAAAAAAGAAAGAACCGCAAAACGTCACTAGCGTCCAATTTCTCTTCTTGTAAAATAAGTGTAAATATTGTAAATATATCTAAATGACATCCCCCACCTTTCCCACACCTCCCTACTCTCTCCACCATCATTCCCTCTTTCCTCAAATCCTCAACCTCAGAAAAACCAAGAAACAAGCTACCGATTTGTACAGCTTCATCATCAAATTTTCAAGACAACAGGAAAAAATGCCAGCATCGTATAACAGTATGCTTCTGAGCAGTTTTAATACAATCAATTACAATTTAATACGATCAAAAATGTGTAAATCCTACACCAAATATTGCACGATTACGTCGTACCGTCGTGTTAACGATACTTTTGTCAGACCACTTCTTAACCCAAATTCTGTTTATTGAGAATGTAAAAAATGCAATTTGTATTTCTTTGGGCATTAAACGGTATAATTAAAACAACATTAAAAAAAGCACTCGTTCTCGTCCGATCACGAAAGTTAAGCAGCGCTGAGCACGAATAGTATTTAGATGGGTACCACTTGGGAACTTCGAGTGGTGCTGGCTTCTTTATTTTTTCAATTTTTTTACTTTCTTTAACAATCTGTTTTTAATAATCTATAATCTAAGCACCGAGAAAAACAAACGCTTTAGTATTACGCGACTATTACCACACGTTCTGTCATTCCCATTTTTACATACATTTACGCTTTTTTAAATATTCTTTTTTCTCTACATTAAAAGCAAATAACAAAATCAGTTATTTCAACCGACGCTCATATCGCGTTGAGTCCGCTCGCTCTCGTCCACGTATCTACATCCAAATCCGAGAAATACCATACGTACTTACTAAAGGGTCTAGAAAATAGCTTCTCCGAGACAGAAATACTCGAAGATCTGCAAGCACCACAGATGCCCTGCGTCCAATTTACAAAAGTTTCGCGTTTCACAACAAAAAGACCGATAGAGAACATTGTATTGCTCCCAATTTACATAGTCCATGTGTCCCCACAAAGCAATATTAGTGACCTACTAAAGATTAACCGTCTAAATTACTTTAGGGTTAAATGGGAAAATAATTAGAAAAAATAACATAACACAATACCACAAATGCCAACTGTTAGGGCACACCTCACAAAACTGCAACCTTTACTACCGATGCGTAAAATGCATTGAAACGCATGAACCTGGCGAGTGCAAAATAAAAAAAGAAGACGCAGTAAACAAAGACAAAATTTAAAAACTACGGACATCCGTTTTAGATAAAAATAAACCTCCTAAACCAACTCCGGATTGTTTGAACAGTTATAGACCGAATACCATAAACGTCACAAATCTCATTTGCAGAGTTTTTAGGCGTACTGTCTTTTTTTAAAGCAGTGAAACATAACGCGAAGAAAATGCATCTTTTGCTCTTCCATCCTTCACAACGCAAAAAACACTCGATACACTTTCTACTAACGTCGAGAACTGTTCTCTTGCTTTAGCGGAGGATAACAAGTGACCACACGATTGACGGTAAAGTGATTTGTTGGTTTGTTCACTTAAGCAGAACGAGGTAAGGCCCCGAGCAGCGAACGCGATAACAACTTTCCGGACGACCTAATATTTATTGATTTATATTTTTATTCATTTTTGAAATGAACACATATGAAAGTATCTACAAATTACTTCGCGTTTTCCCACGTCTCCGAACATGGGTTTCTTTTCGACTTTAGAAATGAATCTGTTTCTTTCAAAATTGTTCTAATTCCTTGTTCGAAAATGATTAAACTATGGCAATATGATGATGAGAAGTTTTCATTCAGAAAGAAGAATTTACGATACTTTTGCGAAATTAACCAGCAACAGTCAAAATATTCGCGAAGATGTTTCAAAGGCAAGGATATGGTATCCAAAAACATCCGGCTATTCGCCAGATGTGTTTAAGAAACGTTCAAACCTCTTTTGTACATACATATATATTTATTTATTTATACATTTTCATATACACATATACAAATCTATTTTAATTGATTTCATCAGATATTATCTTATACCAATTTATCTGTCCAATTTATATCTTAACGGTCTAGTAATCCAGCTTTCTATTTTTTTATTTTATTTCACTTGGTAAATTTACTATAACCTGTAGGTATTATTTCACATCCATTTATACTAACTTATAATTATTTCAATTATCCGGACTGCACCGTACATCCGAGGAATATCTGTTCATGGTCAGTTCATATCTAAACGTCATTTTAGACATCCCTAGAATATTCGCAAAACTTAAATTCCACAAGTTCTAGAAGCATCCATATTTTAATTCTTACGAATGTTCTTAGGACTTCGTTTCAGAGTTTCTAAATTTTGGATATTCTAGAGAAAGAACTAAACATCAAATATTTTAAGAATAACCGTTTCATAGGTTTTACAGAGGGTTAAAATGTTGATATCGATAAGACATTCATTACGAAAAAAACGAGATGTCCATTTCCATAATATTTTTGCAATTTCCATAATATTTCCATGTTTAGTTTATACACGCACTAAAAATTCTAGTTGCAAAAAGTACTATTGTAATATATAGTTTATATTTTAATCAGGAAAAATAGTGGTCCAATATATGTCGATACAAGTTGTTCCGAAAATTGTGGTAGAAGCCGAAAGAAAATGATTCTCCATGCAAAAATAAATCGAAAATATAGAGCGACAATTTTCCAAAAAAAAAGATTGGCTTTGTCTGTTATCGTGGCAGTTCTGCATACCATGAAACGTAACTTCTTTCACTTTTAAAACACATGCTAATTTATATTTGTACGTGTATGAGAAAATGATACAAGGCATAGTAACCTTGTGCAGTACTAAAAATGTATTTGTTTCTTACTTTTTTATATACACGTGTCGGAGATGAAAGGACATCGGAGCCTTCCTTTTAGAACTTCGGGAAAATCCCTTAACACCGTAATTTAGATTCTATCGTAGGCGTAATTAAACAATTGTCGTCCTTCGGTCCGATTGTATTTATTCGAGATTTGTGATAGTGAGCTTGGGCTCGAGGCGACAGCCAGTCGCCGAATGTTACGACCGTTCGCGGAGAGACGCGGTCGCTAGGAAAACGCGTCAGCGAGAGGCGTAAATTCTCGCTACGATTCGGTTAATCGACGCCGCGAAATAGTCGTTCCCCTGTTTCGGTTAAGATAACAGAGGTGGTTAATTGAATGTAACACGGTATAAGGTTATATCACAGTTTATTCTCACAACTTGTAAATGAAACAGTTACGCTGGTGCGTATGTATAAGATGAATGAGTGACTGATCTACGGGTGTATCCCGGTCTAGGATGTTGACTGTTCGAAGGACGTAAAATCAGTGATGTTCGGAGACGATGCCGTGGCGGAGGAAAACTAAGGATGGGTGTGTCTAGCGCACGGAATCATCGGATTTGTGGGTGGCGATTTTGGCTAAGAGAGTGAGGGAAATAGGCTTCGTTGTTAATTGGTTAAAACGAAGGTTGGTGGACTAGGAAGGGTCTTAGCAGCCCTCGAGAGAAAGTGGCTAGTGGGAGGAAAGTTGCATCATACGTGAGAAAAACTAACTTTCCCTTGTCAAGCCGTAGTAGACAATGGTCTTTAGAAATGGTACGGAAAACAGATATTTGTTCGGTTTGAAGGACCTCGACTAGGAAATTCCTGATATTTATGGCGGATACTTGAGAATATTGAGGGAACGCAGTAAGTATCCGAAGACATCTGGTTGCCATCTTGCCGCGGTGTGTGGCCTGGTCTAGGTAGTGTTACGCGACGTAACATACTCCCCCCGTTGAGAGGGTACCGATCAAAAGTTCTGTAAAGGTAAAATTAATTTGAGCTGTTGCCCAAGTCCTTGTCGATTGTTGGGTATTCGTATGCCGCTGGATCGGGTTGGCTCGGTAGTGTGACGAGCCGCTTGCACCTTGGTCCAGGTTGCTCTTTGCCGTATGAACGGCGACCGTCCGGATAATGCTGTCGTCCTCAGGGTGAACTTGGCGATGCGGCCGAAGGCACGTTGCCTTGAGGACACGTTGTCTCCCTCGTAGTCTAGGTCGCCGCCTTCCTCATCGTTGCCGAGCGATTTCCAGTTGAAGTTCACGACCCAGGAAGTATCGTGAACCAGCTCGGCCCATGAAGTATCGTGGAACACCTCGGTCCTGGAGGTGTCGTACATCTCGCCAATTTCACAAAGGCACGTGAAAGCCGCATGTAGATGCGTTGTGGAGGCGTGGAGGAGGTCTATGGTTGATTGGGGGACAGGGCTCCCCCCGCTGACCCATCCGTATCGCGCCTTCTTGATGATGCCTTGTGGTTGGACCGGCGTGGTCCAATTATCGGCTAAAGACAAAATCGGGGACGTCTTACCTTCCGTTTGATTAGGTTCGGATCTGTAGTGGGAAGATTTTGCATCTCGGTCCAAGATGCTCGTCTCCGAATGAGTTGTTGCCGTCAGTAGCTGCCGTAGCTGCCAGGGGACAGTGGTGGCCATGCCTAAGCATTGTTGCGTTGAGAGCGTGTTGTCCATCTGGTAGTCTGGATCATCGTCGTCCTCGTTTTTTCCAAGACATTTCCAGTTGAAATTCACGACCCAGGAAGTGTCGTTGAAGGGAACGTCGGTGGTGCTTGGTGAAGATTCATCAAACACGGTGCGGAGTTTTGAGGTTTGGATCTTATCCCTGATTGAGCCGTGATGTAGCACGTAGTAGCTGTTGTCTGAGGGATGATCTGTCGTGGAAATGTGAACGATGTCTGCAGTGGATTGGGAGAGTGGCCTCCCCCCGATGACCTACCCGATTCGCATTCTCTTGATGATGATCCTTGCTGGAGAAGAAGCGTTGGGCGTCGTGATTGAGAATTGTTTTGCCATTGGAGAGTATGGTGGCGTCGTTGCAGCCACGGGTGACTTCCGGGAGAAGTCGATGCCGTTTGAGTGATTAGTCATGATGGTAACAATGCGGAAATTATTCCGAGTAGGGTCAATTGCAGGCGTAGCACATCTCTGAGGTGGCGAAGGAGGAGTCTTCGCGTTACGTCTCGGAGAGTGACTGTCCGATGCAGTGTTTCTAATCTCGGGTGGTGCAGATGACGTGATGTTAGAGAGATGATTGAACGTCGATACGTTGTGTTGGACGTTCATCGTGGAAGTATTGCCCGAAGAAAAACTGCCCCTGGACGGTTTGATCATGGTGGATTCCGAAGCCTTCACAGTAGGTTTCGACTCAACGTTGACCTTGCTGTCCTGGATGGGACTCAACCTGTTGTTATCTAGGTTGTGAACTGCGGTTAAAGAATCATGAACGTTCTGTAACAGATTAGGGGATATTAGTTTCTGAAAAGATTTGTCGCCTGGTGAGACCTTCTCTTTCTTCAGGTCCAAAGGCTCGTTGAAGGTTGTCACCTTCAAGGTGGCTTGTGTCTTTGGGTAAGACGGTCGAGATAATGCGGACGCGAACTTGGTTGTCGTCAAGTCGCGTGTAGGTGTCGAGCTGCGGGTGTTATGCGATGAGTTGCGCGTGACTCGCGACGAGATCGACGGTAAATTTAATACGATATTATCCGTCGAGAGAGAATGAACTTTGTTGCTGTTTAAATCATTATTGCTTCCCTGGACACTGACAGACGTGTTGCTGCTGCATTCCGGTGGCTGTGAATTCGCCATGGTAGGTACTTTATCCGTGGACCTTTGTGGCAATGGAGAAAGTGGCGTCTTCGCGTTACGTCCAGGAAAATGATTCTCCGATATGATACTCTTGCTCTCATGTGATACCGGCGGTGCGGTATCAGACAGACTGAACGTTGAAATGCTGCTCGAGGAAGAAATGCTACTAGATGATCCGATCATCGTGGATTTCGAAACCTCTGCTGCAGGTTTTGATTCGAAATCGACTCTGTTGTTCTGGACGGGGCTCAGTTTCTTCCGATCCAGAAGATCGTGAGAGGTTGTCCTCAAGTCGCGTTTAGGCGATAAGCTGAGGATGTGAGAGATTGTCTGATTTACGGTGTTTGGTGGTGTTGAACCAGATTGTTCAGATAATAATGACGCTATCGGATTTAAACTTGCGGATGATGCACAGGTTGGGAAGTTGATGGATGTCTACGGCGATGCTGCTTGCGCGTTCCTCAGAAGATTTTGTAGCTTTACGTCTACCGCGACGTACTGATCTCTTATTTCGAAGCCGCGCGCTTGTTCCTCCTCATCTAATACTTCCAACTCGAGTTGGATCGCTTCGAATTGACTCGTAGCTTCGGTCAGTTGTTTCTGGTACTTTGTTAATAAGGAGTGTTGCTGACGCCCGGATTGTTCGTACTCGTCGAGTCGGTTCGATAGATATGTGAATCGGCCGCTGCAATAGCCTCGTCCCTGACGCAGGGAGATGAGTTGATCCTCGCTTGTCATCGTTGCCGAGGATAGGAGATGGTTGAAATAAGGAACGAGCTTACCTTACTGTCGTGCGGCGTGAGGTCGCGTGTATGCTTGGCGAGGAGCGCCTTGTTCCTTCCGGACGGCGACTCGTTCGGTTGTATTATTCGTTGTGAGATTCGTTGCGTTGATGATTGTCCAGTTGCGGCAGGAGGCTGCGTGGTTGCGATTCAACCACCGAATTATGCCTCTTCCAAGGTGACGGCCCTTGACGTTACTGACCTCGCTGGGGTGGTAACGCTTCCGCTGCTGGTTATCTTGGATTCACGTGGCACTGTATGGTGGTGGGTGTCACTGGCGTGCACTTTTCACTTAACACGTGATACGGTTTTGAAGACTGAATGATTCGACTGATTGCGTGTCCACACTTTTCACTTGCCACTGAATCTGGCTCGAAGGACCAAATGCTACGACCGTTCGCGGAGAGACGCGGTCGCTAGGAAAACGCGTCAGCGAGAGGCGTAAATTCTCGCTACGATTCGGTTAATCGACGCCGCGAAATAGTCGTTCCCCTGTTTCGGTTAAGATAACAGAGGTGGTTAATTGAATGTAACACGGTATAAGGTTATATCACAGTTTATTCTCACAACTTGTAAATGAAACAGTTACGCTGGTGCGTATGTATAAGATGAATGAGTGACTGATCTACGGGTGTATCCCGGTCTAGGATGTTGACTGTTCGAAGGACGTAAAATCAGTGATGTTCGGAGACGATGCCGTGGCGGAGGAAAACTAAGGATGGGTGTGTCTAGCGCACGGAATCATCGGATTTGTGGGTGACGATTTTGGCTAAGAGAGTGAGGGAAATAGGCTTCGTTGTTAATTGGTTAAAACGAAGGTTGGTGGACTAGGAAGGGTCTTAGCAGCCCTCGAGAGAAAGTGGCTAGTGGGAGGAAAGTTGCATCATACGTGAGAAAAACTAACTTTCCCTTGTCAAGCCGTAGTAGACAATGGTCTTTAGAAATGGTACGGAAAACAGATATTTGTTCGGTTTGAAGGACCTCGACTAGGAAATTCCTGAGATTTATGGCGGATACTTGAGAATATTGAGGGAACGCAGTAAGTATCCGAAGACATCTGGTTGCCATCTTGCCGCGGTGTGTGGCCTGGTCTAGGTAGTGTTACGCGACGTAACACCGAATGTAGCCGCGGTCACGGGATGAACGCTTTGTCTAACAAAGGCATGGAGTAATTCTATAGCTCTCCTTAAAAGAAATATTTGTGGCGACGCTCGGCAGTAAACATTCCAACGGTCTCTGTCCCGTAGCTCGCCACACGCAGACCCTATTCTTCGAGTAAGATGATTGCCAGATGTCGATGCGTCTCCGCAGTACATGTTCAGCTAGCCCGAGGGCCCGTTATAAATCTTAAGATCTAGTTACCTAAAGTCCTTCAAATAGACAAACAGTCTTTGCCCCAACTACGGGAAGATAGAGGAGACATATTTTTCAACGAACGACGCCTCCCACCAGCAACTTTCCCTCGAGGGCGGCTAACGTCTTTTTCTTATCACCGATATGGAGATTGACCAATTAGCAGCAACGTCAATTTCCCTTACCGTCTGAACGAAGGCTTCTCTCGACGAATCCGATGATCTCGTGTCCTTAGACACACCCCGTATAGTTTTCCTCTGTGGCATCATCGGGACGGGAAAGTCATTGTATCTCGCGATCTCATCGACGCAAAGAGTAACCCCTTACGACCAGTGAATATTACGCGTCCGACTTAGATTTTGCGGGCACGTTCATCTATCATCCCGTCGACCGCGGATTCGTTATTGAACCTAAGATAATTGTCATTAGTCTCTCGAGTATCTAATTACCACGGTTACTTGTCCAGTTCTATGATAATCGTATTTACACTAGTCGAAGTCTTCTCTATTGCATAGCGACACGTGTAACCCAAACGAAGACTCGTTTCACGCCCCTAACCCTGTGAAGCGGATGAAAAGAGAGTTTTTGTTTGTGTTTATGCGTTTTACGTTTCGTCCCGGGACTACCGGTGGACTCGTCAGTAAGGCTATGCCCGGTAGTCCCTGCCTTAGACGTAGAGGGAGTCTCGCTAGGTGCGGTATTTGTATAAATCGCCTGTATATTCGACCGCTAGCGAGACAGACAGACGGACTCGTTGTCGTCATAGCCCTCTAGTGTTGGCGGTTGGTACCAGCGGATCGCCCGGGAGGTGTTGCGCCGCGTTGATGCCTTCGACCGGTCGGCGTCCTGTTGATACCGATCGCCACACCTGATTCTAATGTAAACCCGACATATAAATACTTCAGTATTTATGTTAATTAACTAGATTATATTGTGTTCAGTATTGGGCATGATGTTAATACTATACCAAGTCTCATAAGAACAAAATTATCTAAAATCTCTCAACTTTTTTATATTGCTATATATTTCTATATGTCAACGTGATATGGAGCAAGATATACCATGTTTGAAATCGTATTAACAGTTTAACTTTTTCAAAAAGAATAGGTGATATTCCAAGAAAAATGTGGAGGATAGGTCTGTTTCTGGTGGAGCGAAATAATGAAAGCGAATTATTGCCGTCGCAATCCGTTAAATATATTTTCGAATAAATAGATTAATTACAGACGAATGTGAGTCCGCTGGTACAAGTTTAAGTCGCGAAATAAATACCCGGTAAAAACGCGGAGAAACTTTGTAGATCACTGCGATGCTTGTTTATACGTTAATACTCTTCGACTATGTTCTCTCGCTCGTGATTGCTGTTTATTTATAAATGTTTATTTATACTGGTCGGGGGACAGCCGGAAAATTTGAAGTCGACTGCGTTTGACGGTTGTATGCAGCGGCGACATTGTTTTGCTCGGAGTTCATTACTCCTTACAATACTTGTGATCTAACGGTCTTGATACTCCGAAGCAAAACAACAACAGCCCTTTTTTATTATTTATTAAAATTTACAATCAATTCTCGCATCGAGAATTTTCAGTAATTTTTTCTTGCGTAGCGCAGTGACATGGCTAATTATTTATAATAAGTTAAGACTTATTATAGATACGTATAATTTATAAGTAAGTGTTATAAATAAGTAAATATTACTTAATATAAATATCTAATTAAATCTAGTGTATAGGTCTAGCGGGTAGTGTCTCTTCAGCCTGCGGATCTGGTCCGACATATCAAGTAATCCAGTAATTAGAGGGTTTCGATGTTTGTTGACTCTTTTGTTATATCGGTCGCTATATTTTGCTATTTCCTCTTTGACTGTTGGCATCTTGAGGTTGCGATGTATTAATTCGTTGGTCACGTACCAGGGTGCATTTATAATGTAATATCATAAAATAGCTTTGATTGGAGGTCGGCTGAAATTAGAAAGACACCTTGTACGTCGTCTTTTTGTGGTTTGTTTACATCCGAGAGCGCCTAGTAACAGTGACGCGAGAAAAGATGAGCAGCGTACGGTTTCATTTTTCAAGGAGCGAGCGCGACCGAGCAGGAATGCATTTTGCGAGCGTCAGAGCTGATCGGGACGTCGAAGCATAGAGTCGTTAGAATTGAGTTGCAAATATTGTTGAGTTGCTGTGTTAGAGTTGCTAGTGAAAGAGAGAGAGTGTGTTACCAAATAGTTGTTAAGTTATTTGATGTAAATACGAGCGTTGCATTTAGTGTTTTCTGTTAATCAAACATCGTTCTTCTGTTATCTGTATTTCCAATCCATTATTAATAAATTATAATCAATCGGACAAAACTACACCTTATATATATTCCGATATTACAATAATGGATCTTAGCGTTTTCGATTGGAAGCGTTGAAGTATTTCAACGTTGGAATTACTTGCTGTTCCCCATAGTTGGATTCCGTAGGTCCAGACAGTAAGACAGTATTACGGTCTTATAGAGGGCGATATTGTTCTATGTGCTTAGGTTGGAGCTTCGTCAGTGAGCCAATAGAATATTTTGAATTTGTCCTTCAATCGCTTCGTTTTGTCTGTGATGTAATTTTTCCAAGTTAATCTCCTGTCCAGGGTCATGCCCAGGTACCTGACTGTCTCCTTGCTAGGAATTGTTGTATTGTTGATGGTGACCTGGGGGCAGGTTTGTTTTCGGAGCGTGAAGGTTACATGTTTTTTATTTATTTATTTATTTAAATTTTACAATTTGTCCAGTAGGACATTTGGTAAAATATTATAGCGGTTTAATAATATAACATGTGGGTGGCTACCCCCAGCGGGGTACCATCATCGTGTTTGTTAGGTTATGTCCTTTGTGAGATCTGTTGGGTGTTTCCTTTTTAGTCTCCTTTCTATGGTTGTGTTGATCGTTTCCGCTGCCAGCCGGTTCGGGTGGGTTGCTAATCTTTCTTTATATTTTCCTGCGTGTCTGCTAATTTCCTCTTTGACCGTTGGTATTCCAAGGTCTTTCCGTATGTCCTCGTTTCTAGCGTACCATGGGGCGTTTACTATTGTTCTAAGTATTTTAGCTTGGATTGTCTCTATTTTGCTTATATGGCTCTTTGCTGCTGTTCCCCAAAGTGGTATTCCGTACGTCCAGAATGGTTTTACTATCATTTTGTATATTTTTAGTTTGTTTTCTATGCTTAGTTTGGATTTTCGACCTGTTAACCAATACATTTGTCTCCTTGCTATCTGTATTTTGTCTATTATAGTTTTAATATGCCGTTTCCATGTGAATCGTGTATCTAAGTGGAGTCCTAGGTATTTGACTTGCCTTGTTTGTATTATGTGCGTACCGTTCAGCGTGATGTTTGGAGGTATCTGTTTTCTCAGTGTGAATGTAATGTGGTTACATTTATCGGGGTTTGCTTTAATTTGTTTATCTTGAAGCCACTTTTCTATTTTTGTGATATGTTCTTGTAGTGATGATACTGCTGTTGCAGGGTCAGTGTGCCTGACCAGCACCGCCGTGTCGTCCGCGAATGTCAGTATTTTGCTGTTAGTGGTTGTTGGTATGTTGGCCGTATATAGTGTGTATAGAATTGGTCCTAAGACGCTTCCTTGCGGAACCCCTGCCTTAATGTCTTTAGCTTCAGAGTTTGTGTCTTTAATTTTTACTACGAAGGTTCTGCTGCTTAAGTAGGATTTAATTAGTTGGTATATCTGTTCCGGGAATTGTTTTCTGATTGATTGAAGTAGGCTTTCGTGGTTTATTTTGTCGAATGCTTTCTCGATGTCCATAAAGAGGGCTGTGCAGTATTGTTTGTTTTCTAATGCTATGATTATTTCATTTGTAAGTCTGTGCATTTGCTCTATCGTGGAGTGTTTGTTTCTGAATCCAAATTGGTGATCTGGTATTAATTTTTCCTTCTCTATTATTGGTTTTAAGCGGGCGTAAATTATTTTTTCTAGTATTTTGGAAAACACGGGAAGTAGTGATATTGGTCTATAAGATGTTGTTTGGTGTGGATCTTTGCCTGGTTTAGGTAACATTATGATCTGTGCTAGTTTCCATAGTTTAGGATAGTATTGGAGTCTTAATATTGCGTTGTAAATTATTGTGATTAGTCGTATCGCTTTTGGAGGAAGGTTTTTCAGAATTTTTCCATTGATTAGGTCGATCCCTGGTGGAATAGGTGGGGTGGCGCTGCTAGGCAGACGTAGAGAGGACGGAGCTGCGAGAGTAATTGAAATCTCCGGAAAACTGGAGAGCTCAGGCAAGGAAGGGAACCAAAGTGGAGGACTAGTGCCTGTGAACGCAAAGCGAGTGTGGACACAAAAAATCTGGCTTGGACAAGGCGCTAAAGCCAAACCAACCAAGTGTGAGGTTAGGACGGCGGAGTAGCCATATTAGGACGCGTGACAACAGCGCCGCTACACGGGCTACCCGAGGAACTACCCAGGCGCAGCCATATTGGCACGTGCGCCGAAGCGCGTCGCGCGGGCCATTCGAAAGTGGCAGCGACTGGCAGAGTGACAAGTGCGGACTGAGCGACATTTCCCGCCCAACGGGGAAACGGACGCAACCATGGCGAAAGAGAAGGAAGTAGAGGAAATCGCCAGGGGACGGAGGGAAGCAGAACTGGCCGCGGAGCCGCCACACGTCAGCACCAGGAGCATGACGAAGGCGATGCCGCCAAAGGAGGGACCCTCCCGCTTCACGCTGGACAAAGAGGGAATATGGACCGGGGAAACAACAGAGGAGGAGGAACCCCCCGCCGGAGAAGCACCCCGAGCGAGGAGGAAGAAGGCCAACAAACCACCCGAACTCCCCGTGGACCCGGCCGAAGAAATGAGAACAGCTACAACGGCGGACATAGGAGCCGAGCTGATTCGCCGGGCCGCCGAGGTGGCCAAGGCTGCTGAGGCATCCCGCGGCCACAAGGGCACGCAGGGGAAAACCCTGAAGGAGGCGGCGAGAACCATCACCGCGGGCGTGACTGAGATAGTGAAGAGAATGGACCCTGTCACCGACGCACTCGCCATAGCACAAGGGCGGATAACAACACTGGAGGCAGCGGTAGAGGCGCTCCGAAAAGAGCAGGCCTCGTGCCCCGCCGCGGATGAGAGCAGCTACAGGGCGCGTCTCGCTGCAGTCGAACAATATGTAGAAGAGATGAGACCCCTGCTGCACCGACTGGAGGAACGACTGCAGGGAATAAAAGAAGGAGAAGGAAAGGAGGTCACTCCTGCCGCGAACACGGGAAGGATGGAGCCTGGAGCCCCAAATGCCCCAGCGCCCAAGGGAGGCCGAACGGCTGTCACGGAATGGCAGACCGTCGAGAGGAAACGGAGCAGGAAGAAGAAGGAGGCAGGGGAGAAGCAACCGACGAAGCTGATCCCCGAGACAGGGGCGAAGAGCCGGAGGGAAACCCCGGAGAGTGGATTGGGGAACGCACGAAGAGGGGGGAGGCAGGGGGCCCCTCCCACGCATACCGCGAACGTCAGCGGTAACAATCACCCTGACGGACAAATCGAGCCAATCCTACGCGGAGGTGCTGGCTACGGCCAGGAATAGTGTCTCCCTGACCGAGATCGGCATCAATAAGATGAGGATGCGGAGGACCATCACCGGAGGCGTCATCTTGGAGGTCCACGAGGACCAGGGAAGGGAGAAGGCCGCAGCGCTCGCAGCACAGCTGACGCGGGCTCTGGACCCGAACGCGGTCCGCGTGGCGACACCCTTCCGAGCCGCGGAGGCAAGGGTATCCCTTGTAGACATATCAGTCACCAAGGCGGAAATCCAGAACACCCTGGCGAAGGAGAGCGGCTGCAAGCCGGAGGACATCCGGCTGGGAGAAATCCGCCCCACCCGGAACGGACTTGGCACCGTGTGGATACGAGGCCCTGCCAGTGCAGTGAGGAAACTGGCCCAGGCTGGAGAGGTCACCATAGGCTGGACGACGGCGAAGGTCGAAGCCATCGAACGGAGACCGTTGCAGTGTTACAGGTGCCTTGGGATAGGACACGCGGGGAAGACCTGCAACGCCAAGAAGGACAAGGGGCACCTGTGCTTCAGATGCGGCGAACCAGGGCACCAGGCGAGAGCATGCACTGCTGCGAGCCCGAAATGCCTGCTCTGCGAGGCGCTTGGAGCACCGTCGGTGCACAGGATGAGGGGACCGGCCTGCGCCCCCTCGAAGAAAGGAACGAAAGGAGCCGCCCGCGGATCCACGACTACAAGAGGCAGCGAGAAAGGCTCCCCGTCGCAAAGCGACCCTAAGCCTGCGAACAAGGAGGTGGGCACGGAGGGAGCCACAAGTAAAGCACCCAAGAACTGAGAATGCGCATCCTCCAGACTAACCTGGGAAGGTCAAGGCGAGCACAAGACCTGCTCCACCAAACCATCCGGGAGAGCACGGTCGCCCTAGCGGTGGTGGCGGAACCATACAGAGTTCTGGATGCCCCGGAGTGGGTCGGAGATACAGACGAAATGGTTGCCGTCACCTGGACATCAACGCCCGGGGCGTCCGCCCACGGAGCCCTGCTGGAACGCGGCAACGGGTACGCCGCGGTCGAGTGGGCAGGGATGATGGTGGTGGGGGGTGTACGTATCACCTAACAGCGGACGGGCAGCGTTCGAGGAGTTCCTAGACGGAGTTGGCGACTGCGTCAGGCGACGACTTCCCCGACAAGTGCTCGTTCTGGGAGACTTCAACGCGCACTCCACGGAATGGGGGAACGCCAGGACCAACGCGCGCGGCCGCACGCTATCAAACTGGGCCGCGGGACTTGGACTTCTGTTGGTGAACAGGGGCTCGTCCAGTACCTGCGTGACGTGCAGAGGGAGCTCCATTGTTGACATAAGATGGGCCTCCCCGAGGCATTCAGGCGAATCTCAGGCTGGAGAGTGGCCGAAGGGGTCGAGACGCTGTCGGACCACCTCTACATATTCATGGAGGTGGACACACCTGGACCTGGAATGTCGACGACAGATGACGGGCGCGGCCCGCCGAGGGGGGGACGCGCACGCCCACCACCTAGATGGAAAATAAAAGAAAGGAATGAAGATCTACTCCGGGCGGCTGCTATAGCAACAGCTTGGAGCTGGGAGGCCTCGACAACGACGACCGAAGCAGACGTGGAAGAGGAGGCCGAGAACCTCCGCCAAGCCATGACAGCGATCTGCGACGCATCCATGCCACGGGCCACACCGGGCACGGTGCGAAGCAGAGCAGTCTACTGGTGGAACTCCGACATCGCGGAACTGAGGGCGAGATGTGTCCGGGCCCGAAGACAGTACCTAAGGGCCCGCCGCTGGCGACGACGCGACGAAGAAGTAATCTCCCTGCGCTACCGGGCGTACCGCGCGCTACAGCGCTCGCTGCAAAAGGAGATTAAAAAAGCGAAGGACCGTGCCTGGTCCGAACTGGTCGAAGCAGTCGAGTCGGACCCATGGGGAAGGCCATACAGGACGGTGACACAGAAGCTACGCGCGAAGGGCCCCTGGCAACGACGGGAATGGAACCTGCGCTGCTGACGCGGATCACCGGAACGCTCTTTCCCCCGCAAGAAAACAGAGCGGCAGAACGGCCGCGGGAAACGACACGACCACTGGAATGGAGGGGCGACTGGGAGGTCAAGGAGGAAGAGATATGGGAGGCAACCAGAAGAATGACCTCCGGCAACGTGGCACCGGGCCCGGACGGAATCCCTGGCCGGATCTGGGGGAAGTGATGGGGGTCATGGCCCCCAGACTCCTGCACCTCTTCACAAGATGCCTGAGGGAGGGAGTCTACCCCCCGGGCGTGGCGGACGGCGAGATTGGTCCTGCTCCATAAAGAGGGCCGACCGACGACCTCACCGTCAGCGTACCGGCCGATATGCCTACTGGACGAGGTCGGCAAACTACTCGAGAGGGTAGTCGCCGCCCGCTTGGAACGACACATAGCGGACCAAGTGCCGGGTTTGCACGAAAGCCAGTACGGCTTCCGGAAGGGGCGCTCGACGATTGACGCGGTCAGACGCGTACGAGCGATCGCGGAGGACATGGTCTCCCGGAAAGGCGTGGCGCTGGCGGTTTCCCTGGACATCGTCAACGCGTTTAACACCCTGCCATGGGACAGGATAGTGGCGGCCCTGGAGCACTTCGAGGTTCCCAGCTACCTCGTCCGATTGATCCGAGCCTACCTCGACGACAGGTGGGTGTGTTACACCAGTAAGGAAGGAGAGGAAAAGCGATCCGTTGAGCGCGGCGTCCCGCAGGGCTCGGTGCTGGGCCCAATATTATGGAACGTTGCGTACAACGAGGTACTGCGATGCCCGCTACCCCCAGGCGCGGCCATGATATGCTATGCGGACGACACCCTAATCCTGGTCGAGGGTCGTGGCTGGCACGAGACGCTGCGCATCGGCGAAATCGCAACGGCCTGTGCGACCCGTGCCATGAACGAGCTGGGCCTGAGAGTCTCCCCTGCGAAATCGGAGGCCACCTGGTTCTTTGACAGGAAGAGGCGAGGGACACCACCGCCCGGCCTATGCATAAACATGGCAGGGGAAACCGTCCGGGTGGGATCGCAGATGAAGTATCTGGGACTCACCATCGACAGTCAGTGGACGTTCGAGCCGCACTTCGACTCACTGATCCCGAAGGTGTCAGCGGCTGCCAATGCCCTGTGCGGCCTGCTACCGAACATCGGCGGGGCCGGAGACGCGGTGCGCCGACTCTACGAGGGCGTCGTTCGGTCACGAGTGATGTACGGGGCCCCAATATGGGCGGACGACCTGATGGCAAGCCGTCGCAGCATTCTGCTCCTGAGAAGGCTGCACAGAGTGACCGCCATTAGAATCATTAGGGGATACCGGACGGTGTCTCACGCGTCGGCATCCACCCTAGCCGCGTCCCCCCCGTGGGAGCTGCGGGCGCTGGCGCTCAAAAGGAGATACACTCGCCGGAGAGAATGCCACCCGGGAGAAGACCCTACCGAGCAGGCGGCTCCTAATGACATAGGAACCGCCGAGGAGGACACATGGAACCTGTGGCGATCCCAACTGATCAACGAGAGAGGCGAACATCGAGGCGCGGAGGCGGTCCTCCCAAACTGGGAGGCATGGAGGAGCCGTCACGGCCTCCCACTCACATTCAGGATGACGCAAGTGTTCACCGGACACGGCGTGTTCGGCGAGTTCCTGAAGAAGATCGGACGGGAGACAACGGACACCTGTCACCACTGCGGGGAGGGCAGGGACACAGCCCAACACACCCTGGAGCACTGCCCGGCGTGGGAGCTGCCCCGCCACTCTCAGCGACATGCCATAGGCGAAATACTGACCCCCTCAGCCATCGTGGAAGCGATAATGAGAGGGACACAGGAATACGAGGCCGTCCGCCTCTTCTGCGAGCGAGTTATGCTCGCGAAGGAGCGAGCGGAAAGGGAGAGAAAGAAAAGCTCCCACCCCTGCAGGATAAGGCGATGGAGAAGGATGTCAGTCAGACGACCCAGAGCCGCCCCGCCACCACCCCAACGGACCACGCCTGTAAGGAGCAACAGCGCTAGGGGCAATGACCCATCCCTAACGCCAATTCAATAGTCAGAAGGAACAAGAGGACGCGAGAAGGGGAAGCAACTGAAGTTAATTCATAAAGAGGTTCCTGGAGCATCCCTGTCACACGCGTAGGATGGTCATCGTGGAGTGTCCATGAGGATTTCTCCACTTACAAAAAAAAAAGATCCGATCCACAGTCCACACTCAAATAGAATATCGTATTCAGAGTCAAGTTCTGCGTTTAGTTCTTCGTTCGTAAGTGTAACTGGTTCGTTAGTTATACAATGTATTCTACTAAGTGCGTCAGCTGCAGTGTTGTCTTTGCCTTTAGTATATTCTATGTCGTATTCGTATTCCTCGAGTTTTAATCTCTATCGTATAAGTCTTGACGAAGGGTCTTTGCCATTTTGAAGCCATTTAAGAGCTTGGTGGTCTGTTCTAACGGTAAATCGTCATCCAAGTAGATATTGTCGGAGGCGTCTAACTGCCCATTCTATTGCTAATAGTAATTTCTTGGTTGTAGAATAATTACGTTCAGGTGGATTCAAAGTCCTTGATATATAACTTCATGGCTGTCCATCTTGGGATAGAATGGCTCCTATTCCATCGTTACTTACGTCAGTGGTTAATACAAATGGTTTGTCGTAGTCTCGGTATTTTAATAGAGGTGAGTCACATAACTTTTCCTTTAAAGTATCAAATGCGTCTTGAGTTTTGTCAGACCAATGGAATGGCATGTCTCTTTTGTGAGTTTAGTAAGTGGATTCGCTAGTTTTGCTAAGTTGCGAATAAATTTTCTGTAGTAACCTGTTAGTCCAAGGAAAGATTTTACTTCTGTTGGATTTTTAGGTTGTCTGAAGTTTTTAATTCCTCCTATCTTCTTCGGATTTGGCTTTACTCCTTCAGCTGTTACGATATGTCCAAGATATTCTAGTTCCGGTTTCAAAAATTCACACTTATCCGGTTGTATCTTTAATCCCAGTTCTTTAAGTCTTTGCAATACAATATTGCAAATTTTGGTTGCGCTCTTCTATTGGTTGACCGAAAATAACAACGTCATCTAAATATGCGAAACAATGTTTGTTAATAAGTCCACGGAGAGCAGTATCTATCATTCTTTCAAACGTCACTGATGCGTTTTTGAGTCCAAATGGCATTCGGTCGTAGTGGTAATGTCCTTGTGGTGTGGAAAAATGCTGTGTGTTCCTTCGATTCGGAATCCATAGGTATTTGGTGGAATTCTGAAGATAAGTCTAAGGGGAAAAAGAATTTTGCGTTTCCTAACTGTGATAGTATGTAAGTTCTGCAAGTTCGTTAAGCTTTCTAAAGTCAATTACAATTCTCCATTTCTGTTTTCCTGAGGTGTGTTCTTCTTTTGGTGCAACCCATACTGAAGAATTGTAAGGAGAGTCGGAAGGTTCTATGATATTTTTCTTAAGCATTTCGTCCGTTTGTCATTCAATTTCTGCCTTATGCCATTCAGGAGGTCGGTAGGATTTAGTATTTGTAATTTTATTTTTTTTTTTTTTTAGCCTAATTGTATGTTTCGCAAGTGAAGTACATGGTAAGAGTTCTGTTTCAAGATTAAAAACGTCGAAATAATAAACCAGGATCTTTTCGATTGGTTCTCTAAGAGTTTTTTCTATATGCGAGAGTTTGACTGATTCTTTGAATGTTGAGATTTGGTCGTAGATATTCCATCTTCTATTAGCGGAAAATCGTTATTTACTACGTAGAAGTCTATCTTTTCGTTAAACAGATTTATAATGATACCTTCTAAGGTTTCGAAATTAGAGTGTCCCATTGCGAATTTCTTCACAGGTACTGATTCTGTTTCCGGTGTCCATTTCCGCTTGAGTAGGTTAATTATTATTCCTGAGTCCACAAGAAGTCTTCGTTTTGGTTGTCCAACTTGTCCAAGGAGTACTGTTGAGAGTTCTTCTGTAGTTGCGTTAATCCTGATTCTTCTGTTACCACCTCGATGTTGTTGATTGGAGGTGCTCGTTGTTGTAGGCCTGTTATTCGAAAATTTGAACACTGATTTGACGTATGTCCAAGGCGATTGCATTTGAAGCATCGTAGTTGAGCTCGTTCTGGCAATGGTGCGCGTTCGGATTGTCGACACGTAATTCTTGGTTGAATGTTCTGTATGGGTGGAATTTTGTTATGCGTGTTATTTGTAATCGTGAAGCGTACTGGGCAAGACGTCTGGTTGCGATCAGATGGCTGGGCGGTTGTTTGTCGTGTCATCCGTTTGCGAGCGTTATCTTCTCGAAAGTATCTTTCACGTCCATTGCTTCTTGTTTTGCGTCAATGATGTTTGGGGGAGGGTTAACCAATAGCAATTGTCCTACTTCTGAACGAAGGTCTCTTACATAGTCAGTCACAGAGTCCATGTTTAGTCGATCGTTCATTACTTATCGACTTAGTTCGTCTTTATACTCATTGGTAACGCTGTATTGAAGTTTGTTAAAAGCGCGTCGAAATATAGTGTTATAATTTGGCACAATTTCAGTTAATCCTTGCCTTATTTCTCTTAATTGATCTTGGTGTTCTCTTACTGATGTTTGAGTAGCTACGTTCCGTCTTAATGCTTCGGATAGAGTTTCGAAATCGTTAATACGGACATTGCGGATTGCCATTGCGACTTTTCCTACAATTTTCTCTATTTTGATCATTTTTGATAATAATATTTGTTCGCTACACATCATTCTTATTTCTTGTATTTCATGAATAAAATCTTCTAAGCTTATATCATCGTCTCTGTTTAGTTGTGAGATGCATTTTAGAGCGTCTGTAGCTTTAAGCTCTGCTTGTACAAAACGTTCAGGGAATGTTCTGTCCTGGGATTGTCGAGGTGATATCTGAGGTATTGGAGGAAGTTCTCGAAGGACTGATTGGTCTTTAGCGGTGTGAGTTATTTCATCTATGGTTATTAGGGAACTGGCTTCTGATATATTTCCCATGAGTGTTCTTGCTAGAGTTTTATCCATACGTAGTGCAAGCATTAGAGAGCTTGCGGAGAGTAGAGCTCCGTGCCGACGACGCGGGTGATATGGCGTTTAAATGATTTCACCGCGGCTTCCCATAAGCCACCAAAGTGTGGTGAATTAAGAGGATGAAAACGCCATTGTAATTGCCGATCAGCGAGGAAGATCTGCACCGTTTCTTTGTGGTCGTCGGATTGCAAGAGGATCCGGAGTTCTTTCAATTCCATGTTAGCCCCGACGAAGTTGAAGCCGTTGACCGAAAGGATTGTCGCGCAATGTCTTCGCCGAGAGATGAATCAGCGTAGAGCGGCAAGGAATGCGTCGGTTGTGAGGTCACTCACCAACCCGATATGAGCAGCTTACGTTGCCAGACATATGAATATGGCGATGCAAACCTTGACCTTTCGACCTGCTCCGGAACCATCCTGGAGAGACGGAAGGGCTTAGACAGCGCCCCGTTCGACCTGAAACGAGCGACAGCCCCTGCCAGGCTTAGCTAATCCAGGTAGCAAGGCACTGGGTGCCTTGTGCGCTGGTTGGGTGTAACCCCGACCCCTATGGCCCTATGGGGTGCCCGGGTACTGTATAGCGCTATATTTACGCTCAGGAAAACACCCGAAACAAAAGATGAGAATAGTTGTATCGCCATTCGTTGGTGCGTCGGATATGGTTTCGGAAGTGCTCCTCACATTGTCGTTCCGATTCCGAAAGGTGTGTGGTGCACAGTCCCTCGTCGATTTCCCAAAAGCGGGCGAGATCCGCTTATAGATTCGCTATGATTGCGTGAAATGAGTGCATAGTGGATTGAGCGGCTGGTCTCCCCCCGATGACCTAACCGAATCGAGTCTTTTGCAAACACAGGTCGGTATTGTTTGATTGATTTATCTTGATGTGTCCGATGCATAGTGGTGCTAATATTGGTCCCGCGCTTAATAAAATTTCGATCGGGCTCGTTTTATGGAATTTTGGATCGGCTAGTCGAAGATTCCTTGGTATTTGGATTATTGAGCGATCTACTGGTTGATCTGGGACCAATGTAGATATTGTCGGTATGATAAGAAACGTCAATGTACGTTTATATGTGCTATCTATGGAGGTACTGTGGCCGTGATGCGGCGCTTCGAAGTTGTGGTTAAAGTATCGAGTGCTCCGATTGGAACTGAACATCTCCCTTGTTTTATACCGAGCGAGTTTGCAAACTTTTCGGTTATGAAGTGCATGCTAGAGCCGGTATCTAACAGAACTCTACCTCGGATTGGTTGTGCCCTGTCATTTAAAATGTTGATCTTTGCTGTGACAAACAGATCGCGATGCAGTACGGCAGATGGAGATGTAATTGGTGACTCGGTCCCTTTTGAAGTCATCGTCATATATAATCATTTCTTCCGTAGTCGTTGAGTATTGGATGCTGAATTTGATCCGGCGGATTTGGTTCGTGATGACAGAGATTCGTGTTGAGGAGGATATTTCCGATTACTTGGAGATGACGGGGGAGATTTCCGCGAAGGTTCGGTTGGGCGGCTGGAACGATGTAAAGAACGCGGTGTAGGTGATCCAGGTGGTGATCGTCCGTTACAAGATCGGCCGTTCGACGACCGACTGCTCGACGACCGACTGCTCGACGACCGACCGCTCGATGATCGTACGCTAGATGCCCGTGAACTGAAGGGAGTTTGTTCTTGATGTAAATATGTATGGTGCCGTTGTCTGCATATGCGACACGAACCAGCTGAACATTGAGTATGAGAGTGTCCTCTGTCTAGACAATTTGTGCAGAGTGACGCCCTTTCGACGAGTTCAAAGCGTTTTTTTGCCGACTTCGCTTTGAAGACCTCGCAATTCCTGATTTCGTGGTGTCCTTGGCATGTCGGACAGACCAACGTCCTATTTGTTGTGGTGAATGTTTGTCCTCGCGACACGTATTGTCGGCGGCGGGGACAATGGTAGAACGCCCTTTTTGTCACGGTTGATGTAGAGCTTGTTCTATCGCTGTTCGCCCGTGTTTTAAGGAAGTCTATCACGTGCGTATATGAGGGCATTTTGTTTGTTAGGTAAAGTGCGTTGCCATTTGCGAATGGTGGGCGAAGGTAACTTCGATGTGAACAGCTTGATAAGAACGACATTTGGTGTGACAGGTTCACCTAACCTTCTCTAGCGATCTAAGATTCACCTTGACTGTTTCGAGAAAATCATCTACGATTTCGGGTGTTTCCTTCGTTATTTTAGGATAGTCGTATATCACGTCCCAATGACGCGTACGGACTTGACGGTGGCAGTGAAATTTTCCTTTCAGAATGTTAATAGCGATGGAATAGTTGGACTCTGTGACGTCTAACGACTGGATGCTTCGCGCGGCCTTTCCAGTCACGGATGATCGAAGATAATGGAATTTTTGGACCGATGTCAGTTTCTCATTTCGGTCAATTATAGATATGAATGTGTTGTAAAAGGATTCCATTCTTCGATGATGCCATCGAAAGTAGGCAACTGAATCTCCGGTAACTTGATTGATATCGGTACGGGACCGGTGCCTGATTCGCATTTTGTTGGTATCGACGTCGATGCTTGTGATGATGACGGCTTACCCGCATTCCTAAATTGTCATACTGTTCCCATATCTCGAGGCTGCGCGTATGTTCCTCTTCGTCTAATTCTATTATTTCGCGTTGGGTGGCTTCGAATCCCGTCCAAACTTCGTTCAGCCGTTTCTCAATGAATCTTAATTGAGACTCTACCTGATGGCTGGATTCTTCGTATTCGTCCAGTCGTTTCGATAAAAGTGTGATTCGACCGATATAATAGGCTCGGCTTCGACGCAAGGCGGTTAGTCTGTCTTCGCTTGCCATCGTTGCCGCGGATTGTGGATTGGCGATAGCTTCTCGATATGGGCGTGTCGTCTCCGAAGATAGCTCGCTTGGTTATGCAATCGGTGAGTTCCGATGCAATGTTGTTCCGGCTGCAAGTTGTCGCTTATCAATATGCAGCGGACTGTTCTTAGAAATTGTTATGTTGGATTCAGGTGGCACTGTATGGTAGTGGGTGTCACTGGCGTGCACCTTTCAATCGACACGGAATCCGGCTCGAAAGATCATGTATTTTCGACCAGTCGCGGAGAGACGCGATCTCGAAGAGGCGCGTCAATGGGAGTCGTAAATTCCCGTTACGATTCGAATAATCGATTCCACGAATAGACCGACCCCTTATTTCTGTTAGAATAATAGGGGTAGTTGAGTTCGTATAACACTGCGATTAACAGGTTATAATATAGGTATATTTCCAACAACTTTGTATAGTAGATAGTTACGCCGTTGCGTATAAGTGAATTGGACGACTGATTGAATACAGATTACACTATGACTGAGACTTAGACTGAGACTGAGACTCCCTTTTGAGTTGACGATAGAGTTTTGACTGTTGTCTAGCTGATATTTTCACTGTTTTTTGGTCTTGGCAACTATAATGACTAACTATCCGTTCTTATGTTATTACGGAGGAAAGCTCGGAAGTCTCCTGCCAATGTGGCTCGTGGGTGTCATTGCTTATGGGAAAAACCTGCTTTTCCCGTTAGACAACTACCCGCTTTCTCCGTAATTTGTAAGAGCGTGCAATAAACCTAAGGACTGTCCTAAGGCCCATCCATAAACCGAAAATACTTGCAGGATTAGAGGTCCCTGCAGGTTAAAAAGATTAAGTTATAAAGATGACGTTAAAAGGATTATGTTTATGGTGGTTCCTTAGGTTTATTGGGGGTTTGAATAACGGTACGTGGACCCTTGACGGCCAGACAATGAAGGAATGTGATGGAAGGAGATGGCTGCAAGAATTACCGCTAAGAAACTCCTTCAGCTCGCTAACAGAAGAAATAGATCACGACCCAACAAGCAAGGACACAACTCAATCAACACAAAGTACAAAACCTCCACCAATAATTGTTGAGGCGCAAATAATAGACCCGCTTATAGATCAACTAAACAGTATAGTTGGAAAGGATAACTACTCAATAAAACAAACAAAATTAGAACAGGTAAAAATCCAAACAAACACACCAGAAAATTATCGGAAAGTTATAAAAGAATTAAGGGAAAAAAATGCCATATACCACACGTACCAGCTCAAAACGGAAAGGAGCTACAAAGTAGTTATAAGAGGACTGCATCCAAAAACTAACAAAAAAAAACTAAGTGACGAATTAGCAAATATTGGCCACCAAACAAGATCCATAAACAATATTACAAAGTACGACACGAAACAACCACTACCGCTATTCTTATTAGAGCTAGAGCCCAAAAATAACAATAAAGAAATTTATGAAATCAAAAAAATTTTAAACACATTAATCACAGTTGAGCCACCCAGGCACAAAAAGGATAAACCACAATGCATAAGGTGTCAACAATATGGACACACAAAAAACTACTGCAACAGAAATCCGGCGTGTGTCAAATGCGCAGGAAATCACCTAACAGTGAATTGTCCACACACGGGGAAAATAAATGACGTAAAATGTCATAATTGCGGTGGAAATCACCCAGCCAGCTACAAAGGCTGCGTAGTCAGAAAGCAACTACAAAGCAAACTATTCCCGCCTATACGAAACAGGACACACAACAATTTCCACACGCAACAGGACAACACAGAACCTATGTCAACACCAAATACACAGCAAGCAACGAGCAACAACCACACTAACACCAACACCGTTAGAAGCCGAAGCTACGCGCAAGTAGTCAACCGGTCGTCACCTTTAGATAATCAAAGCCAAAACAATAACAGCGACGACTCTACAGAAATCAAAGAAATGATAAAGCAATCCATTAAAAACACGGAAATGATAGCAAAAATGGTAAGCGAACAAAACGCAATCCTTAAACAGCAAACGCAGCAAATCACACTCATGCTGCAACTACTCACAAACACGCTAACCAAAAAAGAAAAACGGACACGCTTAAAATAGCAGCCTGGAACTCTAACGGTCTGCAACAAAGGGCCCTAGAAGCTAAAACATTCCTATACAACAATAATATCTATATACTACTCGTTTCAGAAACACGCCTCACTATAAAAAACTATTTAAAAATTCCGTACTACACCATTTATGATACCGAGCATCCCTCAGGTAAAGCACACGGAGGGACCGCAGTAATAATAAGAAAAGACATTAAACACCATTTACACAGCCAAGTTCGTAAGGAATATATCCAAGCAACCACCGTTCCAGTACAAACTAGCAGCAATCATTTACAGATATCAGCAGTATATGTACCACCGCGACACAAAATTACATCACAAATGTGGGAAGAGTACTTTCAACATTTAGGTGACAAGTATATTGCAGCGGGAGACTATAATTCAAAGCACACACTATGGGGATCAAGAATCACTGCACCTCGAGGTAGAACCTTGGAAAAATACATTAGATACAATAACCTCAACATATTATCCACAGGAAGACCGACATACTGGCCGACAGACCCGAGCAAAATACCTGACCTACTCGACTTTGCAGTTACAAAGGGATTCAATGCTAATAAACTACATATAACACCCAGTCTTGAGCTTAGCTCCGATCATACACCCATAATTATTACATACAGAAACAAACCAATACTTTATAACAATTCAGCGACACTATGCAATAATACCACCAAATGGCAAACGTTTAAAGAAATAATTGAGAACAAAATCAATTGTAACATCCCATTGAAAACACCTGAACACATTGAACAAGCAGTAACAACACTTACAGAAACTATTCAAGAAGCAGCATGGGCAACCACTATACCTGAACCAACCAATAGACAAACAAAAATAATTCCGCCAGACATCCTCGAAACAATTAGAGAAAAAAGAAAAGCGAAAGCAAAATGGCAAAAACATAGATCAAAAGAAAATAAAAAACACCTAAACAAACTTGCAAAAGAAATTAAAAACAAGATAAAAGAACACAATAACAATGAGTTCACAAAATTCATAGTCACTATCGGCGCACGAGAACACCAACTACTCCCTATGGAAAGCCATAAAAAGAATAAAGAAGCCAATAAAACCAGTCCCAGCAATCAGAAAAGCAGATAATACATGGGCAAGAAGCAACGAAGAACAAGCTAAAGAATTTTCCAACCACCTAAGTAACATATTTACACCACATAACATCAATAATAGCAACCACAATGGTCATACCAATGAGGATGCGATAACCAATAGTATCTCAACTGACAAACACTATATCATACCTAAAACAACAGCACAAGAAATTAGAAACGAAATCGAGAAAATAAAAAACAAAAAAGCACCAGGGATCGACCTAATCAATGGAAAAATTTTGAAAAACCTTCCTCCAAAAGCGATACGACTAATGACAATAATTTACAACGCAATATTAAGAATCCAATACTATCCTAAACTATGGAAACTAGCACAGATCATAATGTTACCTAAACCAGGCAAAGATCCACACCAAACAACATCTTATAGACCAATATCACTACTTCCCGTGTTTTCCAAAAATACTAGAAAAAATAATTTACGCCCGCTTAAAACCAATAATAGAGAAGGAAAAATTAATACCAGATCACCAATTTGGATTCAGAAACAAACACTCCACGATAGAGCAAATGCACAGACTTACAAATGAAATAATCATAGCATTAGAAAACAAACAATACTGCACAGCCCTCTTTATGGACATCGAGAAAGCATTCGACAAAATAAACCACGAAAGCCTACTTCAATCAATCAGAAAACAATCCCCGGAACAGATATACCATCTAATTAAATCCTACTTAAGCAGCAGAACCTTCGTAGTAAAAATTAAAGACACATACTCTGAAGCTAAAGACATTAAGGCAGGGGTTCCGCAAGGAAGCGTCTTAGGACCAATTCTACACACACTATACACGGCCAACATACCAACAACTACTAATAGCAAAATACTGACATTCGCGGACGACACGGCGGTGCTGGTCAGGCACACTGACCCTGCAACAGCAGTGTCATCACTACAAGAACATATCACAAAAATAGAAAAGTGGCTTCAAGTTAAACAAATTAAAGCAAACCCCGATAAATGCAACCACATTACATTCACACTGAGAAAACAGATACCTCCAAACATCACGCTGAACGGTACGCACATAATACAAACAAGGCAAGTCAAATACCTAGGACTCCACTTAGATACACGATTCACATGGAAACGGCATATTAAAACTATAATAGACAAAATACAGATAGCAAGGAGACAAATGTATTGGTTAACAGGTCGAAAATCCAAACTAAGCATAGAAAACAAACTAAAAATATACAAAATGATAGTAAAACCAATCTGGACGTACGGAATACCACTTTGGGGAACAGCAGCAAAGAGCCATATAAGCAAAATAGAGACAATCCAAGCTAAAATACTTAGAACAATAGTAAACGCCCCATGGTACGTTAGAAACGAGGACATACGGAAAGACCTTGGAATACCAACGGTCAAGGAAGAAATTAGCAGATTCGCAAGAAGGTACAGTGAAAGAATAGCAACCCACCCGAACCGGCTGGCAGAGGAAACGATCAACACAACCATAGAAAGGAGACTAAAAAAGAAACACCCAACAGATCTCACTAAGGACATAACCTAACAAACACGATGATGGTACCCCGCTGGGGGTAGCCACCCACATGTTATATTATTAAACCGCTATAATATTTTACCAAATGTCCTACTGGACAAATTGTAAAATTTAAATAAATAAATAAAAAAAAACTGTTGAGTAGGTATAAATCGTAGATGACAATTTGTCGCAAGAAAATAAGATAGATATGCACGATAGAGCAAGGCTCTTATAGTTGAATTTAGTATGCCAGTGGACGAAACACTAGAGGATACTTAATAGAGGAAGTGAATGTTCGATAATCCCCAGAACCGACATAGATAGTTGATGTGAGTTATACTCCTCTAGCGTTGTATAATAAGTAAAGTTGACTTTTCGTGCTTAGACTTAGACGTTAGATGTTAGATTTTGACTGACTTGTCGCTCTTATGTTAATACGAAAGAAAGTTCGGTGTGGGTGTGTCCCTTTGCACGAAGAACGCGGATTCGTTGTTCACACTTTTCGTTGGGAAAGGTGAGGGTATCGATCCGCGATGTCGATTGGTTATGACCCAGGCTGATGCTTGAAGGGATGAGTAGGAAGCCTACTACCAACGTGGTTCGTGGGTGATCTTGTTCACGGGTAAAACCAGCCTGTTTTATTAGATAGCTCTTCGGTTTTTCCTAATAGGTGCGTACCCGCTTTCTCCGTATTTGTATGTCCGCCTAATAAACCCAAGGACCTCTCTAAAAACCAGATGTGCATCGAAAATGCTTCTAGGCTTAAGAAATCGTACAGGACAAACGGATTGACTGAAGACACATGTCCATACAATGCAATGACGAGTGAAAAGTTATGGTGGGTCCTTAGATTTATTGAGGGTCGGAGTGACGTTACACAGACCGCTGGCTGTCCGGTCACGAGGGTTGGAGTGCAGATGATTTAGGCGACATAACAGTTTAGTTCACCTTATTTATTCCACTCAATACTCTGAATACAACTGTCTTTTAGATCACTGGCTATCCTATTAAATATAATTGTCACAGACTGAATATTGTTACATGTTGATTCTCAGAATACTGGTGCTAGAGACTTGGTGGTGTTGCTGTCGTAGAGGAAAGTTCGTGGTGGGTGTGTCTCAAGTCTGTTCCTAACTGATCATTGGGTAAAGACGTATGTTTAAGGATGGGCTGGCCGTCATAATGAAGGTTCGCGCGCGGGTGACCTTGCACTTGGGGAAACCCGCGTTTCCGGTCTTCCTGAGATGTACCATAAAATAAAGACATTACGTGCCTAATGGGGTTTTCCCGTGGGGGCTCCTAAAGTACCTTGACTGTACAATAGGCCCACTGTTTATGATGGGTCCGCACTAGGGTAGCGTAGACCCTTGACGGTCGTTCTGTCCGAGAATCGCATCTGGTTCATAAATGGCGTCACGGTAATTTGGTAATTACCGCCTGGTAGGCGGTCACTCCAAATCTCGAACAGTGCGAATATCAAGGGGCAATAAAGGAAAGAATCTGTTTGGTTTTGAACCAAAAGATTCATTTCTGCCCCGAGCTGCGAAGTACGAAAGGTTTAGCGAAGCAAACACAATTAGAGAAACGAGTCGTCTATTCTTGAGGATTCAGTTTTAATCGTTACTTGTTATTAATCGTTGGCAAACGTTAACCATTGTTAATCGTTAATCGTTGTTAATCGTTAATCGTGGTTAATCGTTATTTGTTGTTAATAGTTAAGTGTTTAATAAACGTTATTGTTGAAAATCAAGAGTGTTTCTTGTGGGCACCTTCATCGACGATCACCTCATTTCTATTATTTATTCTGATGGTATAGTTCTTTTCTCCACGCTATATTACCTGGTACGGCCCGTCGTAGGGTGGTTGTAAAGGGCCTCCGATCGCATCATGGCGTAAAAACACGTAGAGCGAAGTTTCTAGATCATGGAAAACGAAGGTTTCCTTCGCGCCGTGTCGCGGTAACCGATTGAGGCCTGATTTTTCCTCTACGCTCTTTCAACCGGTTCGCATATTCCGAGTTGGCCTGTTGATTCGCTGGTAAGAAGAATTCTGCCGGAAATCTCGGGCTCAGTTCGAGAGCATAGTCGTGGCCCCTGCCTTTGTTCAAATTACAGATACCTTGGCAATTATTGTTGTTGTTGACGATTATACTCTGGCTCCTGACTGGCGACAAGCCTTTTTGGATCACGTATTCCTTAATGGGTTTGCTCACAGGATTGTCCAAATACGGCTTCAACAGAAAGGCGTCTTTCTTCAAGGTTGGACGCGGTGGCGGAGGCGCGGTGGACGTCGGTGGTGTTGACACGGTGCTCGATACGGGCTCCGTCCTCGACGGAGAGGCGACGACCAAACAGAGCGGCGTTTCCTCAGGATGTACTTCATGGCAGGAGTTCGTCCTGATCGGGTCTTCGGCTTCCGGGCAGAGGTTTTTGGCGATGGCAGAGTTTCGTAACAGCAGAAAAGCGTGCAGTGCTGTCCCTTGAACGGCGGGGACAATTCCTCTGTGGTGCTCGGGAGCCGAGGTGATATCCGAGGAATATTCTCGTGGCGAAGAACAGTACAGCCTAGTGTCCGAGTCGGAGTAGCAAGATCCTCTTAAGGTTTCCTGGTAGCATGAAGCGACCGCTGTTACAACGTGGCCGTCCATGCAACAGGCGAGATTGCAGGAAACGACGGGATTGTTTTCGAAAGATACATCGACCACGGCTAGATGCTGGTAGTACGGAAGATGATGCGAAGAGGAGGAACCAGCGTCGCAACAGTGAAGAGGCGGAGTCGGTCGCTCGTACTCGATTTCAATCCGATCCTGCGATAAGCTCGAAACGTATTTTGACGTCCTCAGATCTACCGGTAAGTCACCGGAAGCGGCATCCTGGATAGGGTTGAGCCGTTGTCTAGAGTATCCACGGAAGACGATATCGCCTCGCAGTTCCGTCTCCTGCCGAGCCGCTTCTGCACCTGATGACGGTTTATGCTTAAATTCCTGGCGGTAGCACGTTGTTTTGCCCGGAGTTGGTTTATTATTACATTATGTATATCCTAACGATATTAGTACTCCGAGGCAAAACAACAGCGTGACTCTAATTGTCCTCTAGCTCATGTGCCGCCAAATATCAAATGAATGTTTTAATGGAGCCTTCCGGATGCATGAAGGTGTTGCCGGAGGTGTCTAGTCGCCAGTAAAGTTCCCATCCTTAATTCGAGGTTCGGATCCATATAACAGCGTGTGATGGCGTTGCTCGTGTCACAGGTGAAATTCGGCCAACTATGCGATAAGATAGCAAATTCCAAACGCCTTATCCTGAGTGACCACCGGGGTAGCATCCGGTCAATTTACCAGTTCCCAGCCACTCTACCCGTTCTCAGAAATATATGATGAGTACGATCAAAGTTTTTCCCACTCCAACGAATAAAGTGTTGAAGTGGTTACCACTTCTAAGAAAACTCTACATCTGGTCTTTTTTAGTTTTCTCAAGCACTGAAGCCATCGACAGCGCGTAGACAAAAGACTGCGACGAAGTCAGGCCATAAACAGTAGACAGGCGACGTTGGCTTCGGGGTTTTCAGTTATTAGGTAACACAGCTAGCGTGCGGATCTGGACCAGCTCAAATTGTATTCTTATTTATTACACTTCTATTTAAATATATTTTCTACCTTACAATTTATCCACGTGTTTTCTCTGTTTACACACCGAATAACCTCAACATAAAGAATATAAATACTCCTCCCAAAATCATCCAAGTCAGTCTGAATAAGTACGAACCAGTGTGCATATTAAAAAGTCTATCATTGCGAACCGCGAATAAAGAGTTACCATTTCATTATTGTATAAAAAATTGAGTGGAAATAAAGAACTCGATCTCCTGTTTGGAGATCGACATTTTTTTATATCTTTTGTTGAATTTTTTACGTTACACTCGCATATGCGACAGGATCCGGCTCACAATGTGGAAGCGTGTGTCTTGCCATCAAGTAATTGGTACACGCTGATACCTTTTCGGCAACTATAAGACATTCTCCGATGGTTTTCATCCTGAAGGTGTTGCAGCTCCAAATTTTATGTGGTCTACGGCAAATCGGACAGAATGACTAAGATTTCGACGTGATAATGTCTCGTGTTTGACGTGTCGTTCTTGTAGGTTCTATGACCTGACAGCGATCGTTTAAAAACTTCAGGAGTTACTTGAACGCAGGGAATGGTGTGGATTGTGTTTTGTCCTTCCATATTATCGGTTTCACGATCTGACTTAGATGGGAATAAATACAGTAGCAAGGATTCTGCGGTCGGCTGTCCGAGAGCTTGCAAAGCCTTGTAGTGGGACTCTATCTTTGTTGTATAGGACTGTAAGTCTTGATGTGATGTCCGTGATAAGGGGGCCCTGTCAATCATCTCTTTCAAATGTTTCTCGACGATTTTAACCGGTTTATTGTATCGTCATTCCAATATGTCCCAAGCGGCCGAGTAATTTACTGCTGTGTTGCTTAAAGGGATATTGTAGTCTGGAGGCATGAATTTCGGGCGGTTTTCGAAGCTCTGTACAAATGAAACAAAAAATATTTTTACTATTCATTTTTTATCATTTGTTTATTGATATTTTAAGATTACATAAAAAATTAACCGAATTCACAAAGTTATGTCGCAACCCTTCTGGTCATCTCAAACAAAAAAACCTTGAAAACCTTGAAATGTCAAAACAACATTTTTTCACAAAATGGCGGCAGTTTGAAGGAAAGTTGCTTGTTTCGCATGTTTTTTTAACAATTCCGAATGTTTAAAAAATAGTAAAATTAAAAATTTTGATCTGAGCGTGGTTCAGGCGATAGAGAAATGTATAGAGAATATTCACATCAAATTTCAAATAAATCGGTTCATTAGAACTTGAAATATCGTGCACGCCAACTCGAAAAAAGTAATATCGAAAAAAACGCTTTTAGAGTTTTGAGACAAGTGTTACGTCGCGTAACACTCTACCTAGACCAGGCCACACATCGCGGGCAAGATGGCAGCCAGATGTCTTCGGATACTTACTGCGTACCCTCAATAGTCTCAAGTACCCTCCATAAATCTCAGGAATTTTCTAGTCGAGGTCCTTCAAACCGAACAAACATCTGTTTTCCGAATCATTTCTAAAGACCATTGTCTACTACGGCTTGATAAGGGAAAGTTAGTTTTTCTAACGTACGATGCAACTTTCCTCTTACTAACCACTTTCTATCGACGGCGGCTAAGACCCTTCCTAGTCCACCAATCTTCGTTTAACCAATTAACAACGAAGCCTATTTCCCTCACTCTCTTAGCCAAAATCGTCACCAACAAATCCGATGGTCCCGTGTGCTAGAAACACCCATCTTCAGCTTTCCTCCGCCACAGCATCGTCTCCGAACATCACTGATTCTCTATCCTTCGAACAGTCAACATCTTTCGACCGGGTTTACACCCAAAGAACAGTCACTCACTCATCTTATACATACGCACTAGCGCAACTATCTTCTTTACAAGTTTTGTTAGAATAAACGGTGATTTATAACTTACTATACAGTGTTACATTCATTTTGTGTTACACCGAAGTTGTTGGATTGCGAAAGTATATAATAACCTGTTAGTAGCAGCGTTATCTTCAATTTAACTACCCTTATTATCCCAAAAGAAATAAGGGATCGAAAGATTCGCGGCGTCGATTAGTAAATCGTAACGGGAATTTACGACTCCCGTTGGCGCGATTCTTCGAGATCGTGTCTCCCCGCGAACCTGCGAAAACAACAAGTTTCCGGCAATTTTACTCATAGAATGGTACAGCATACTTACATATTTTTAATTGGCGATTCCTGCTCCATACAAGAAACCTTCCTCTACTTCAAAATGCTCATTCTTCGAAGTTCTTTTATGAAGACGAGCATTCTAAAATACAATAGCCGTAATTCTTATTAATTAAAACTTCTTCATCTTGCGAACTTTTCAATTTTGCTGCAGATGCACTAGTGAAACTGGTTTCTTCTTCTACGGTAAATTGATTACCGGAAAATCTTCTCTTCTTTGGTCTGCATGCTCGTTTAGAACTGAATTTTGAATGTTTTTTATCCATTTTGCTTTAAAATCTCAATATATATGTCGGATTTGCATTAGAATTAGGGTTAGGGGAGTGAAACGAATCTTCATTTGGATTATACATTGTCGTTATGCAATAGAGAAGACATTGACTAGTGCAAATACGATTCTTACAGAATTTGACAAGGAACCGTGGTAATTAGATACTCGAGAAGCTAATGACAATGATCCTAGGTTCAATAACGAATCTGCGGTCAACGGGATGATAGATGAACGTGCTCACAAAATCTAAGTCTGACTCGTTGTTGGTAAAGCGTGAAATAATCACTGACACGAGATCATCGGATTCGTCGAGGATAGCCTTCGTTCAGAAAGTAAGGGAAATTGGCGTTGCTGCTAATTGGTCAATCTTCATATCGGTGGTTAGAAAAAGATGCTAGCCGCCCTCGAGGGAAAGTTGCTACTGGGAGACGTCGTTCGTTGAAAAAATAAAGTTCTCCTATCTTCCCGTAGTTGGGACAAAGACTGTTTGTCTGTTTGAAGGACTTTAGATAACTAAATGTTAATATTTATAACGGCCCTCAGGGTAGCTGAACATGCACTGTGGAGATGCGTCAGCATCTAGTAACAATCATACCCAATGAATAGGGTCTGTGTGTGGTGAGCCACGAGACAGAAACCGTTGGAATGTTTACTGTTGCGTACCGCTACAATTATTTCTATTAAGGAGAACTATAGTATTACTCCATCCCTATGTTAGGTAGAAACGTTCATGCTGTGACCGCGGCTACGTTCAGCGACTCGTTGTCGCCTCGAGACCAAGCTCACTATCACAAATCTCGGACAATTATAGCCGAGTTAAATTATACAGACTAAAATATTGGGGGTTTTCCGAAGAATTCCAAGGGGAAGGCCCCGGTGTCCTTTCATCTCCGACATATATATTTACGAATGTGGGCGAAAATATGCCATATAATGTTTTCCTTTATATAATTGTGCCAGCATTGTTAAAAACAAATGCTACTATTAACGCAACCCAGCTTGGAAATTGAGGCCGAGCGGCAGAATATTTTTGCGTGTAACTCGAAAACTAAGCTCGATCACCCATCGTATCGTGCAGGAAAAAGTTGGTCAAAATGTTGAGCTTTCACAATATATTTCGAAATCATCGATATCGAAGAGATCAGCATCACGCATGGACAGGTTGACCACATCAAGTAACTGCACGAGTCAGGTGGTTCTCGTGTGCAATAATAACGCAAAAGAATTTCACGCCTTTGCGATATACTTACAATCCGTGAATCAGTTTTGCCTCGAAAAAACAATACTTGTGGTCTTAAAATAAGAAGAGTGAGAGCATGCAGATTTTTGTTACAAAATCTCTGTGATTTAAATTTCAGAAAGGTTTGTGTGACGTGTGATTGAATTCGAAGTGAGCTAAACTAAACTAAGATAAGAGGAAGTTGAGATAATATAAAGTCTTGCTCGGAAAATAACAAAGGACTTTAAATATTAGTAGACTGAGGGCGAAGAAGTCAATGTTAATAATACAATATATTATTTTTTAATTTTTATAGCATCTACCCTGTTTTTGATATCTCGTTTATCTTTACATTTTACACTTGGTATATTTTCGATTCCCCAAAGAAATCGTAATCGTCCTTTCGCAGTTTTACTTAAATGATACGTATTCAGGGTCGTGACAAATACGCTTTCTCTTTAGAAAAAAACTCCTACATATTCATAATGTTCTACTTTTCTTTAGATTATTTAACATTGTTCCACCAATTCGAATCTTTCAAAACTTTCGTGTATAATAATTCGATGACAGAGCATTGTTCCTGACTTTTTCGGTCTCAAAAGTCTGTTCGCAGAAGCCATTCCCAAAAAATAAATTATTTCCTTTTTACACTTAATAGTTGATTTACAGTTCTGTAAGAAATATTTCAAGTAAAGTCTGTATCTTTCTTACGCTTTTCTTCTTTTTTTTTATCTAAATATCTTAAATAATAAGTGAGAAAATGAGTGATAAAGTTTAGGGTTTGTACCCCATATTACACTTAAACGGAGAGGCAGAAATCGGAAATTTTACGAAATGGCCTTTCAGACAAAGAACATTGTTTAGCAAAGAACTAAAATAAAAATTAGCTGCTACCCCATGCTTACACTGCTTGACCTTTCATTTTTGCGTGTTTGAATGTAGTAATTATCCTGATTTTTTGGTATTTATTGCATAGGACGACACGATATTACAAGTTTCTCAAGAGGAGACGATAATCCTTTATCGTTTAACGAATTGCAGTGAGTACTGTCTATTAACAAGAAATTGTCAATAAAAGCGGTCTCAACTTTAGGACCTATTAACTAAACATTAAATATTATATAAGGCACATTCTAACACTGATACATCTTCTTCTTAAAGAACATCTTGAGAAGTTTCTAGAAGAACTGGATAACGTATATATCATTGCATAATCAATTAAATTCTTTTGCAAAAATGTTGAAATAGTAATAGATCAAATAAGACAAATAAAAAATAAAGAAATAGATACAGTTCATGCACCATTATTATAGTCTTTTCGTTATATAGCCAACCATCGGCTAGATACAATTTATTAAGAAGTTTTTTATTTTTATCTTTCATCTAATATGGCCACTATACCTTATAATAATATAAAAATCAAACGTTATCTTGTTATTATGTCATCAAAAACGATGGAAAACAATGGGAAAATAAGTTTTCCTAATCCTTCAGAATCTAATAAAATTATTTTTCTTTCTTTCGATTTCGTTGATGTAACGAAAAGTATACGTAAGAAATAACTGGGTAAATATAACAAATTTAGATTTACTACGGTTTATGTGCGGATTACGTACGATTTCGTGATTTATGTTCGGATCTTGAAAAACATTCAATTGCCAGGAAAGTTTATAAATTAAGCTATAATTATTCTGGCCTAATAATTCTGACCGAGGAAAGAACCTCGTCAACAATATTTTTCATCGATATACAATTGTAGCAATTGGAAGATTTCAATTATTTTTATACTGCTGATTTTCTAGAAATGTTTCGCATTGTGGATATTGCAGGTAGCGTGAAAGCTAACAAAGAAAGAAATAAAGTTTGTAAACCGATTTTGAATTACTTTAGATGTGGATTTCTAATAACCATAGATAACTCGATAATAAGATCACATCGCGTATATGTATATTTATATAAACTTCTTTTTTCGTTCAGTATGCTAAATCTGTCTCTGCTATACTCGTTACGTACAACAATATATCCTGTTGAATTCTAGTCTTCTCTCCTCTATCTGATCCTCTATCTTCTATTTAGATAGGAAAGCAAGAAATTGCTTTTAAAACATTGTTGTGAAAACACGTAAAAGTACCTTTCTTGTATATTATTGACAGTGAGCAAAATATGTAAATACACATCGAACACGTATAATACGCCTTTGTATACACTGTTTCCCAGGGTCATAGTTTGGTCCTGTCGAGGTTAAAGAATTGTTACGTATAGAGTATCTTCTTCGATATAGCTATAAGCATTATAGCGGTTTATGCCATGTATTATACTTACGTATACGTCTAGCAGTTCCACAATTTTCAGTGGCGATTGCAGATATAGCCTCCATTTTTTGCCAGATATTTCTAGCATTACTTATGCCTCAGAGAAGAACAATCATTAAATTAAATATTTTCTTCTTTACACTGATTCCAGGACAGCATATACATATATCCATAGAATCGAACTATCTTCGTTGGTCGTGGATTTTTCCAGATTTTCAAATTATTCATGGCAGCGTAAAAATAACTTTGTTTAAAAGACTATTACATTGTATGCTATCACATAAAGCTTTTGATTTCTATTGAATAATTCTTCTATTCGTTATATGTATATTTACATATATTCCATATGTTATTATATTTATATATTATATACATAATTTAGTTATTGTTATATACATAATATATACACTTACTATACTGTATATTATACACATATTATATATACATATATTCTATACTTTATATATATTAATTCAGGTTTTTATTTACATTGAATTTGACAATCACTAAATAAACTATAATAAAAGATCATGATCAGCAATTAAGATCGTATTCACAATGTAAAATATTGTACAATTATTACATAGTTTGAATATATTTTGCATTTACATATTTTATGCACTTTGATATATAATATTTATATAAGAATCAGCAGCGCAATAGTGACAATTTTCAAAATGTAAAATCGTTAATGTATTGTAGTGAAATTGAAATATAATCGGCGCAGAGACATTTGCGCAGCGTACAGGATTCGCTTATAGTCCAGAAGCGTAGCCAATGAACAAGCAGTACGAATCTGTCTTTATTAGGAACGGTATTGTTCGACAGTCTTTCAGAATCAAGACATGGTAGTGTGAACATGCTAGGGAATAGTTACCTGTTTGAACGTTACAATTTTCGTGTTTAGCAAGTTTTTGAGCAATTGCTAAGAAGTGCTAGTTGTTAGATAAAATATAAAATCTGGTTATTCGAAAGCTGACTTGCAATTTTCTATAAAAAGGATTTGTGCAGAGTAAATATTTTATACTTGCAAATTTTAAGAATTACAAACTTCCTGTGAATTATTTTAATCTAATAACTTTGTTCTGTCACTAGAATGGGTCATACGGCAACCAGATAGATTATTCCACATGTGGAAGTAAGTCGTAAAAACCAGTACAGTTTTCTTATTTATTTTTCTTTTTTCTTATTTTTATTATATCTTTCGTCTCTAATGTACTACTTGCATTTACATGTTTATATTCATGTAAGTGTGATGTTATCTGTATTTATGTCTTAGTTTTAATTAAATATATTGATTATAGCTTTTTATATAAAAGTTATATCGTTCTTCCCATTTTATTTTCTTCCGCTAAAAAATGCTTTCATCAAAGATGATGCTTATTGAGAACCAAAAATAAAGTCGGTCATCGATAATGGTTACTAAGAACAGAACTTAACGTATAAGTATTTCTCTAATTGAATATTATGTTCTTATAAAATAATTGTTTTTGTTAATATTAATTATTCTTCGAATCTCGTAGTGTATTTATCTGATAGATAGTAATTTTTTACGAAATTTGTTTAACAATCCTCCCCTGATCCACTTCGTGATACACAAAGAAGCTTCTTCCAGTAACACAATTCTTCATAAATTCTTTTCCATGCTGTTATGGTAAGTTTTTTTCCTACTTTTTTTTTATTATCAACTGTTACTGCATTATTTGTTATAATGTCCGCATTTTAATCGCAAAATGCGTTGTTTCATTTTTAAAAAGTGATACACTATATTCATTCGTTATCTTTCCTACTTATTAATCAAAAATTATGAATGAAAAAGTGCAAATCTCAGTTCTCAGATTCTCTTGCAAGTCATTACAATTAGATATGGACATGATTTAAATAATATACCGAGTTTGATATCTACAAAATCGTCTAAAACTTTCAATTTTTATATGTATTTTATATGTAACTATTTACTATATATAGAAATTTATTATACATAGAAACCTAACCTCAATATTTAAACAATGGCGAAACGATAAGCGGTAGAATATCTCACGTGAGATTGATGTTATCAGAAAAAGTTTTAACAAAAATTGTTTAGTTCGAATGAAGACATCACATACGGTGCAAATTACTTTTTTGTAGATCCAGTAGTAGGGTTCCATTTCAACTTCATTTTTGCAAATGGAGCCATATTTTTTTTTTTAATACATTCATCGATCTATCTTTGTACTCCTTATGAAAAAATTAAAAAGATCTGTTAGTTCACTAGATATCTTAACTTGAATTCGTCCTATGAAAGCCAGGTAAGGAAGCGAAACGGTTCTCTTGTGTTTACGTTGTCCTTGTCTTTCGTTTGTTTCAGCGAAAACACAATACCACTTCCTGTCCTATGCTTATCTTTCATTCGAGACATTAAACGTAAGATATAATCTAAACTAACGGTTTTTCGACATAAATAGGTCAATACCTTTTTATATGATATGAAACGTTACGATATCGGTCACATCACTATTGTTTACAAAGCACGAGTTTCGACTGATTGGTAGGTTAAAAAAAAGGGCAATAACAAGAAAGAACCGATTCGGAAGGACGAACCTTTCGTTTGCCTCCGAATCTCTCATCAAACAGGTCATATTGTAGGATGTCAACATACTTTCCGCGGTGAACGTATGTAATATTGTTTATGAATATTGTTTTGATATAGTTATTAACTATACCTATTGTTATGTATATTTATATTGTACTATAAGAATGTGGCCTAAAATCCGCCTGTTTATATCCCTCCCCACTTTAATATGTAATAATGTAAATAATTATGTAATTAGATACTTGTAGACATGAACGCATAAAAGATATATCGATGCTAACATTATTTCGTTCAACGGAATCATCGAACAACACAAACAATTCTTTTTCACATTATTTTCCGAGATCGGAAGGCGCAGTTCCGCTTTTAACGGAACTTCGATGGTTGACTGACCCATATCGTTATTTTCCATTTATAATTTGTACAAAATGAAATTGCATAATCACCGCGACGTATGTATTATCGTCTGCTTATACGTTAACCCGTACAACCCGTGCCCACGTCTGCACGCTGCTTGAACGGACACCACATCAAAATTAGCTTCGCGCTTAATGTTTTAAATGCCATTGTATCACCGTTAGCGATATGATTCACGTATTTCACTCAATGTAATTTTTTTGAAAGCAAAAACATATCATTCACGGCGTCTGCCCTCAATTTTTCTGCACTTTTCACCCGTGATTGACAGAACATTCATAAGTAATTGTTTCCTTCCATTTTTTATGTCCCTTTCAAGAGTTGCATTATTATGTGCTGGTCGAATAGATTTTCCAGCTTTAAACTATTCAGAAATGACTCCATAAGCTACTAATAAAGAAGGAGCTTCAACAATTTTGTTCCCTTGGAAGTCACACATGTATCGCTGCAAAGTAGTTATTTTCAATTGCGTATTACTTATGTGTAATTGAATATGACAACTTGCAGCTCAGTGAAAATATAACTTTTCTCATTAATGAAAAGTGTGCAAAATTCAATCTCCAAATATTTACATTAGCAAACGCACTTTAGCGCATGAAATGGTGTTTGAATTGTTCTTGATTGTTACAATTTTTGCACCTTGCACAGCAACTGACAGCAACTCAGTTCTATTCCTTCTATTCATTCTCTATTTACGAGTTACATTAGTATGTGCTGGTCGAATAGATTTTCCAATTTTAAACTATTCAGAAATGACTCCATAAGTTACCAATAAAGAAGGAACTACGACAATTTTGTTCCCTTGGAAGTCAATTGCGTGTTATTTATGTGTAATTGAATATGAGGACTTGAAGCTTTGTGGAAATTTAACTTTTCTCATTATTGAAAGGTCGGCAAAGTGCAATCCCCAAATATTATATTGTGTTAGGCGCTCTTTAGCGAATGAGACAGTGTTTTATTTATTCTCGATTGCTACAATTTTTTCACCTTGCACAGCAACTGACAGCAACTCAGTTCTATTCTTTCCATTTGTTCTCTTTCAGGAGTTGCATTATTATGTGCTGGTCGAATAGATTTTCCAATTATAAGCTATTCAGAAATGACTCTATAAGCTACTAATAAAGATGGAACTTCGACAACTTTGTTCCCTTGGAAGTCACACGTGTATCGCTGCAAAGTTTATATTTTCAATTGCGTATTATTTATGTGTAATTGAATATGATAACTTGAAGCTTTGTGGAAATATAACTTTTCTCATTATTGAAAGGTGTGCAAAGTTAAATCCCCAAATATTATTTTAATACATGCGCTCCTTAGCGCAAGATACGGTGTTTTATTTATTGTTGATTGCTACAATTTTTGCACCATGCACAGCAACTGGCAGCAACTCAGTTCTATTCCTTCCATTTGTTCTCTTTCAGGGGTTGCACTATTATGTGCTGGTCGAATAGATTTTCCAATTTTAAACTACTCAGAAATGACACCATAAGCTACTGATAAAGTAGGAGCTTGGACAATTTTGTTACCTTGGAAGGCACACGTGTATCGCTGCAAAGTTTGTATTTTCAATTTCTTATTACTTATGTGTAATTGAATATGACAACTTGCAGCTCAGTGAAAATATAACTTTTCTCATTATTGAAAAGTGTGCAAAATTCAATCCCTAAATATTTACATTAGCAAACGCACTTTAGCGCATGAAATGGTGTTTGAATTGTTCTTGATTGTTACAATTTTTGCACCTTGCACAGCAACTGACATCAACTCAGTTCTATTCCTTCTATTCATTCTCTATTTACGAGTTACATTAGTATGTGCTGGTCGAATAGATTTTCCAATTTTAATCTACTCAGAAATGACTCCATAAGCTACTAATAAAGGAGGAACTTCGGCAATTTTGTTCCCTTGGAAGTAGCACGTGTACAGCTGTAAGGTTGCTATTTTCAATTGCGTATTATTTCTGTGTAATTGAATATGAGAACTTGAAGCTTTGTGGAAATATATCTTTTCTCATTATTGAAAGGTGTGCAAAGTTAAATCCCCAAATATTATTTTAATACATGCGCTCCTTAGCATAAGATACGGTTTTTTATTTACTCTTGATTGCTACAATTTTTTGCACCATGCACAGCAACTGACAGCAACTCAGTTCTATTCCTTCTATTCATTCTCTATTTACGAGTTACATTAGTATGTGCTGGTCGAATAGATTTTCCAATTTTAATCTACTCAGAAATGACTCCATAAGCTACTAATAAAGAAGGAACTTCGGCAATTTTGTCCCCTTGGAAGTCACGCGTGTATCGCTGCAAAGTCGTTATTTTCAATTGCGTATTACTTATGTGTAATTGAATATGACAACATGCAGCTCAGTGAAAATATAACTTTTCTCATTAATGAAAAGTGTGCAAAATTCAATCCCTAAATATTTACATCAGCAAACGCACTTTAGCGCATAAAACGGTGTTTTATTTATTCTTGATTGCTACAATTTCTGCACCTTGCACAGCAACTGACAGCAACTCAGTTCTATTCCATCTATTCATTCTCTATTTAGGAGTTGCATTATTATGTGCTGGTCGAATAGATTTTCCAATTTTAAACTATTCAGAAATGACTCCATAAGTTACCAATAAAGAAAGAACTACGACAATTTTGTTCCCTTGGAAGCCACACATGTATCGCTGCAAAGTCGTTATTTTCAATTGCGTATTACTTATGTGTAATTGAATATGACAACATGCAGCTCAGTGAAAATATAACTTTTCTCATTAATGAAAAGTGTGCAAAATTCAATCCCTAAATATTTACATCAGCAAACGCACTTTAGCGCATAAAACGGTGTTTTATTTATTCTTGATTGCTACAATTTCTGCACCTTGCACAGCAACTGACAGCAACTCAGTTCTATTCCTTCTATTCATTCTCTATTTACGAGTTACATTAGTATGTGCTGGTCGAATAGATTTTCCAATTTTAATCTACTCAGAAATGACTCCATAAGCTACTAATAAAGGAGGAACTTCGGCAATTTTGTTCCCTTGGAAGTAGCACGTGTACAGCTGTAAGGTTGCTATTTTCAATTGCGTATTATTTCTGTGTAATTGAATATGAGAACTTGAAGCTTTGTGGAAATATATCTTTTCTCATTATTGAAAGGTGTGCAAAGTTAAATCCCCAAATATTATTTTAATACATGCGCTCCTTAGCATAAGATACGGTTTTTATTTACTCTTGATTGCTACAATTTTTGCACCATGCACAGCAACTGACAGCAACTCAGTTCTATTCCTTCTATTCATTCTCTATTTACGAGTTACATTAGTATGTGCTGGTCGAATAGATTTTCCAATTTTAATCTACTCAGAAATGACTCCATAAGCTACTAATAAAGAAGGAACTTCGGCAATTTTGTCCCCTTGGAAGTCACGCGTGTATCGCTGCAAAGTCGTTATTTTCAATTGCGTATTACTTATGTGTAATTGAATATGACAACATGCAGCTCAGTGAAAATATAACTTTTCTCATTAATGAAAAGTGTGCAAAATTCAATCCCTAAATATTTACATCAGCAAACGCACTTTAGCGCATAAAACGGTGTTTTATTTATTCTTGATTGCTACAATTTCTGCACCTTGCACAGCAACTGACAGCAACTCAGTTCTATTCCATCTATTCATTCTCTATTTAGGAGTTGCATTATTATGTGCTGGTCGAATAGATTTTCCAATTTTAAACTATTCAGAAATGACTCCATAAGTTACCAATAAAGAAAGAACTACGACAATTTTGTTCCCTTGGAAGTCACACATGTATCGCTGCAAAGTCGTTATTTTCAATTGCGTATTACTTATGTGTAATTGAATATGACAACATGCAGCTCAGTGAAAATATAACTTTTCTCATTAATGAAAAGTGTGCAAAATTCAATCCCTAAATATTTACATCAGCAAACGCACTTTAGCGCATAAAACGGTGTTTTATTTATTCTTGATTGCTACAATTTCTGCACCTTGCACAGCAACTGACAGCAACTCAGTTCTATTCCATCTATTCATTCTCTATTTAGGAGTTGCATTATTATGTGCTAGTGGAAAGGATTTTGGAGGTTTGAACTATTCAGAAATGACTCCATAAGCTACTAATACAGAATGAACATCAGCAATTTTAATCCCTTGGAAGTATCATGTGTATCACTGCAAAGTTTGTATTGTCAATTCGGTATTATTTATGTGTAATTGAATATGAGAACCTGAAGCTTTGTGGAAATATAACTTTTCTCATTTTTGAAAAGTGTGCAAAATAAAATCCCCAAATATTAATATTTCACAAGCGCTCTTTAGCGCATGAAACGGTGTTTCATTTGTTCTTGATTGCTACAATTTTTGCATCTTGCACAGCAACTGACAGCAACTCAGTTCTATTCTTTCTATTCATTCTCTATTTAAGAGTTGCATTATTATGTGCTGGTGGAATAGATTTTGCAGGTTTAAACTATTCAGAAATGACTCCATAAGCTACTATTAAAGAGGGGAACTTCGGCAATTTTTTTTCCCTTGGAAATCACAGGTGTTTCGCTGCAAAGTAGTTATTTTCAATTGCCTATTACTTATGTGTAAGTGAATATGACAACATGCAGCTTAGTGAAAATATAACTTTTCTCATCATTGAAATGTATGCAAAATTCAATCCCCAAATATTTACATTAGCAAACGCTCTTTAGCGCATAAAACGCTGTTTTATTTGTTCTTGATTGCTACAATATTTGCATCTTGCACAGCAACTGACAGCAACTCAGTTCTATTCTTTCCATTTGTTCTCTTTCAGGAGTTGCATTATTATGTGCTGGTCGAATAGATTTTCCAATTTTAAACTATGCAAAAATGACTCCATAAGCTACTAATAAAGAAGGAACTACGACAATTTTGTTCCCCTGGAAGTCGCACATATATCGCTGCAATGTTTGCATTGTCAATTGCGTGTTATTTATGTGTAATTGAATATGAGAACTTGAAGCTTTGTGGAAATATAAATCTTCTTATTATTGAAAAGTGTGCAAAATTCTATCCCCAAATATTACTTTTGGATGCGCGCTCTTTAGCGCATAAAACGGTGTTTTATTTGTTCTTGATTGCTACAATTTTTGCATCTTGCACAGCAACTGACAGCAACTCAGTTCTATTCTTTCCATTTGTTCTCTTTCAGGAGTTGCATTATTATGTGCTGGTCGAATAGATTTTCCAATTATAAGCTATTCAGAAATGACTCCATAAGCTACTATTAAAGAGGGGAACTTCGGCAATTTTGTTCCCTTGTAAGGCACACGTGTATCGCTGCAATGCTTGTATTTTCAATTCCGTATTATTTACGTGTTATTGAACATGAGAAACCGAAGCTGTGTGCAAATATAACTTTTCTTATTATTGAAAAGTGTGCAAAATTCAATCCCCAAATATTTACATCAGCAAACGCACTTTAGCACATAAAACGGTGTTTTATTTATTCTTAATTGCTACAATATTTGCACCATGCACAGCAACTGGCAGCAATTCAGTTCTATTCTTTCCATTTGTTCTCTTTCAGGGGTTGCACTATTATGTGCTGGTCGAATAGATTTTCCAATTTTAAACTACTCAGAAATGACACCATAAGCTACTGATAAAGTAGGAGCTTGGACAATTTTGTTACCTTGGAAGGCACACGTGTATCGCTGCAAAGTTTGTATTTTCAATTTCTTATTACTTATGTGTAATTGAATATGACAACTTGCAGCTCAGTGAAAATATAACTTTTCTCATTATTGAAAAGTGTGCAAAATTCAATCCCCAAATATTTACATTAGCAAACGCACTTTAGCGCATGAAATGGTGTTTGAATTGTTCTTGATTGCTATAATTTTTGCATCTTGCACAGCAACTGACAGCAACTCAGTTCTATTCTTTCCATTTGTTCTCTTTCAGGAGTTGCATTATTATGTGCTGGTCGAATAGATTTTCCAATTATAAGCTATTCAGAAATGACTCTATAAGCTACTAATAAGGATGGAACTTCGACAACCTTTGTTCCTTGGAAGTCACACGTGTATCGCTGCAAAGTTTATATTTTCAATTGCGTATTATTTATGTGTAATTGAATATGATAACTTGAAGCTTTGTGGAAATATAACTTTTCTCATTATTGAAAGGTGTGCAAAGTTAAATCCCCAAATATTATTTTAATACATGCGCTCCTTAGCGCAAGATACGGTGTTTTATTTATTGTTGATTGCTACAATTTTTGCACCATGCACAGCAACTGGCAGCAACTCAGTTCTATTCCTTCCATTTGTTCTCTTTCAGGGGTTGCACTATTATGTGCTGGTCGAATAGATTTTCCAATTTTAAACTACTCAGAAATGACACCATAAGCTACTGATAAAGTAGGAGCTTGGACAATTTTGTTACCTTGGAAGGCACACGTGTATCGCTGCAAAGTTTGTATTTTCAATTTCTTATTACTTATGTGTAATTGAATATGACAACTTGCAGCTCAGTGAAAATATAACTTTTCTCATTATTGAAAAGTGTGCAAAATTCAATCCCCAAATATTTACATTAGCAAACGCACTTTAGCGCATGAAATGGTGTTTGAATTGTTCTTGATTGTTACAATTTTTGCACCTTGCACAGCAACTGACATCAACTCAGTTCTATTCCTTCTATTCATTCTCTATTTACGAGTTACATTAGTATGTGCTGGTCGAATAGATTTTCCAATTTTAATCTACTCAGAAATGACTCCATAAGCTACTAATAAAGGAGGAACTTCGGCAATTTTGTTCCCTTGGAAGTAGCACGTGTACAGCTGTAAGGTTGCTATTTTCAATTGCGTATTATTTCTGTGTAATTGAATATGAGAACTTGAAGCTTTGTGGAAATATATCTTTTCTCATTATTGAAAGGTGTGCAAAGTTAAATCCCCAAATATTATTTTAATACATGCGCTCCTTAGCATAAGATACGGTTTTTATTTACTCTTGATTGCTACAATTTTTGCACCATGCACAGCAACTGACAGCAACTCAGTTCTATTCCTTCTATTCATTCTCTATTTACGAGTTACATTAGTATGTGCTGGTCGAATAGATTTTCCAATTTTAATCTACTCAGAAATGACTCCATAAGCTACTAATAAAGAAGGAACTTCGGCAATTTTGTCCCCTTGGAAGTCACGCGTGTATCGCTGCAAAGTCGTTATTTTCAATTGCGTATTACTTATGTGTAATTGAATATGACAACATGCAGCTCAGTGAAAATATAACTTTTCTCATTAATGAAAAGTGTGCAAAATTCAATCCCTAAATATTTACATCAGCAAACGCACTTTAGCGCATAAAACGGTGTTTTATTTATTCTTGATTGCTACAATTTCTGCACCTTGCACAGCAACTGACAGCAACTCAGTTCTATTCCATCTATTCATTCTCTATTTAGGAGTTGCATTATTATGTGCTGGTCGAATAGATTTTCCAATTTTAAACTATTCAGAAATGACTCCATAAGTTACCAATAAAGAAGGAACTACGACAATTTTGTTCCCTTGGAAGTCACACATGTATCGCTGCAAAGTCGTTATTTTCAATTGCGTATTACTTATGTGTAATTGAATATGACAACATGCAGCTCAGTGAAAATATAACTTTTCTCATTAATGAAAAGTGTGCAAAATTCAATCCCTAAATATTTACATCAGCAAACGCACTTTAGCGCATAAAACGGTGTTTTATTTATTCTTGATTGCTACAATTTCTGCACCTTGCACAGCAACTGACAGCAACTCAGTTCTATTCCATCTATTCATTCTCTATTTAGGAGTTGCATTATTATGTGCTAGTGGAAAGGATTTTGGAGGTTTGAACTATTCAGAAATGACTCCATAAGCTACTAATACAGAATGAACTTCAGCAATTTTAATCCCTTGGAAGTATCATGTGTATCACTGCAAAGTTTGTATTGTCAATTCGGTATTATTTATGTGTAATTGAATATGAGAACCTGAAGCTTTGTGGAAATATAACTTTTCTCATTTTTGAAAAGTGTGCAAAATAAAATCCCCAAATATTAATATTTCACAAGCGCTCTTTAGCGCATGAAACGGTGTTTCATTTGTTCTTGATTGCTACAATTTTTGCATCTTGCACAGCAACTGACAGCAACTCAGTTCTATTCTTTCTATTCATTCTCTATTTAAGAGTTGCATTATTATGTGCTGGTGGAATAGATTTTGCAGGTTTAAACTATTCAGAAATGACTCCATAAGCTACTATTAAAGAGGGGAACTTCGGCAATTTTTTTCCCTTGGAAATCACAGGTGTTTCGCTGCAAAGTAGTTATTTTCAATTGCCTATTACTTATGTGTAAGTGAATATGACAACATGCAGCTTAGTGAAAATATAACTTTTCTCATCATTGAAATGTATGCAAAATTCAATCCCCAAATATTTACATTAGCAAACGCTCTTTAGCGCATAAAACGCTGTTTTATTTGTTCTTGATTGCTACAATATTTGCATCTTGCACAGCAACTGACAGCAACTCAGTTCTATTCTTTCCATTTGTTCTCTTTCAGGAGTTGCATTATTATGTGCTGGTCGAATAGATTTTCCAATTTTAAACTATGCAAAAATGACTCCATAAGCTACTAATAAAGAAGGAACTACGACAATTTTGTTCCCCTGGAAGTCGCACATATATCGCTGCAATGTTTGCATTGTCAATTGCGTGTTATTTATGTGTAATTGAATATGAGAACTTGAAGCTTTGTGGAAATATAAATCTTCTTATTATTGAAAAGTGTGCAAAATTCTATCCCCAAATATTACTTTTGGATGCGCGCTCTTTAGCGCATAAAACGGTGTTTTATTTGTTCTTGATTGCTACAATTTTTGCATCTTGCACAGCAACTGACAGCAACTCAGTTCTATTCTTTCCATTTGTTCTCTTTCAGGAGTTGCATTATTATGTGCTGGTCGAATAGATTTTCCAATTATAAGCTATTCAGAAATGACTCCATAAGCTACTATTAAAGAGGGGAACTTCGGCAATTTTGTTCCCTTGTAAGGCACACGTGTATCGCTGCAATGCTTGTATTTTCAATTCCGTATTATTTACGTGTTATTGAACATGAGAAACCGAAGCTGTGTGCAAATATAACTTTTCTTATTATTGAAAAGTGTGCAAAATTCAATCCCCAAATATTTACATCAGCAAACGCACTTTAGCACATAAAACGGTGTTTTATTTATTCTTAATTGCTACAATTTTTGCACCATGCACAGCAACTGGCAGCAATTCAGTTCTATTCTTTCCATTTGTTCTCTTTCAGGGGTTGCACTATTATGTGCTGGTCGAATAGATTTTCCAATTTTAAACTACTCAGAAATGACTCCATAAGCTACTGATAAAGTAGGAGCTTGGACAATTTTGTTACCTTGGAAGGCACACGTGTATCGCTGCAAAGTTTGTATTTTCAATTTCTTATTACTTATGTGTAATTGAATATGACAACTTGCAGCTCAGTGAAAATATAACTTTTCTCATTATTGAAAAGTGTGCAAAATTCAATCCCCAAATATTTACATTAGCAAACGCACTTTAGCGCATGAAATGGTGTTTGAATTGTTCTTGATTGCTATAATTTTTTGCATCTTGCACAGCAACTGACAGCAACTCAGTTCTATTCTTTCCATTTGTTCTCTTTCAGGAGTTGCATTATTATGTGCTGGTCGAATAGATTTTCCAATTATAAGCTATTCAGAAATGACTCTATAAGCTACTAATAAAGATGGAACTTCGACAACTTTGTTCCCTTGGAAGTCACACGTGTATCGCTGCAAAGTTTATATTTTCAATTGCGTATTATTTATGTGTAATTGAATATGATAACTTGAAGCTTTGTGGAAATATAACTTTTCTCATTATTGAAAGGTGTGCAAAGTTCAATCCCCAAATATTATCACAATACAAGCGCTCCTTAGCGCAAGAAACGGTGTTTTATTTGTTCTTGATTGCTACAATTTTTTGCACCATGCACAGCAACTGGCAGCAACTCAGTTCTATTCTTTCCATTTGTTCTCTATTCAGGAGTTGCATTATTATGTGCTGGTCGAATAGATTTTCCAATTTTAAACTATTCAGAAATGACGCCATAAGCTACTAATAAAGAAGGAACTTCGACAATTTTGTTCCCTTGGAAGGCACACGTGTATCGCTGCAAAGTTTGTATTTTCAATTGCGTATTACTTATGTGTAATTGAATATGACAACTTGCAGCTCAGTGAAAATATAACTTTTCTCATTATTGAAAAGTGTGCAAAATTCAATCCCCAAATATTTACATTAGCAAACGCACTTTAGCGCATGAAATGGTGTTTTAATCTTGATTGCTACAATTTTTGCACCTTGCACAGCAACTGACAGCAACTCAGTTCTATTCCTTCTATTCATTCTCTATTTACGAGTTACATTAGTATGTGCTGGTCGAATAGATTTTCCAATTTTAAACTATTCAGAAATGACTCCATAAGCTACTAATAAAGGAGGAACTTCGGCAATTTTGTTCCCTTGGAAGTCACACGTGTATCGCTGCAAGGTTGTTATTTTCAATTGCGTATTATTTATGTGTAATTGAATATGAGAACTTGAAGCTTTGTGGAAATATAACTTTTCTCATTATTGAAAGGTGTGCAAAGTTAAATCCCCAAATATTATTTTAATACATGCGCTCCTTAGCGCAAGATACGGTGTTTTATTTATTCTTGATTGCTACAATTTTTGCACCATGCACAGCAACTGACAGCAACTCAGTTCTATTCCTTCTATTCATTCTCTATTTACGAGTTACATTAGTATGTGCTGGTCGAATAGATTTTCCAATTTTAAACTATTCAGAAATGACTCCATAAGCTACTAATAAAGAAGGAACTTCGGCAATTTTGTTCCCTTGGAAGTCACACGTGTATCGCTGAAAGTAGTTATTTTCAATTGCGTATTACTTATGTGTAATTGAATATGACAACTTGCAGCTCAGTGAAAATATAACTTTTCTCATTAATGAAAAGTGTGCAAAATTCAATCCCCAAATATTTACATCAGCAAACGCACTTTAGCGCATAAAACGGTGTTTTATTTGTTCTTGATTGCTACAATTTTTGCACCTTGCACAGCAACTGACAGCAACTCAGTTCTATTCTTTCTATTTGTTCTCTATTTAGGAGTTGCATTATTATGTGCTGGTCGAATAGATTTTCCAATTTTAAACTATTCAGAAATGACTCCATAAGCTACTAATAAAGAAGGAACTTCGACAATTTTGTTCCCTTGGAAGTCACACATGTATCGCTGCAAAGTGGTTATTTTCAATTGCGTATTACTTATGTGTAATTGAATATGACAACTTGCAGCTCAGTGAAAATATAACTTTTCTCATTAATGAAAAGTGTGCAAAATTCAATCCCCAAATATTTACATCAGCAAACGCACTTTAGCGCATAAAATGGTGTTTTATTTATTCTTGATTGCTACAATTTTTTCACCTTGCACAGCAACTGACAGCAACTCAGTTCTATTCCTTCTATTCATTCTCTATTTAGGAGTTGCATTATTATGTGCTAGTGGAAAGGATTTTGGAGGTTTGAACTATTCAGAAATGACTCCATAAGCTACTAATACAGAATGAACTTCAGCAATTTTAATCCCTTGGAAGTATCATGTGTATCACTGCAAAGTTTGTATTGTCAATTCGGTATTATTTATGTGTAATTGAATATGAGAACCTGAAGCTTTGTGGAAATATAACTTTTCTCATTTTTGAAAAGTGTGCAAAATACAATCCCCAAATATTAATATTTCACAAGCGCTCTTTAGCGCATGAAACGGTGTTTCATTTGTTCTTGATTGCTACAATTTTTGCATCTTGCACAGCAACTGACAGCAACTCAGTTCTATTCTTTCTATTCATTCTCTATTTAAGAGTTGCATTATTATGTGCTGGTGGAATAGATTTTGCAGGTTTAAACTATTCAGAAATGACTCCATAAGCTACTATTAAAGAGGGGAACTTCGGCAATTTTTTTCCCTTGGAAGTCACAGGTGTATCGCTGCAAAGTAGTTATTTTCAATTGCGTATTACTTATGTGTAATTGAATATGACAACATGCAGCTTAGTGAAAATATAACTTTTCTCATCATTGAAATGTATGCAAAATTCAATCCCCAAATATTTACATTAGCAAACGCTCTTTAGCGCATAAAATGCTGTTTTATTTGTTCTTGATTGCTACAATTTTTGCATCTTGCACAGCAACTGACAGCAACTCAGTTCTATTCTTTCCATTTGTTCTCTTTCAGGAGTTGCATTATTATGTGCTGGTCGAATAGATTTTCCAATTTTAAACTATGCAAAAATGACTCCATAAGCTACTAATAAAGAAGGAACTTCGACAATTTTGTTCCCTTGGAAGTCACACGTGTATCGCTGCAATGTTGTTATTTTCAATTGCGTATTATTTATGTGTAATTGAATATGAGAACTTGAAGCTTTGTGGAAATATAACTTTTCTTATTATTGAAAAGTGTGCAAAATTCAATCCCCAAATATTTACTTTAATGCAGCGCTCTTTAGCGCAAAAAACGGTGTTTTATTTGTTCTTGATTGCTACAATTTTTGCATCTTGCACAGCAACTGACAGCAACTCAGTTCTATTCTTTCCATTTGTTCTCTTTCAGGAGTTGCATTATTATGTGCTGGTCGAATAGATTTTCCAGTTTTAAACTATTCAGAAATGACTCCATAAGCTACTAATAAAGAGGGAACTTCGGCAATTTTGTTCCCTTGTAAGGCACACGTGTATCGCTGCAATGCTTGTATTTTCAATTCCGTATTATTTACGTGTTATTGAATATGAGAAACCGAAGCTGTGTGAAAATATAACTTTTCTTATTATTGAAAAGTGTGCAAAATTCAATCCCCAAATATTTACATCAGCAAACGCACTTTAGCGCATAAAACGGTGTTTTATTTATTCTTAATTGCTACAATTTTTGCACCATGCACAGCAACTGGCAGCAACTCAGTTCTATTCCTTCCATTTGTTCTCTTTCAGGGGTTGCACTATTATGTGCTGGTCGAATAGATTTTCCAATTTTAAACTACTCAGAAATGACTCCATAAGCTACTAATAAAGAAGGAGCTTCGACAATTTTGTTCCCTTAGAAGTCACACGTGTATCGCTGCAAAGTTGTTATTTTCAATTGCGTATTACTTATGTGTAATTGAATATGACAACTTGCAGCTCAGTGAAAATATAACTTTTCTCATTAATGAAAAGTGTGCAAAATTCAATCCCCAAATATTTACATCAGCAAACGCACTTTAGCGCATGAAATGGTGTTTTATTTGTTCTTGATTGCTACAATTTTTGCATCTTGCACAGCAACTGACAGCAACTCAGTTCTATTCTTTCTATTTGTTCTCTATTCAGGAGTTGCATTATTATGTGCTGGTCGAATAGATTTTGCAGTTTTAAACTATTCAGAAATGACTCCATAAGCTACTATTAAAGAGGGAACTTCGGCAATTTTGTTCCTTGGAGACACGTGTATCTGCAATGTTTATTTTCATTCGTATTATTTATGTTATTATGAAACTGGTGTGTGAAAATATAACTTTTCTTATGAAAAGTGCCCCCAATTACACAAAACGCGCAGAAAGTGTGTTAATTTTAGAATTGTATTATTTACAAATATAACTTTTCTTTTAATGAAAAGTGTGCAAAATTCAATCCCCAAATATTTACAACAGCAAACGCACTTTAGCGCATGAAATGGTGTTTTATTTGTTCTTGATTGCTACAATTTTTGCACCTTGCACAGCAACTGACAGCAACTCAGTTCTATTCCTTCTATTCATTCTCTATTTACGAGTTACATTAGTATGTGCTGGTCGAATAGATTTTCAAGTTTTAAACTATTCAGAAATGACTCCATAAGCTACTAATAAAGAAGGAACTTCGACAATTTTGTTCCCTTGGAAGTCACACGTGTATCGCTGCAAAGTTTATATTTTCAATTGCGTATTATTTATGTGTAATTGAATATGACAACTTGAAGCTTTGTGGAAATATAACTTTTCTCATTATTGAAAGGTGTGCAAAATTCAATCCCCAAATATTATTTACAATACAAGCGCTCTTTAGCGCATGAAACGGTGTTTTATTTGTTCTTGATTGCTACAATTTTTGCACCTTGCACAGCAACTGACAGCAACTCAGTTCTATTCCTTCCATTTGTTCTCTATTTAGGAGTTGCATTAGTATGTGCTGGTCGAATAGATTTTCCAATTTTAAACTATTCAGAAATGACTCCATAAGCTACTAATAAAGAAGGAACTTCGACAATTTTGTTCCCTTGGAAGTCACACGTGTATCGCTGCAAAGTAGTTATTTTCAATTGCGTATTACTTATGTGTAATTGAATATGACAACTTGCAGCTCAGTGAAAATATAACTTTTCTCATTATTGAAATGTGTGCAAAATTCAATCCCCAAATATTTACATTAGCAAACGCACTTTAGCGCATAAAATGCTGTTTTATTTGTTCTTGATTGCTACAATTTTTGCATCTTGCACAGCAACTGACAGCAACTCAGTTCTATTCTTTCCATTTGTTCTCTATTCAGGAGTTGCATTAGTATGTGCTGGTGGAATAGATTTTCCAATTTTAAACTATTCAGAAATGACTCCATAAGCTACTAATAAAGAGGGAACTTCGGCAATTTTGTTCCCTTGGAAGTCACACGTGTATCGCTGAAAGTAGTTATTTTCAATTGCGTATTATTTATGTGTAATTGAATATGACAACTTGAAGCTTTGTGAAAATATAACTTTTCTTATTATTGAAAAGTGTGCAAAATTCAATCCCCAAATATTTACATCAGCAAACGCACTCTTTAGCGCACAAAACGGTGTTTTATTTATTCTTGATTGCTACAATTTTTGCACCATGCACAGCAACTGGCAGCAACTCAGTTCTATTCTTTCCATTTGTTCTCTTTCAGGAGTTGCACTATTATGTGCTGGTCGAATAGATTTTCCAGTTTTAAACTATTCAGAAATGACTCCATAAGCTACTAATAAAGAGGGAACTTCGGCAATTTTGTTCCCTTGGAAGCACACGTGTATCGCTGCAAAGTTTGTATTTTCAATTCCGTATTACTTATGTGTAATTGAATATGAGAACCTGAAGCTCTGTGAAAATATAACTTTTCTCATTATTGAAAAGTGTGCAAAATTCAATCCCCAAATATTTACAACAGCAAACGCACTTTAGCGCATGAAATGGTGTTTTATTTGTTCTTGATTGCTACAATTTTTGCATCTTGCACAGCAACTGACAGCAACTCAGTTCTATTCTTTCTATTTATTCTCTATTTAGGAGTTGCATTATTATGTGCTGGTCGAATAGATTTTCCAATTTTAAACTATTCAGAAATGACTCCATAAGCTACTAATAAAGAAGGAACTTCGACAATTTTGTTCCCTTGGAAGTCACACGTGTATCGCTGCAAAGTATTTATTTTCAATTGCGTATTACTTATGTGTAATTGAATATGACAACTTGCAGCTCAGTGAAAATATAACTTTTCTCATTATTGAAATGTGTGCAAAATTCAATCCCCAAATATTTACATCAGCAAACGCTCTTTAGCGCATAAAACGGTGTTTTTTTGTTCTTGATTGCTACAATTTTTGCACCTTGCACAGCAACTGACAGCAACTCAGTTCTATTCTTTCCATTTGTTCTCTATTCAGGAGTTGCATTATTATGTGCTGGTCGAATAGATCTTCCAATTTTAAACTATTCAGAAATGACGCCATAAGCTACTAATAAAGAAGGAACTTCGACAATTTTGTTCCCTTGGAAGGCACACGTGTATCGCTGCAAAGTTTGTATTTTCAATTGCGTATTACTTATGTGTAATTGAATATGACAACTTGCAGCTCAGTGAAAATATAACTTTTCTCATTATTGAAAAGTGTGCAAAATTCAATCCCCAAATATTTACATTAGCAAACGCACTTTAGCGCATGAAATGGTGTTTGATTCTTGATAGCTACAATTTTTGCACCTTGCACAGCAACTGACGGCAACTCAGTTCTATTCCTTCTATTCATTCTCTATTTAGGAGTTACATTAGTATGTGCTGGTCGAATAGATTTTCCAATTTTAAACTACTCAGAAATGACTCCATAAGCTAGTAATAAAGGAGGAACTTCGGCAATTTTGTTCCCTTGGAAGTAGCACGTGTATAGCTGCAAGGTTGTTATTTTCAATTCCGTATTATTTCTGTGTAATTGAATATGAGAACTTGAAGCTTTGTGGAAATATATCTTTTCTCATTACTGAAAGGTGTGCAAAGTTAAATCCCCAAATAGTATTTTAATACATGCGCTCCTTAGCGCAAGATACGGTGTTTTATTTATTCTCGATTGCTACAATTTTTTCACCTTACACAGCAACTGACAGCAACACAGTTCTATTCCTTCTATTCATTCACTATTTACGAGTTCCATTAGTATGTGCTGGTCGAATAGATTTCAAAATTTTAAACAATTCAGAAATGTCTCCATAAACTACTAATACAGAAGAAACTTCGACAATTTTGTTCCGTTGGAAGTCACAGGTGTATCGCTGCAAAGTAGTTAATTTCAATTGCGTATTACTTATGTGTAATTGAATATGACAACTTGCAGCTCAGTGAAAATATAACTTTTCTCGTTAATGAAATGTGTGCAAAATTCAATCCCCAAATATTTACATCAGCAAACGCACTTTAGCGCATAAAACGCTGTTTTATTTGTTCTTGATTGCTACAATTTTTGCATCTTGCACAGCAACTGCAGCAACTCAGTTCTATTCTTTCCATTTGTTCTCTTTCAGGAGTTGCACTATTATGTGCTGGTCGAATAGATTTTCCAGCTTTAAACTATTCAGAAATGACTCCATAAGCTACTATTAAAGAGGGGAACTTCGGCAATTTTGTTCCCTTGTAAGGCACACGTGTATCGCTGCAATGCTTGTATTTTCAATTCCGTATTATTTACGTCTTATTGAATATGAGAAACCGAAGCTGTGTGCAAATATAACTTTTCTTATTATTGAAACGTGTGCAAAATTCAATCCCCAAATATTTACAACAGCAAACGCACTTTAGCGCATGAAATAGTGTTTTATTTGTTCTTGATTGCTACAATTTTTGCACCTTGCACAACAACTGACAGCAACTCAGTTCTATTCCTTCTATTCATTCTCTATTTACGAGTTACATTAGTATGTGCTGGTCGAATAGATTTTCCATTTTTAAACTATTCAGAAATGACTCCATAAGCTACTAATAAAGAAGGAACTTCGACAATTTTGTTCCCTTGGAAGTCACACGTGTATCGCTGCAAAGTTTATATTTTCAATTGCGTATTATTTATGTGTAATTGAATATGATAACTTGAAGCTTTGTGGAAATATAACTTTTCTCATTATTCAAAGGTGTGCAAAGTTCAATCCCCAAATATTATCACAATACAAGCGCTCCTTAGCGCAAGAAGCGGTGTTTTATTTACTCTTGATTGCTACAATTTTTGCACCATGCACAACAACTGGCAGCAACTCAGTTCTATTCTTTCCATTTGTTCTCTATTCAGGAGTTGCATTAGAATGTGCTGGTCGAATAGATTTTCCATTTTTAAACTATTCAGAAATGACTCCATAAGCTACTAATAGAGAAGGAGCTTCAACAATTTTGTTCCCTTAGAAGTCACACATGTATCGCTGCAAAGTAGTTATTTTCAATTGCGTATTACTTATGTGTAATTGAATATGACAACTTGCAGCTCAGTGAAAATATAACTTTTCTCATTAATGAAAAGTGTGCAAAATTCAATCCCCAAATATTTACATCAGCAAACGCACTTTAGCGCATGAAATAGTGTTTTATTTGTTCTTGATTGCTACAATTTTTGCACCATGCACAACAACTGGCAGCAACTCAGTTCTATTCTTTCCATTTGTTCTCTATTCAGGAGTTGCATTAGAATGCGCTGGTGGAATAGATTTTCCAATTTTAAACTATTCAGAAATGCCTCCATAAGCTACTATTAAAGAGGGGAACTTCGGCAATTTTGTTCCCTTGTAAGGCACACGTGTATCGCTGCAATGCTTGTATTTTCAATTCCGTATTATTTACGTCTTATTGAATATGAGAAACCGAAGCTGTGTGCAAATATAACTTTTCTTATTATTGAAACGTGTGCAAAATTCAGTCCCCAAATATTTACAAAAGCAAACGCACTTTAGCGCATGAAATAGTGTTTTATTTGTTCTTGATTGCTACAATTTTTGCACCTTGCACAACAACTGACAGCAACTCAGTTCTATTCCTTCTATTCATTCTCTATTTACGAGTTACATTAGTATGTGCTGGTCGAATAGATTTTCCAATTTTAAACTATTCAGAAATGACTCCATAAGCTACTAATAAAGAAGGAACTTCGACAATTTTGTTCCCTTGGAAGTCACACGTGTATCGCTGCAAAGTTTATATTTTCAATTGCGTATTATTTATGTGTAATTGAATATGATAACTTGAAGCTTTGTGGAAATATAACTTTTCTCATTATTGAAAGGTGTGCAAAGTTCAATCCCCAAATATTATTACAATACAAGCGCTCCTTAGCGCAAGAAACGGTGTTTTATTTGTTCTTGATTGCTACAATTTTTGCACCATGCACAGCAACTGGCAGCAACTCAGTTCTATTCTTTCCATTTGTTCTCTTTCAGGAGTTGCATTAGTATGTGCTGGTCGAATAGATTTTCCATTTTTAAACTATTCAGAAATGACTCCATAAGCTACTAATAAAGAAGGAGCTTCAACAATTTTGTTCCCTTAGAAGTCACACATGTATCGCTGCAAAGTAGTTATTTTCAATTGCGTATTACTTATGTGTAATTGAATATGACAACTTGCAGCTCAGTGAAAATATAACTTTTCTCATTAATGAAAAGTGTGCAAAATTCAATCCCCAAATATTTACATCAGCAAACGCACTTTAGCGCATGAAATAGTGTTTTATTCTTGATTGCTACAATTTTTGCACCATGCACAGCAACTGGCAGCAACTCAGTTCTATTCCTTCTATTCATTCTCTATTTAGGAGTTGCATTATTATGTGCTAGTGGAAAGAATTTTGGAGGTTTGAACTATTCAGAAATGACTCCATAAGCTACTAATAAAGAATGAACTTCAGCAATTTTAATCCCTTGGAAGTATCATGTGTATCACTGCAAAGTTTGTATTGTCAATTCGGTATTATTTATGTGTAATTGAATATGAGAACCTGAAGCTTTGTGGAAATATAACTTTTCTCATTTTTGAAAAGTGTGCAAAATACAATCCCCAAATATTAATATTTCACAAGCGCTCTTTAGCGCATGAAACGGTGTTTCATTTGTTCTTGATTGCTACAATTTTTGCATCTTGCACAGCAACTGACAGCAACTCAGTTCTATTCTTTCTATTCATTCTCTATTTAAGAGTTGCATTATTATGTGCTGGTGGAATAGATTTTGCAGGTTTAAACTATTCAGAAATGACTCCATAAGCTACTATTAAAGAGGGGAACTTCGGCAATTTTTTTCCCTTGGAAGTCACAGGTGTATCGCTGCAAAGTAGTTATTTTCAATTGCGTATTACTTATGTGTAATTGAATATGACAACATGCAGCTTAGTGAAAATATAACTTTTCTCATTATTGAAATGTATGCAAAATTCAATCCCCAAATATTTACATTAGCAAACGCTCTTTAGCGCATAAAACGCTGTTTTATTTGTTCTTGATTGCTACAATTTTTGCATCTTGCACAGCAACTGACAGCAACTCAGTTCTATTCTTTCCATTTGTTCTCTTTCAGGAGTTGCATTATTATGTGCTGGTCGAATAGATTTTCCAATTATAAGCTATTCAGAAATGACTCCATAAGCTACTATTAAAGAGGGGAACTTCGGCAATTTTGTTCCCTTGTAAGGCACACGTGTATCGCTGCAATGCTTGTATTTTCAATTCCGTATTATTTACGTGTTATTGAACATGAGAAACCGAAGCTGTGTGCAAATATAACTTTTCTTATTATTGAAAAGTGTGCAAAATTCAATCCCCAAATATTTACATCAGCAAACGCACTTTAGCACATAAAACGGTGTTTTATTTATTCTTAATTGCTACAATTTTTGCACCATGCACAGCAACTGGCAGCAATTCAGTTCTATTCTTTCCATTTGTTCTCTTTCAGGGGTTGCACTATTATGTGCTGGTCGAATAGATTTTCCAATTTTAAACTACTCAGAAATGACTCCATAAGCTACTGATAAAGTAGGAGCTTGGACAATTTTGTTACCTTGGAAGGCACACGTGTATCGCTGCAAAGTTTGTATTTTCAATTTCTTATTACTTATGTGTAATTGAATATGACAACTTGCAGCTCAGTGAAAATATAACTTTTCTCATTATTGAAAAGTGTGCAAAATTCAATCCCCAAATATTTACATTAGCAAACGCACTTTAGCGCATGAAATGGTGTTTGAATTGTTCTTGATTGCTATAATTTTTGCATCTTGCACAGCAACTGACAGCAACTCAGTTCTATTCTTTCCATTTGTTCTCTTTCAGGAGTTGCATTATTATGTGCTGGTCGAATAGATTTTCCAATTATAAGCTATTCAGAAATGACTCTATAAGCTACTAATAAAGATGGAACTTCGACAATTTTGTTCCCTTGGAAGTCACACGTGTATCGCTGCAAAGTTTATATTTTCAATTGCGTATTATTTATGTGTAATTGAATATGATAACTTGAAGCTTTGTGGAAATATAACTTTTCTCATGATTGAAAGGTGTGCAAAGTTCAATCCCCAAATATTATCACAATACAAGCGCTCCTTAGCGCAAGAAACGGTGTTTTATTTTCTATTGATTGCTACAATTTTTGCACCATGCACAGCAACTGGCAGCAACTCAGTTCTATTCTTTCCATTTGTTCTCTTTCAGGAGTTGCATTATTATGTGCTGGTCGAATAGATTTTGCAGGTTTAAACTATTCAGAAATGACGCCATAAGCTACTAATGAAGAAGGAACTTCGACAATTTTGTTCCCTTGGAAGGCACACGTGTGTCGCTGCAAAGTTTGTATTTTCAATTGCGTATTACTTATGTGTAATTGAATATGACAACTTGTAGCGCAGTGAAAATATAACTTTTCTCGTTAAAGAAAAGTGTGCAAAATTCAATCCCCAAATATTTACATTAGCAAACGCACTTTAGCGCATGAAATGGTGTTTGAATTGTTCTTGATTGCTATAATTTTTGCATCTTGCACAGCAACTGACAGCAACTCAGTTCTATTCTTTCCATTTGTTCTCTTTCAGGAGTTGCATTATTATGTGCTGGTCGAATAGATTTTCCAATTATAAGCTATTCAGAAATGACTCCATAAGCTACTAATAAAGATGGAACTTCGACAATTTTGTTCCCTTGGAAGTCACACGTGTATCGCTGCAAAGTTTATATTTTCAATTGCGTATTATTTATGTGTAATTGAATATGATAACTTGAAGCTTTGTGGAAATATAACTTTTCTCATGATTGAAAGGTGTGCAAAGTTCAATCCCCAAATATTTACATTACAAACGCTCCTTAGCGCAAGAAACGGTGTTTTATTTATTGTTGATTGCTACAATTTTTGCACCATGCACAGCAACTGACATCAACTCAGTTCTATTCCTTCTATTCATTCTCTATTTACGAGTCACATTAGTATGTGCTGGTCGAATAGATTTTCCAATTCTAAACTATTCAGAAATGACTCCATAAGCTACTAATAAAGGAGTAACTTCGGCAATTTTGTGCCCTTGGAAGTCACACGCGTATCGCTGAAAATAGTTATTTTTAATCGCGTATTACTTATGTGTAACTGAATATGACAACATGTAGCTCAGTGAAAATATAACTTTTCTCGTTAATGAAAAGTGTGCAAAATTCAATCCCCAAATATTTACATCAGCAAACGCACTTTAGCGCATGAAATGGTGTTTGAATTGTTCTTGATTGTTTCAATTTTTGCACCTTGCACAGCAACTGACAGCAACTCAGTTCTATTCCTTCTATTCATTCTCTATATACGAGTTACATTAGTATGTGCTGGTCGAATAGATTTTCGAATTTTAAACTATTCAGAAAAGACTCCATAAGCTAATAATAAAGAAGGAACTACGACAATTTTGTTCCCTTGGAAGTCACACATGTATCGCTGCAAAGTAGTTATTTTCAATTGCCTATTACTTATGTGTAATTGAATATGACAACTTGTAGCTCTGTGAAGATATAACTTTTCTTATTATTGAAAAGTGTGCAAAGTTCTATCCCGAAATATTACTTTTGGTTAAGCGCTCTTTAGCGCATGAAACGGTGTTTTTCTGTTCTTGATTGCTACAATTTTTTCACCTTGCACAGCAACTGACAGCAACTCAGTTCTATTCTTTTCATTTATTCTCTATTCAGGAGTTGCATTATTATGTGCTGGTCGAATAGATCTTCCAGTTTTAAACTATGCAGAAATGACTCCATAAGCTACTAATAAAGGAGGAACTTCGGCAATTTTGTTCCCTTGGAAGTAGCACGTGTATCGCTGCAAAGTTGTTATTTTCAATTCCGTATTATTTCTGTGTAATTGAATATGAGAACTTGATGCTTTGTGGAAATATAACTTTTCTCATTATTGAAAGGTGTGCAAAGTTAAATCCCCAAATATTATTTTAACACATGCGCTCCTTAGCGCAAGATACGGTGTTTTATTTATTCTCGATTGCTACAATTTTTTCACCTTACACAGCAACTGACAGCAACTCAGTTCTATTCCTTCTATTCATTCACTATTTACGAGTTCCATTAGTATGTGCTGGTCGAATAGATTTTAAAATTTTAAACAATTCAGAAGTGTCTCCATAAGCTACTAATAAAGAAGAAACTTCGACAAATTTGTTCCGTTGGAAGTCACAGGTGTATCGCTGCAAAGTAGTTAATTTCAATTGCGTATTACTTATGTGTAATTGAATATGACAACTTGCAGCTCAGTGAAAATATAACTTTCCTCGTTAATGAAATGTGTGCAAAATTCAATCCCCAAATATTTACATCAGCAAACGCACTTTAGCGCATAAAACGCTGTTTTATTTGTTCTTGATTGCTACAATTTTTGCATCTTGCACAGCAACTGACAGCAACTCAGTTCTATTCTTTCCATTTGTTCTCTTTCAGAAGTTGCACTATTATGTGCTGGTCGAATAGATTTTCCAGCTTTAAACTATTCAGAAATGACTCCATAAGCTACTATTAAAGAGGGGAACTTCGGCAATTTTGTTCCCTTGTAAGGCACACGTGTATCGCTGCAATGCTTGTATTTTCAATTCCGTATTATTTACGTCTTATTGAATATGAGAAACCGAAGCTGTGTGCAAATACAACGTTTCTTCTTATTGAAAAGTGTGCAAAATTCAATCCCCAAATATTTACAACAGCTAACGCACTTTAGCGCATGAAATAGTGTTTTATTTGTTCTTGATTGCTACAATTTTTGCACCTTGCACAACAACTGACAGCAACTCAGTTCTATTCCTTCTATTCATTCTCTATATACGAGTTACATTAGTATGTGCTGGTCGAACAGATTTTCCAATTTTAAACTTTTCAGAAAAGACTCCATAAGCTACTAATAAAGAAGGAACTACGACAATTTTGTTCCCTTGGAAGTCACACATGTATCGCTGCAAAGTAGTTATTTTCAATTGCGTATTACTTATGTGTAATTGAATATGACAACTTGCAGCTCAGTGAAAATATAACTTTTCTCGTTAATGAAATGTGTGCAAAATTCAATACCCAAATATTTACATCAGCAAACGAACTTTAGCGCATAAAACGCTGTTTTATTTGTTCTTGATTGCTACAATTTTTGCATCTTACACAGCAACTGACAGCAACTCAGTTCTATTCCTTCTATTCATTCACTATTTACGAGTCCCATTAGTATGTGCTAGTGGAATAGACTTTGCAGGTTTAAACTATTCAGAATTGACTGCATAAGCTACTGATACAGAAGGAACTTCGGCAATTTTGTTCCCTTTGAAGTCACACGTGTATCGCTGAAAGTAGTTATTTTCAATTGCGTATTACTTATGTGTAATTGAATATGACA